>JAJTUV010000057.1:2295000-2687500 GCA_021653895.1 Mastomys natalensis
GACAGGGAGGTAGATGGAAGGCATGGGGTTGCTCATTTCCCAGAGGGCATCAGATGGTGGTATGGATCCTGCCTCCTGAACTCAATCCTTTCAGTGCAGGCATACTATCAAACAGCTGCACCGTCACTCCACCAGCCAAATTACTGGTTGTTTAATCTTTTGAAATAATTACTGATTTAAGTACAACCTATGTATCTTTGGTTAAAGTATTTTCTCGCCAGCATCAACATTTGCATTCTCTTATTTATCATCTCTCAGGCCTTTACAGAGTTACTTCAGCCTTGATTACTCTCTGATTCTTTTTAAGTATTTCCAGAAAAAGGTTCTAACATTAGGAGAGAGTACACACAAATTTCAATATTTAATAAATTTATCTTGATAACATCAAAACAAGCTCACACTTTAAACTGCATTATAAAAAATACATAGGTCTTCACATTAGTTTTACATGGAAATATATAATTATTTGAATATTTAAATATAGCTTTTTTAAGCAAAAAAAAAAGTTTTACTCAGAGCCCTAGTTACATAAATAATTTAAAATGCACAAATGCAAAAAAAAAAAAAAAAGCCACTCTTTACACAATATTGTCCACACACTGTATACACCAGGACAATCACAATAAAAATCTATTCAAGATACTAAAAGGGACAAGATTAATGAAATGATATGGTTGTAATTTGATGTACTACTATTGAAAGATATAAAGCACTATTGACTACACAAAATAACCAATTGTTTCAACCTAGCCTGAAAAATTAAGTCAAAACATTTATGTAGACAAAGGGGCATATCTTATATCCTATCAAACTCTGAAATAATTCAATTCTAATTTAAGTTTTACAATTTTAAGTTTCCAATCTTCTCTAAAATAATAATCCTTTCAAGAAGTTAGTAAATATTTGCAAAATGCTAAACAAAGCCATCATTTCTGTACCAGATATTTTTATATTTTTGGTGATGTGAATTTTACATATTAATTTTTTCCTTGCTCTCCCTTTTAAAAGGTCCTTAGACAAGTTTCCAAATTGTGAATTTTTTAACTTTAAATTTTGATCATTTGAATTATAGAAGTCATTTTCATTGCAGGACATAATTACAGTAGATATAATCTGGCATAATTACATGGTAGGTTATTTAGGTATGAATTCTCATTTTTAGCCTACATTACAAGAGTGTTTATTAATGGTATCTGGGAACTGCAAAAGACATTAATACCTGCAAAACATACTTTTTCATGTTTACTTCATAATCAGTGAGTTTTCTTCCTTAATTAAAATTTGAGGATTAAAAAAAAAAAACTAGCAGCCCACTGAGAATTTTTTAAAGAAATTAAAATGCTTGTAATATAAAGAGGCAAGGTTGAAAAATTACGCACATTACTTGCCAACTAAAAAAGCACGTTTGTCCACTCTGCAATATAATTACCACTTATATTTAGAAGTAAAGAGGTGACAATAGTATCACCATTAACAACTCACAGGTTAAGCAATGGCCCCTGAAACAAAACCACGTTGATATTTCATTAATTCTAAGGTAACACAGTTTTATCTCTGAAATCAAGACACATCTTAACACTGACTCTAGTTTCAATAAAGTATAGTAGTTACACAATAAAGGGAAACTTTGTGTTTCCTCATAACATCAATGACAGAAAAAGATCCAGGTCTTGACTGAACAAGAAAAGAGGATGCGACTGCACCAGCTCAGTCAATGACCCTTAAGGAATATACTCAAGTACCACAGAGGTTCACACTGTGTATCCAAGAATCTTTATCTCAACTGTTAAACTCAATTAGGTAGTTTAAGATAAAATGTCAAATTGGTTTAACCTTGAACTATCTAGCTAGTTTAAGATAATCAGATAGTTTAAGATAAGCTGATGTATAAACCGTTTTTCACTTGTAAAGTGGGTCTCTAGTTAGGTTATTAGTTTAACTTAATTTTTCTGAAATGTAAAGTTTTTCACTAAATGACAATTAATGGCCAGCCCACAAGCCATTATCAAACCAATAACTTCAGTTCAACATTTTTAAATGTTATCCAAAATATTAATAAGATGATAAAATTACCTAGATTTTCATTTTAGATTACTAGTAAGGGAAGAAAAGGTAGCTTAAAAGCTTAATCATATTTGCAAAATCTTTTCCACATAAGATTTAATAAAGTTAACCAAAAAGATTTGTGGATATGTGTCCAAATGAAGAAAGCTACAGACTTGCAGATCCAATTTAAATGAAAAACAATTTGTCTTTCACCAGGTGCTTTAAAAAAAAAACTGGATTAAATATTTTATGGAATGCCTTTAAAAGAAAAAGAAATTATACTTTTATGATCCTTTGATCACAAAACTGAGATATTCGAAAACTGAGATAGCACAATGTTGCTCTTTTTATTTATCCAGTAAGAATATCTACTGGCTATTTGACTCGAAAGTGTGGTAACTAAGTAAATAGGTATCTGTCCCAACTGTTGGAAAAATGGTATTAATAAGCTTGCTATGTTTGTTCTCCCAGTGTTATAACTTTTTGGCACAACAGATTTTCAGAGGACATGATTTAAGGTACAAAATTCTAGATAGTGTGCTAAATTATAAGACAAATTAAGATGAAGCTCTTCTACAGAAATGGGACAAAGGTTGCTTTCAAATCTTTAAAAGAAAAAAAAAAAGGACCCTAAACATTAATTTTAAATGAATATAAAATCTCTGAAAAATAATATCTGTAGCAAAATAGTGTAAGGTCAGTTTCTCCACCAAAGCTGGGAAAAGTATGTATGTGCATTCAAGTCTCAAATGTGTTCCATTCAAGTGAAGGGCTGAGGTCTCCATCTGCTACGATGTGCATGTTTATTTTGCCTCATTATTTTTTGACTTGCTTGCAAGCCGTGTCACCATCCTGTCGGTATTTGGTGTGGAACTCAAGCTTCTCAGGTCATATTCTCTCACAGGAAGAAGTCTCTTCCTTTTGCGGAAGTAAGTTTTCCGGTAGCGCTTTATTCCTCCAGCATTGGAAAGATGAGCAGGCACCTCTGTAGGCCCTGCAGTCGTGCTTAACTGCTCTTCAGCACCAGCTGGGAGAACCGGGGGACTCGAGAGCGCGAGCGCAAGCGCTTCAGCTGCCTTCTTGGCTTCCTTTATCTTCCTGGCAACTATTTTCTTCTTCCTCAGTTGCATTTTTATAAGAACAGTTTTTGATTGATACCTCCGGCGCATGGCACCAGGGCATTTAGAGACATACTTCCTGATGATGTCGGTCGCTTTCAGCTGAATCCAAATAGCCAGCTTTTCTAAAACTAGTCTTGATTTTTTCCGGAGAACCACTGTTTTATAAGCATTTTTGATGAGGCATGATTTATCTGCAACGACCATCTTCTTTTTCCAAATTTTCCTTTGATTTTTACTTTCAAAAACTTCCTTTCTAACTGATTTGGGTATTTTTTTGGCACCGTCACGATTTAAAAGATCTGCTGGAAATTATCCGTTGGAACTTGAGTAGCACCCACATCATCTGATTTTTTTAGAAATGAAGATTGACTGGTCCTGTGTAACCTTAACACAGATCTTTTCGGCATTGTCATAGAAGATGTTGAAGCCAGGTTTTGTTTGTTGGCACCATTCTCTCCTTCATTGGACCTTGGTCACGCCTATTAGGATCAATGCCAACTATCTCACGTCTGCCAACATCTGGTACCTTTAGGTTCTGTGGAGGATTAATTACAGTTCTCTTACGTCGTGGGCCAGAAAAGGTATGCTCTTTACAACTGTATATAAATCGTAACTCACTGTCACTGCCAAGCTTTGCTTTAGGTGTGCTCAAAGATTGATCTTCCTTCATACTTAGAGAAGAAAAAATATAGACCAAGGAATCAGGCTGTACAGTCTCTAAAACTTTAGTTTGTCGTTGAAGAAACTTAGTTGTCCTAGTTTGGGCTTTTTTTTTTTTCTGGCTATCATGGCGGAAATACTTCCTTTTTGGTGGTGAGTCGTCTTCTTCTTCTTCTTCTGTAATTTTCCTTTTCTTCCCGGAACTTGTTTGAGTTCCACATCTTACTCCTCCTACCTGGTTTTGAGAAGTCACCTGCCCAGGTTGCTGATGAAGCCCCTCTGCTAGGGAAGAACAAGATGGTTTACCTAAAGCCTCTGAAAAGTCACCTGTATCTCCAACTTTACCTTCAACATATTGAATTGATGTGGTATTCTGATTAAGGTTAGTCTTTTCTTCTTCACCCAAAAGAATTTTCTTCTCAGAGCCACCATCATAGTAACTGTAGAAACGACCTTGACATTGCTGTGTGTTTGTTTTCACATCAACTTCTCTCCCCTGAGACTGTGTTTTTCCAACAAGTGATGGAGGAACTGGAACCGGAACCGGAGAACCGGAACCTGAACCTGAGGAGAGTCTTCATGAACTACTTGCTTAGGCTTACCTTCTACAATTAATTCTATATCCGAGTATATCGGGGTTGGTGAATATTCATACTTAGTTACTCTCATGTCAAAAGTCACTTTCTTCTGCAGGCCTCTTTTCTTTCGTTGAGGTTGGTCAGGGTCAGACTCAACTGGATCACCATATTCATTTAGCTCAGATCCCCAGGCGTTCGAAGCGTGGCGCTTCACAGCTGTTTTGCGGATCACTGATACAGCACAGGCAGCACGGCTTGCTGCAGAACTACTGGATTCACTGTTCCTATCTCTTCTGGATCTATTTTTTGAATCTTTCCGAACACTGAGGATTTCTCTAGTTTTCTGTAGTTGCTGAGTCACTGGCCGAGTATCTTCCCGATCAAGCTTTCTTTTAGAACTATGAGATTCATAGTTCTTAACTTCGGGGTCAATAAAATTACCAGCAGGCTCTTGTAACTGGCAGGTAGTGGGCTGATCAGAGGGATCAACACCGAAATTGAGTTCATGACCACAAGATGGACAAGTGGAGTCTCCTAGGATAATATAGTCATTCTTCCTGTTTATTATTTTGAAACTTTCCTTGGATTGGTTTGTCAGTGACTGAGAGGCTTCATAATCACAACAACAGAATTTACAGTAGTACTTTGCATTTGCTGCAGAACCAAGAGAATCTGTGTTTATATCACTAGTGTCTTTGACAGTCATCTGAGGTGGCTCGGTTTGTAGCTGAAGAGGAATATTTGAGTCAGAAATTACTTCCCGGTCACAGTCACTATCACTGGACACGACATCCACAAATACCACCTGTGGTGGATCTGTTTCTCCATCTGATGTCTGAACCTGGTTAACTACTATCTGAAAAGAGACGTCAGAATCATACCCCACTTCAGGCACACAAGAAACACTGCCCTTGTCTTCTCCATCAAGCTCTTTCTTGTCAAGGTCTGCTTCTTTGCAAACCACTTGAGATGGGTCAACTTCTGACTGCAGATGAACAGCAGAATTATATGCTACTTCAGAACAACATGGCTGAAAGTTCTCATTTTCTAGGTCATCATGATTCTCCTTTTGCAAGATTACTTCGTTGATAGACACAGCCTCCACAGATGGATCTGCCACAAACTGAACAGGATCATCAGAATCATAAGTTGGTTCAAAGTCAACTAGCTTGTAGCTCTTATCTTCCAGGTAAATATGATCTTCCTTCAGGTTCATTTCCTTGACAGGTTTTTGAAGATGGCCTGCTGTTGACTGACAAGGATCATTGGAATCAAAACTTATTTCAGGATCATTATGGGAATCAACACTCACTTCAGGACCACAAGGATTACTGCTGTTTTCTTTCAAACTGGTACATCCTTTTTGCAAACGTTGTGGTTTCTGAATCACTGAACAAAAAATGACATTCGAAACAGGAACTATTTCAGAGCCACAGGGCTCACAGCCATTACCATTTGGACTAGCATGTCCCTTCAGTAAATTTATTTCTTGAACAGGCTCTTGTGTTGCATTAGTCACAGCCTGAAGTGGTTCATCAGAATCGTTTATTTTTGAGTCATTAGATTCAACAATCTTATCTTCCAAATCAACATGATCTTTCCAACGGTCGAGCTCCTGAACTACTTCAATTTGGCCAGCCAGTGGCTGGGGGACATTGGAATCACATGTAACTCCAAACCCTGAGCATCATCCCTCTTACCTTCCGTGTCATCTGTATCCTTCTGACTTCTATTTTCACAACTTTCACTATGCTGAATAGCTTCTAAGTGGACAGAGTTGTTAGAATCAACACTTACTTCAGAATCACAAGACACGTTATTCCTACCTTCTAGTTCAACATGTTCAGGCTCCAAAATAGTTACTTCAGGTGGTTCAACTACTGCCTGGACTGAGAAATCAGAATCCACATTTGTTTCAGAACATGTAGGTTGGCTGTCATCTTCCAAGGACACTTGGTCATTACTATCAAGATTTATTTGTTTAAGAGCTAGTTCAAGTTGATCCATTGCAGAACGAAAAGAAACATTAGAGTCATGTATTATTTTTGAATAAATAAGATCACTGATCTTCTGTTCAAGAACCTTTGCCTCACTTTTCCACTCATCCATTTTTGTCATCACTTCGAACTCTTGTTTAGGCAGTGATTGAAAATGGCCGGTAGAATCAACACTTGCTTTAGAGTCACTGGGTTTGCCATCTGTGTCTTTCAGTTCAACACAGTTTTCCTTCGAGGCTAACTGAGACTGGCTAATGACTGAATCAAGGCAACCAGCAGTATTCAAATTTACTTCCATCCCTCTAAGCTCAGTACTTTCATCTTTTGGGTCAGCATGGCCCTCTTTCAAAGCAGCTGATTGAGGTTTATCAGTCACTGACCCAGGAAAAACATCAGAATTGAAAGTTGGTTGAGAGCCACCATATTCATCATCACTGATGACTTCCTCAAGATGCTTTGTCTTTCTCTTTGCTTTCTTACCTACATAAGGTTCTGTCACTGGATGAGAAACAGTAGAAGCTGAACTTATTTCAGAATGAGATTCTGTGCTTTTACTTGTTAATTCGGCATGCTTTTCTTTTTGAAGACATACATTTTTGACAACTACTTCACATCTGCGAATAACTGACTGAAAGGGGACACGAGAATCCAATCTTGTTTCAGAAACACGTACTATAATGGGATCTTCAGAACATCCAGGCTTTGAATTAAAAGAGTTACAATCCAAATTTAATTCAGAATCAGTAGGTTCATTTTCCTTTTGTTCAATTTGTTCTATATGTACCTGCTCTTCTTTTGGGGGATTTATCTTTTTAACATCTACATCAGAATTAGTCACTGAATGAAGAGGGGCATTAGAATCCAAACATATTTCAGAACCACTGGGATTGTCATTCTTCCCTTCTAAGTGAACGTTTTCTTCTTCCTGAATGATTACTTCTTTAACAGCTACTTCAGGGTGATCATTTCCTGAATGAAGAGGAATATCAGAATCAAATGTTATTCCAGAAACACAAGATTCATTACTCTTATTTTCCAGACCAACAGGTTCCTCCTCATAAACTGCTACTTGAGGTTGGTCAGCTACTGAGTCATCGGGAATATCAGAATCAAAAGTTATGTCAGAACTACTTGACACACAGTTTTCATCTTCCAGGTTAAAGTCATCTTCGTTTAATCCTTCAAAATCCAGCAGAGACCGCTCAGTAACTGACAGAAGAGGGGAATCGGAATCAAATGTCAACTCAGAACTGGAGCACCCATTGCTCTTAACTTCCATGTCAACATTTAACTCATCAAGATTTACTTCACCCCAAGCCCCTTGAGGTTGATCATTAGCTGACTGATAAGAAGCATGGGAATCAAAACTTAGATTAGAAATGCCAGAGTGAACACTCTGATTTTCTAGGTCAAGATCTATTTCCTCAGGATTTACTGGAGATTGATCAGCCTCTAATTGAGCATCAGCATGAAAACCCACTTCAGGACCATGAGACTCACAGTTCATATCCCCAAGGCTGGTATTCTTCTGATTTGGAAGATTTATTTCTTCTACTTCTCTCTGGGGTTCATCAGCCACTGTCTCAAGAGAACCAAGGCGTTCAGGACGTGCTTCAGCACTACTGGGTTGGTCTTCATTTTCTTGTTCAACATCTCTGTTCTCTTGGGCTTCTTTCTTGAACAGGCATCTGGGGATGGTCCAGAGCTGCATCACTGTCAGAACTGAAACTACTTGACCCGTAGTTCTCATCAACCAGGTTTGCATGGGCATTGTTCACAGGATTTTGTCTTCGTACTGCTGCTGGAGTCTCATCAGCTGAGGACCCGGAATCCTCACATGGTTCAGAGCTGCCACTTCCATAGCTCTTGTCAACCAAACGAAGGGGCACTACTACTTCCACTGGCTGTGGGGGACGGTGACTAGTTGACGGAAGTGAGTCATCACCATCAAAATTCACTTCAGAGCCACTAGACTCATAGCTTTCATCAACCAGACTAATGATGTTCTGTATGTTCTGTGTAATCACTTGAGAGCGGGTGGTAGGCACCTGACGAGAACTGCTACCATTATCTGAAGTTGCTCCAGAAACAGTGGGAGTTTCGTTCCTAGGCTGTGCGTCAGCATGTGTTTCTTCTGATACATTTCTTTCTCTGGGGGTCAGTTCAGATAGGGCACTCAGTGACTGACAAGAGGACCCACCATCAAAACTCATGTCAGAACCTCTAGATTCATAGCTCACATCTTCTTGGTCAACTCCTTCCTCCTCCTCCTCTTCCTGCTCTGCCTCTTCTTCCTGCTCCCCCTCCTCTTCTTCCTGCTCTTCTTCCTCCTCCAAAAGACTTAAGTCATGTACAGGAGCTTGGGAAGGACCAGGTACTGCCTGAAGAGACCCATGATCAACCCTCTCTTCAGAAGTCATTGAGCGCTTCTGTTTCAGAAGTGTTGGCTTGTTACGAACCAAATGTGTTTCTTCTTGGGGGCGAACTGTATTTGAACGAGTTGCCTCACGACGCTTTGGAATGGTACCTTCACCTTCACGTGCTTGTTCTGGTAGTGTGTCAGTCCCACTCGGGTTGCCTGATGTACCTGCCTCTATCTCAGAAGACTCAGAACAAAGCTCAGGACCTGTTAGCTCACGGACTCGTACAACAGGGGAAAAAGACGCACCCCTAGCTCTGAGATTTCTCTGTGTAAGCAATTTGTCTAAATTTATACTTAGTTTCTTTTTTGGATCTTTAGTTTTGGGTTGAGATGATGGGTTGCTAGGGCCCTGATCTGGGGAGTTAAAGTATGTTTCAAGGTTCTCTGTGTCACAAGCTGGAAAGGAATCTGAAGCAACTGCCAGTACTAACCGAGGAGCATTGTTAGCCGCAACTGGTCTCTCGAAAGAGCCGCTAGGCAAAGAGCTGGCAGGAGCATTACAAATCACAGGGGGACGCACTAACTTTTTTCCACTAGTTGTAGCCTGAACAACACCGACTGAATTAACTTTTTTCACACCACTCTCAACTCTATGAGCCAATTCCAAGGACTGCTGCTGTCCCCGTTCCAGTTTTTGAATAACTGATGGTCGAACTGCAACCTCTGCGCGTTCCTGAGAGGTACCAGGTCTACAATCTATCTCTTCGACAGATCCCGAATCCTCGGAGTTCCTCTCTGCATTGCTATCTGCAGTATCATCATCCTTCTCATCAGAGTCTCCAAAATCACCACTTCAGGTGATCCAGGATCATCATCATCTGCTGCTGCTGCTGCTGCTGCTGCTGCTGCTGCTGCTGCTGCTGCCCTGTTGCTGCTGCCTCATTTGGTGCAGATCTAAAAAAGAAGCGGAAAAATATTAAAATATCCTAGCTTTTGCTTAAAATCCATGATATTGTTTTCTTTCTATTATAGACCATTCTTAAGAGGAAAAGGAATGCCAGACTGTACACTCCATGGACTTTAGGAAGTTAGCTAGTATAGAAGATACAGTAAGTCCACCAATTGCTATTCTATAAACAAGTGGCTCCTGAACATAAAAATGCAAATGAATCTCTATATCCATCCTTCAGTTATCACAGTAAACACTACAAAGTTTGGCCCAGAGACTCAAAATGCCACTTGGTTGCTAAAGCACTTCCCAAGTGTGTGCAAGGCCCTGGGTCTGATCCCTATAACCTCAAAATTTAAGAGCTTTGTCAAAAATTAACAGTATACAGTTAATTCTATCTGTAGAAGCACATGTAAGAAGCTAGTCCTATCTGTTACCTTTAGTAAAGTGAAAGTAAAGCCTGGGGCCTCAAACAGAATATATATTTCTCTCTCTCTTTTATTAAAGATTAATTTATGTATTTTGTTTATGAATACACTGTCTCTTTATGCACACGAGAAGAGGGCATCAGATCCCATTATAGATGGTTGTGAGGTGGGAATTGAACTCAGGACCTCTAGAAGAACAGCCAGTGCTCTTAACTGCTGGGTCATCTCTCCAGCCTTTGTTTCCTTTTTTTAAGGTGATGATCTGGCTATGCTGCCCAGATTGACCTTTCTTTTGGATAAGCAATGCTCCTACTTCAGCTTCCCAAAGTATCTAGAATTATAGGCACAATACCATCATACCCTTTAGACTTATGACTAAATCATTTTTTGAATGTTCCTTTGAATTATATCTATATATACTATATTTTCAATTCAAAGTTTTAAATACTTTTTTAAAGATCTGAAATTTCATTACCTAAAAATCTGTCACTTCATCTCTTATACTGCCATCAGCACAACAAGCTTGATTCAAACATTTTAGGGATCCTTCTTTCATATAGATAAACAGCTGTCCTAAAAATGTTGTCCTAGTCTTAATTTAGTCATAGCAATCACCTACTAAATACTAAAGGCTCTCTAACTCAGTGGTCCACTCTATGGTAGGCACTTGAGCAAATACAAAGAAAAAAGCTGGCTCTCAGGAAGCATTCAATCAGTAGCAACCTCCAGTGCAAAATGTCAATATCATCTTACTTAGACCCACAAAAAAAAGATATCATAGACAAAAGAGGACTAAGGTATCATAAGCTAATATAAGGTGAATATCCTAAAACAGAAAGAGGTCAAACTAGAAAATCTTAGTTTGAAAATTCTACTTAAAAATTATTGAAAAATTGTGAACAAGTTATAAACTGTAATGTATTATCAGTTTATTAGTTAAAACAAATGTACCAGACTAATGTTGAGACATAATATTAGGTAAGTTCAGTGAGGTCATATTCTAAAGAGCCTCTTCTTTTTGGAGAAGACATGGTCTTACTATGTAGCCCTGCTATAGTGGAACTCACTATGTTAAGTTTGAAGCCAGGCTGGCCTCAAACTCACAGAGATATGCCTACCTCTGCCTCCTGAGTGCTAAAATTAAAGGCCTACACCATTATGCCCATCTTTATAAAAACCTTTATTGGCACTTTTAATTTCTCTGCTAAAATTGTCTTTAAAAGATTACAGCCTAAGGCTGGGAGAAATGGCTGCAATGGTAGAGTGCCTGTTGTATATGATGACCTGAGTTTGAATCCCCAGCACCTAAATAAGAATGAGAACCAGAACCATGTGAGGCAGTGCACATCTATACCAGCAGAAGAGTGACGGCTGGAAGAATCCCAGGGCTTCACTGGCCAACAGGTCTAGTGAAAACAGGTAACTCCAAGTTCAGTGTGAGACTGTCTCAAACAATAAGGTGGAAAACTAAAGACGACGCTCAGCGTTGAGCTCTGGCCTCTTGTACAGTACAATACCGCTCTATAGCTCAGTAGCAGCAAGGGGGCAAACACCTGTAATCTCAGAACTCAAGAGACTGAGAAGGAGGATATCAAATTCAAGGCTGTGCTGGGATAAATTATGAGGTACTGTCTCAAAAACAAACAACAGGTGCTTACTTCAGCAGCACATATACTAAAATTCAAATGATTCAGAGATTAACATTGGCCCTGACCAAAGAAGATGTACAAATTTGGGAAGTGTTCCATATTTTTGTGTTTGTGCTTTTGGTGTTTTATTGAGTATATAATAAAATAATCTGTTACCATAAAAAGTGATACACAAATCCCTACCACTGTAATAACCAAACGAATGTCTAGACAAATTAGAAAACATAGCTGGGTGTGGTGGTGCATGTAGTGACAGGTGGAGCTCTGTGAGTTAGAGGCTAGCCTTGTCTACATAGTGAGTTCTGAGCTAGCCAGGACTACATAGTGAGACCTTGTCTCAAAAAATAAAAAAATAAATAAAGGAAAGAAGGAAGGAAGAAAGGAAGACAGATGGATGGATGGACAGTCAGACAAATGGAAGGGAAGGAAAAAAAGAGTAAAAAATTAAGTTTTTTAAACTTGAAAAACATATACATGTGTCACCAATTGCTTTTATTTTTTTCTAAAGACTCTGTGTGGGTTTTACCCACATGTATCTATGTGCACTACATGTATCACTGGTATCTGTAGAGGCCAGAAGGAGGAAGTGTAGCCCCTGCAACTACATGGTTGTGAACTACTTGATGTGGGTGCTGGGAACCTAACTTGGGTCCTTTGGAAACACAGCAAGTGTTTTTAGCCACTAAGCCCCTGTGTGAATTAACACATCAGAATTAAAACTATCATTCCATAAATCATCTTTTTAAAAAGGTTTTTAGATGTTATGTGTGTGAGCGTTTTGCCTATGTGTGTCTACGTACACACATGTGTGTCTTGTGTTTACTGAGGTCAGGACAATGTGTTAGAAACCTAGAACTGGAATCAAAAGTGGTTGTTTGATACTATGTGCATGTTCAGAACTAATTCTGGGTCCTGTGCGAGAGTATGTTGTCTTAGTTGCTAAGCCATCACTCCATCCCCCATAAGTCATTTTATTTAATACTAATTTGGAATGTGAGAAATAAAAATTATACCTGTCAATAATATAGTATTATACTATGATAAAAAACGAGGTTGAGCCAGGCGGTGGTGGCGCACGCCTTTAATCCCAGCGCTTGGGAGGCAGAGGCAGTTGGATCTCTGAGTTCGAGGCCAGCCTGGTCTACAGAGTGAGTTCCAGGCCAGCCTGGGCTACACAGAGAAACCCTGTCTCGAAAAACCAAAAAACGAAAAACAAAAAAAAAAAAAAACCGAGGTTGACTTTTAAGCAATGAAATGATAATGCAACGACCACTTTCACCTCTTGCATTTTCAAAACTCTACATTACTTTCATTTGTTTTAAACATACTGATAACTAATTCTTTAACAAAACAATGCAGAAAATTTAAGGAACCAAAAATGAAAGGAGAGGGAGAAATGATAGAACAATATGACAGCTACCAATTAGATGTTTCTATGTGTACCTATATTTGTATTTATATTTAATACTAACAACTTAAAATTCAATTTCTAGTCATTTGCCACTTTAACACACACACACAAAACCCCTACAAATATACAACTATTAAAAGTTAAAAACAAAAACCATAAACACTTGTACATAAACTCTTAAGCTAAAAGAGAACTTTAAGCACCAGTGAGATGGCTCAGTGGGTAAATTGCCATGCAATGCTTTAAAGCCAAGTTAATCAAGTTACCACCATCCATGTTTGAAGAATGGACTAGCAGGAGTGGAAACACAAAGGGCAGTAGTCAGTGAATTCAAAGAAAGTAAAATGGCACACACATCAAAGTGTCAATGAAAGCCATTATTTGGTATCCTAACTAAACAAGCGTAGGAATTTTTTTTAAAACATCACCAGCAATTAAATATGTTGACATCATGTGCCCTAAAGGATACAACCTCTGTTCTGAGGTATTACTGCCCAAAATGTATAATCTTAGTTTAATCGTGCGGAAACATCAGACAGGCCTCAATTGGGATAAAATAAAATTTTCCATAAAATAAATGGCCACCACTCCTAAAAAGAGTCACAGTCTTTTGTTTGTTTGATTGATTAGTTTGGTTTCTGTGGTTTCTTTGAGACGGAATTTCTCTATGTAATATCCCTGTGAAAGGGCCATTTGACTCCCAACAGGGTCATGAACCACATGTTGAGAACTGCTACTTTATAATAACCTATACGCTCTAGCCTAGAAGTTCAAATCCTGTGAAATTAAACTACAGAAATAGTTGCTATGGTGATTTGGACGCCCTACCCCCAAAACACCCCCCAACCCTGCACAGGCTCCTGTGTTTGAATAACTGGTTCCCAGTTGGTAGACCTGTTTGGAAAGGATTAAGAGGTGTGGCCTAATTGGAGGAAGTGTGTCACTGGGGGTGGGCTTTGAGGCTTCAAAAATTCACACCATTCCCAGTTAGCCCGCCCACCCTCCCTGCTTCTCGCTTGTGGATCAGAGGTATGCTCTCAGATACTAGCTCCAGCACCATGCCTGCCTGTTGTCATATTCCCTGCCATGATGCCAGGATAGTCTGGACTCTAAGCCTCAGGAACTAAGATAAATGATTTCTTTTCTAATGGTCACGATGTCTTATCACAGAAATTGAAAAGATACACAGTTGCACAAGTGTATTTGTTGAAGAAATGCTTATGAGGTTTTTAAATCACGAAGTCTCATGTATGATCCCATAGTGAGTCTAATCTCATCTTTCTATCAGCTTTTTATTAAGAAACAGCATTTTAAAAAACATTTTCAACATTTCTAAATTCTAGGTTAGTATCTGGCAAAGCACAAGTTTTGTTTTCCACCTCTGGAATGTACCTCAGCTAATTCTGCACGGATATGGTCCCACTTTGCTTATCTTGTATGCTTGTTATAATCTGATTTTTAAAAACCCAGAACATTAACTATTAACTCTTAAGTGTAACCAAATGTTTCTTTTTATTAAAATAACCAAAATAAGATGACTGGTAGAGGGCTATCAAAGGCCAAAATGATGGCTTGAAGGGTAAAGATGTCTTGTCACCAAGCCTGTGTATGACTCCCAAAACATACACAGCATTTGAAAGAGAAAACCAGCTCCCATGAGTTGCCCTCTAACTTCCACATATGAACCAATAAATGTAATTAAAAATTAAATTAAAAATCTTTTTAAAAGACATTAGGATACTGACAGAGTATTGAGAGACCACTCAGTCCAATACTTCTTCCACTCAATCAGCACACAGTTCCACTAGTATTAAATTGACTTAGATTTTTACTGCAACTATCTTGTCCTATTATCACATAACTTTTCTGTTACTAATCTTTCAAAACATTTTGCTCCACCTCCACCCAGCATTTAACCCTATTACATACCTAAATAAACACCTTAATGACACATAATTACTTATCATTCTAAGACTCAGAAAAAAAGCACAGTTATGTCCATATTTTCTGTAGTAAATAGTTTTTTATTAGTGGGGCTGAAGATTAAGGACGGGGTTTCATTCACTAATACTAAGCAAGCACTCTACAACTCAGCTAACCTCCCAGACCTATAGTAAAATGTCATAGAAACAACTAAGGTAGAAAGATGGCTCAGCAGTTGACAGTACTTGCTGCATAGTCATGAGGACTGAAGTTTGGATCCCAACAGCCATATAACGAGGTAGGCATTCTGTACATGTTCAAGGAGCTCAGAAGTAGGTAAAAAGCGGTGTGGGGGGAGAAGGGTTCGTTGAGACTTCCAGCTCAGCCCAGAAAACACTAACCTCTGTACTAAGCATGCAAGTTCACATGCACACACATATACAAACATATGTGCACACATATACACAAATCAAACTTTAAAAAATAAAAAAAATTTTTTAAATATTTATTCATTTATGTATATAAATGTTTTGCCTGCATGTATGTATACCACCTGCATTTCTGTGAAGTCTAAAGAGGTGTCAGATCCCCTGGAACTGAGTTACAGTTGGTTGTGAGCCAATGTGGGTGTTGGGAACTGAACCCAAGTCCTCTACAAGAGCAAATGCTCTTAACCGTTTAACCATTACTCCAGTACCCCACACACAAATAAATCTTTAATCAAATAAGTACAATAAACAATTTAAAATGGAAGTTACTAGATAACATTTCACTTCAGGACTCAGTAAGTGCTAACTCTTCTCCTAGCCCTAAATCAAAATTTTATCCAGTTAACTTTCATTTCCAATTATTTATTTTTATTGGTTAAATAAGATAGTTCACTACAGAGCTGGGAGTACATCCAAAGTAATGGCATGATTGAGCCCTTAGGTTCCTTCCCCAGTTCCATAAACATAAAACTATTTTATACATCCCAATTTTTTTAATTCAAATATAGCCTTTAAAAGCTGTAAGTATGGTGGCACATTCATATAATCTCATCACTTGAGAAACTGACAGTTTGAAGTCAGTCTGCTACACAGCATTTACAGACAAGACTAGTCCTGGGATACACAGCAAGATGGTACAGGTGGGTGGAATATACCACTGACACAGATATTAACATTCCACTGAACTATCTTACCTGTTGTCTTGGTAATTGTATGGGTGGTGACGCAGAACATCCTGCAAAAAGCGATCCATCAGAGTGCTATTGATAACTGACCGACGTCTGCTCTGTCTGGTCACGGTTCTGTGCTGAGAACTAAACAAGTGCTATAAAGAGAAACCAGTAGGTATTTTAATGAGTAATGTTATTTGTGGTAACACAAAATATAAGTTTGTAGTCTTTCCATACAGCATCTCTAATATGTGCATCTAAAATCATAAAAGTATGTCTTCTTTAAATATAGTTGTTACATTTCTCTAAATACATTCCTAAGGATGACATCAAAAAGTTGTTTATCATACCACATAGCAAAAAACCTGGAAACTCCTAACAATAACCTTACACTATAAAGTACACTAAGATGTAATACTATGCAGCTATGTAAAATAATAAATCATAATAACATAAAGAAATTACTACATATTAAGAAAAAACTGGAATCAAAAATCATACATATGGCTCTATCTCAAACTAGTTTTAAAAATATACAGACAAGTAAATGGAAGAGAATGTACTAAAAATCTTAAAAGTATATTTTTAAGTGATATAGTTATGGATAATTTTTAATTTTTCTTAAAATGTTTGTATTTTCCAATAAGTGTTTTTAAAAACTTTAAGTATAAAAAATACTGTAAAAAGAGAGAACAGGGTTGGATTGTGGCATTATAAAAGAACACGGATTAACTCACAAAAAACCATTCATTTCTTTTTCTTCAATGATTAAGAAGAATCCTGCTTTAGTGAATATTAGTGTAAGCATATTAAAGTCTTGAGTTTTACCACAGATACTAGTATTAGTGGACTGGCAATGGATAAGAAGGAATCTGACACGGGGGAAATGTACCATATGCCACACAGAGAGCTATTCAATCCATCCAAAAAGCTCCCTGCGTTTTCTTTTTTCTTTTTTTTTTTTTTCCCTGCGTTTTCACTTAGCAAGAACAGTGCCCTCTTTTGACACAAAGAGAGTGGGGCACAAAAAATACAAAATAAAGCAAACCGCCTTAAACTCTGTTATCCAGCAAACAGCAAAGCCAGGATTTGAATGTGAGTCAAACTGTAGTTTATGAGCTTTTTCAATTAGCTAATATAATAATGGCATATTAATCATCTATGTTCTTTATGATATAGCATGCTTTAAAATAGTTAAGAAAATCATGTTTTAATATACCATAGTTATTATTTAAAAAAACAAAAACAAAAAAAAAATCACATGTAGCTAGCTCCTGACCACTGTTAGAACTCTTAAAATTATTTCCTCTGTTGACATGAGAATTTGTCTGCAATGTTACCTTAGCCCCAGGATCAATTAAGTATGACAGTCTCAAAATCCTTTGCTATAAACTACCCCACTCTCCAGTGCCCGTCACCAGAGTAGACTGCTGGTAATAAAAAACAGTGTACAAGGGAACAAAGAAAGATTGAACTGAAATCCAACCTTGTCCTCTCTCTGCTAAGGCAAACAGACAAAGAGCAATGGGAATGGAGAACCGACCTGTGTACGCTGCAGAGCCACCACATTACACACATCCCACAAGGCTTTCTTAAGAATTTTTCAACATATATATATCACATAAAACACACAAAACATTTGTATGTAGCCCACTAAACCACCACAGAATAAACACATCTATAACCATCTATCCATTAATATAAGTACCTAGAAATCCCTTTACTGCCCCATACCAATCTAACCTTCTTCCTCCAGGGTAACTATAACCCTGATTTCCAATACTACGTTTTGAAAGGTTCTAAAATTAATATAAATGACACCATACAACATGTATTCTTTTGCACTGAGCTCCTCTTATTCAACACTGCATTTATGACACTATTCAACGGTAACTATTCTGTTCATTTTCACATGCATCTGCACACTATTGTATGAATCTCTGCTATTTTACACATTGATAGATTTTATGGTTTTTTTCCCAGTATTTGGGCATCACAAACCAAAATGCTGCAAAGAACCTTGCTATTTGTCTTGTATGACAACATATTTTGGGGGAGTTAGATTGTTAGATGCAGACCTTCTGTGTCATATAGTACATGTATGTTCATCTTGGAACACAGCATGCCTCAATCAACAGTTATCTTTGTATTGCTCTACTTTATCATCATCATTGGTATTCTGTTTTTTATGTTTTAGCTATTGTGGCCTGTGTTCACATTAAACACATTGTGGAATGTGTTCAGTATCATATATTGTGCCCTTAATCCACAATCTGAAGATAGCTTTTCATTTTTACTGGCAATCCAGATCATCTCCTTAATTATTGATCCATTTAACTTCCTGATTTTTTTGTTCAAGAAAGGGTCTTCATAATACAGTCCAGGCTAGCCTTGAACTGGGGATCCTACCTCTGTCTCCAAAATGTTTGGTTTCAAGCATGTGCTACCATACCAGTCCTCTTCCTGTTTTTCAAATAGTGTCTTCTTCATTATCTTGTAGAATTTGTTTATTCTGTATACAATCTCTCCATTACATTATGTATGTTTCAAGAATCATCTTCCTTTCTGTAGCTCATCTTCTCACTTTATTAATCATCTACTATTTTCTTAATTTCATTGCAGTCTAGAATAGTTTTTTTTTTTCCAGTGCTTTTTGTTGGTCAAAAGCTCTTCCTTACAAGTAAGTCATGAACTTTCTCCTGTCTGTTATTGGCTTATTATATTATGAACAACATTCACATCTATAATTCACTGGAAATGGTTTTTACATACAGAATCATTTTTTCCCAACTAGCTGCTCACGTGACACCACAGCATTTACTAGACAAAGTCTTGTTCCTTGCTGCTCTGCAGTGTCACCTTTGTGACAGATCAGATACACACATTCATCTGTCTCTGGAGTGTATTCCTTTGCTCTTTCTAACTTTGCACTCAGTAAAGGTGCCTTAGTAAAGGTGAGTGAGAGTGGTTATCTAGAGGGATACATCTCATTCAGGTCTTCTTGTTTTGTTTTGCTTTTTTTTTTTTTAAAGATTTATTTATTTTATGTATATAAGTACACTGTAGCTGTCTTCAGACACACCGTAAGAGGGCATCAGACCCCATTACAGATGGTTATGAGCCACCATGTGGTTGCTGGGAGTTGAACTCAGGACCTTTGGAAGAGCAGTCGGTGCTCTTAACCACTAAGCCATCTCTCCAGCCCTCATTCAGGTCTTCTTTAACATTCTCTTTTTTATTTCCGTATTTATAATGCCTTAATTTTCACTGGAATGTAAGGGATTTCCACTAGAATTTCATTGGATACGTACAATTTGGGAAAATTGGACATTTTTTACATTGACTCTTTCAATCTATAAAAATAATAAGTCCCTTTCCCGTCCAGTGCTGGGGATTGAACCCAGAACCTAAAACAGCATGCTAATTAGGCATGCTATCACTGAACTTAATCCTCAGCCACCAGTGTTTACAGATTAAAGGCTTTACACATATTTATTATAATTATTTCTCAAAATGTTATTTTCTTTGACACTATTATGAATGGTATATTTAAATTTCATTTTCCGCAGAGTATCTGCATATAGAAATAAGACTTTTTTCTATTGGTCCAATCACCTTAGGGTTTTTTGTTTGCTTTTTAGCCAAAGGATCCAAATGATGCCTAGGCTGATTTCAAATGCACAGCAGAACCAAACGATCATCTTACTTCAGCCTCCTAAGTGTCAGGGTCCACAGGCATGCACCACCACGCCTGGTTCCAACACACCTTTAAACTCACTTATTAATTCTAATGGTTGATTTCTAGTTTTGGTTTTCTAGTCATCATGTTATGATAATTACCTTTTATCTTCTTCTTCTTTTTTTTTTTTTTTTTTGGTTTTTCAAGACAGGGTTTCTCTGTGTAGCCCTGGCTGTCCTGGAACTCACTCTGTAGACCAGGCTGGCCTCGAACTCAGAAATCCATCTGCCTCTGCCTCCCAAGTGCCGGAACTAAAGGCGTGCGCCACCACTGCCTGGCTACCTTTTATCTTCTTACCCAATTATCTTCATCATTGTATCTTTATATTCTCATTTTTGTGGATAGGGCCTCCCATAAAGTAGCAAATATAGTTTTATTTTTCCTTTTTGTATTACTGGAGGGTCTCTCAGTTTCATAATACAGCAGGCAAGTGCTCTGTCATGGAAGTAAACACGCACAAACACATAGTCATTGAACAGATTTTTAATTCAAGCATACTCGAGTACTTGAGCATACTCGATAGTCCGTTATTTAATATTCTTATGAATGTTTTCTCTCTTCTTCCTCTGCTTTATTATTCTAATTTCCACCATTTTGTTAGCTTAGTAGTTACAGACGTTCTTCCTAGTCTACTAGTAGAAATGAATGAAAAATCTGATCAAAATCTAAAATTACTCCCTAGTTTATTCTCTCCTTAAATAATGTAATATCCTTAGAGATTAATTTACTACCCTCCCAACCTACATTGCTGTTAATCCCACAAACATGATTTATTGATTGCCTACATATTTACCTGTCCATTGTTCTTCATTACTTCCTGATAGCTCTGAGCTTCCATCTGGAATCATTTTCCTTCTGCCTGAAGAACTCCTTTTAGTTTTTCCTTTAGTGAGGGTCTGCTGGTGACAAATTCCCTTAATTTTTGTTTCCTGAAAATATTTTTATTTACCTTATGTTTAAAAGTTATACTTATTGAGTAGAGAATTCTAGATTGGTAGTTGTTTTCTTTCTTTTGGCTCCCATTGTTTTCTACTGAATACTCCACTAGATCTAAGCCCCATTATTTCTTCACTGCCTTAGTAGTTTTCCAAAGCCTTGAAATTATAAATATACATATATATATATGTATACATGTATACATAGGTATATATATATGTATGTTTTCCAAGCTTTCAAAGTTAATACAAATTATCCTGGCTGTCATCAACAGAATCTTTTTAAATGCCAATTTAGTGCAATAGTGTCCAAATGAATAAAAATTATTTTAAATGTTAAGCAAAAAATAAATAAAATATTAGATAGAACCTATAAAGAATCAATATTTTAAGATTGCCAAAGGTTCAATAAGTTCAGTTATGTAATGAAACAATTTATCAATCAAGTGAAAGGTAAAAAGACTTCATTTATTTTCTGCCTCATGTTTATGACCAGCATTAAAAATTTTTTCTTTGAAAAAGGGTAGAGGGGTTAAAAAATCACAACGAAAAAGTTTTTTACTACTATGAAATTAAGTGATTTCTACTAGATAAACAAGACAAATGCCATCACACAGAATTTTATATATTATACAGTTATCTTAGATATCATCTAAGATAAAAAACAGTTCAGCATTTACAAAACCAGAACGTCATTATAAAGTGTTCCATCTATGACACAATTACAGCTCAGACCCTGAAGAAAAACTTGAGAGACTTCGAAACAACAAACCTGATCAGAAAATAGTAGCTACTACAATGAATACTTGTGTCAAAAGCTCTGTATACAATGGTTCATAAAACTCTTCCAACAAACTAAGAAAATCAATCAACCAACCAACCAATCAATCAGCTAACACCTTGCTCATGAACTCCCTAGCCTTCAGAACAGAAAAAAAAAATTCAGGTTTCTCAAGCCATCTAGTACTACCATATTTTATTATGGCAACATGAGCTGGTAGACTTATACACTAAGGAAAAAAACACATAATAGACACAGAGAACCATGGGACAAATCCTCTCCCCTTTTATAATGAAACATTCAACAATCTAGGAACAGAAGACAATTTCCTAAACCTAACAAGTCCTCTATATAAAACTCCACTTCTGTAACATATCTAACAGAATGAAAGCTTTCTCCCTAAGATCAGGAAAGACAAGGATATCTATTCTCATCACTTCTACTATATATCTTTTGAACTACAGAAAGAGGTTCAAGGAAAGAGAAAGAGTATCCAGACTAGAAAACTAGTGTGATTATTTTGTATATGGAAGGATATTACATATACAAAGTCTTAAGGACTCAAAAACATTTAGAGCTATTAAGTTCCACAAAGTTGCACGGTCTAAGAATAATACTTTAAAGTGCTATTGTAGGCCTATATACTAGAGATAAACAATCAAAAATGAGTTTATCAAAATATTAATAAATTTAACGTAACAGTACAAAACCTGTACACTAAAAAGCCTAAGGCTAGGATGAAAGATTTTTAAGAAACTATATGTAATGAAAATATATGCTTCCTGCTCACAAATCATCTGCAGATTCTACACAATCCCTATCTGAATCTGCCTGCTTTTCTGAAGTATTCCAGTCTTAGAAAAAAAGATTAAGAACAAATAAGGCCTATGACATTTAGTGTAGATGGTGAAATGAGCACATGATGGTGTTATTGGTGTTACAAAAACAAAAAACCTACTCAACTTAAAACTTCCTATCTCAGAAAAGATATTGCTATTTAAAGGACCTCTGAAACTTGACCAAAAGAGGTCATATATACTACAAGGCAAGATATGGAAACTCTTTCAAAGGCTCATATATTGAAGGTTGGTCTTCAGTTTGGTACTATTAGAACCTTTAAGAGGTGGGGGTGTCTAAAACTGGAGGTTTTAAGTCACTCAGAGTGTACCTCCAGTGACTAAGAAGAGAGTCCTGTTATTTTATCTATTTCTCACATCCAGACATGAAGTGAACAGCTTGTCTCACTACACTTCCTGCCATGCTGTGCTGTCTCACCACAAACCCACAAGTAATAGAATTTATCGATTACAGACTTAATTATTTCCAAACTGAGATCCAAAACAAACTTTTTCTCTCTGTTAAGTTCATTATCTCAAGTATTTTGTATGATCTCAAGATTATCTTTCAGTCATCATTGTCAAATTGCTAAAAATAAGAAATTCTTTAAAAAGCAACATAAAAACATCAAATCACATAATTAGTAATTCCCACTAGACTGACAGAAAATTTATCAGCAGAAACCTTACAGGATAAGAAATATTCAAAGTCCTAAAAAATGAAAATTTAAAAAAGGAACAACCAATACTAACTATACCAAGGGACCATGCAGACATTTACAGAATTATTTCTTCCAATAGCTACAGAATAAGCATTATTCTCATTAGCCTGTGGAACATTCTCAACAAATTAGAAATAAATCAGCACATGTATCTTTGATCAGAATTGAATAAAACTAGCAAGAGCTAGAAACTGCACGAGCACATGAGAATTAAACGTTAAGTAAATAGAAGAAATCAAAAGAAAATTTAAAGTGTCTTAAACTGAAATTAAAACAGCACCCTACAACCTATGAAATAAAGTAAAACGGATACAGATGAAGTTTATAATGCATTACATTTTTTAAAAAGTTTAAGTAGCACCACAAATCAATAATCTAAAAAAAAAAAAAAAAAAAATCAAGAAAACACCAAACTTTATAGTAGCAAGAAGAAATAAATAGCAAACACAGCAGAAATAGACTAAAACTTACAAATAGAGGGCTAGAAATGTAGCTCAGTGGTATAGCATGTGCACACAAATGTGGGCATGAAAAAGAAGGGGAAAGGAGAGGAAAGAAAACAGATGATCCAAATAAAATCAGGGATGAAAAGGGCAATACTACAACTGGCATTTTAGGAAAACATATGACCATTAGGAACTATGATGAATAATAATAAACCTATAGACTGGAAAACCTGTAAGAAAATATACACAGCCTACTAAAACTGAACCATGACAACATACAAAATCAACAAACTGATAACAAGACTGAATCAGTAAAATACATCACAATAAATAAAAGCCCAGAACCAGATAAATTTCACATCTTTACAGATGGATATTGCTAATAAACACAGGTACAAAAATACTCAACAAAATGCTAATGCTAATGAATCAAATTCAAGAACACATAAGAATTATTACAGACCATAATCAAGTAGAATTTACCTCAGGAAGACAAAAATAGCTCAATATAAATCAACAGACATAGCTCATCAACATTATGAAAGATGAAACTGCATGATCATCTAATTATATGCAGAATAATTTTATAAAATTACTTTATGATTAAATTTTTTAAAAAATATTTATTTAATGTATATGAGTACACTGTAGCTGTCTTGAGACACACCAGAAGAGGGCATAAAATCCCATTACAGATGGTTGTGAGCCACCATGTGGTTGCTGGGAATTGAACTCAGGACTTCTAAAAGAGCAGTCAGAGATCTTAATAGCTGAGCCATCTCTCTAGCCCAACAAAATATTTTTAATTGGGTACAAAAATAACAACTTAGTACAATAGGGACTGTACATGACTATCTACAATTTACATCATACGCAATGGAGGAAAGCTAAAATCCATTTTCTCTAAAAGAAGTAATAAGACAAAGACACCCATATTGACCACTCAGATTCAGTATCAAATGAGCCTTAGAGCACCACAATAAAAGAAATAAAGAGTATCAAATTATTCATTTGTAGAATCCAATCTCAAAACAAAAAACAAAACAACAACGTAAGTATAGGTGTTTCATCTGCATGTATGTATGTGCGCCACATTCATGCCTGGTACACACAGAAACTATAATTACAGCCTTACATGTGCTAGGAACCACACACAGGTCCTCCACAAAAGTAGCAAGCACTCAATTCCAAGCCATTCCAGTCCCAGATGACAATTTCGCTAAGGGAAAAAAAAAAAACTTGACTCTATTAAAATATTTATTTTTTAAGACTGAAAAACAAGTTCAATAAAGGTACAGGATATAAAATCAACAGACAAAAAGTACCTGTTTTATATATTGTTTGTTAAAAGGTTACCAAGAGAGATACTAATAACAATAGCAACAGTTAAATATTAATTTAACCAAAGGCATGAGTGATTTCTAGAATGAAAGTTACAAAATATGAAAAGAATGAAACTGAGGACACACATACCAAAAAAATTAAGTTCATGTTTATGGACTGGAAAAATATAAAGTATCCATAACAATCAACAGATTCAATTGCAACTCATATCAGAATACCAATAACCTTCACAGAACTATACAAAAAGAAGCAATCATAAAATTCATGTAGACCCTAAAATATTCATAACAGACATAAAAATTTTGATCAAAATGAATAAAAGTGGAGCCATTATAATAGCAACTTCAAAACATAATACAAAACTTTAGTAACTAAAACAGCATGAAACCAGGAGCTGAGGCACCAAAGGAATGTAACAAATGCAGTTGACCAGTCAGGACAAAGATGGTACCAACTAAATAAAGTTTCTTCAGTAAACTGTGCTGAGAAACTTCACTATCTATATATAGGGAAATAAGTCTGGCATGGTGGCTTAATTAATCCCAACACAGAAGGAGATGGACCTCTGTGAGTTCAAGGTCAGCCTGGTGTACATGGTGAGTGCCAGGACAGCTAGAACTACATAGTAAGACCTTGTCTCAATAATAATGATGATGATGAATTAAATAAATACAGGAGAACAAAAACTAGACTTCAATCTCTTATTACATTAAAAAAAAATCAATCCAAATATATCACATTCTCTGGTGGTATAAATGACAACAGCTTCCAGAAGCTCCTATATTTGGATGCTTGGTCCACTAACTGTTGGGGAAGGATTAGAAGGATTAGGAGGGGTGGTCCTGTTGGATAGTGTGTGACCTTGTGGGAAGAGGTGTGTCACTAGGGGTAGGCACTAAGGTTTCAAAAGCCTTTGCCAGTCTCAGTCTGACTACTGCCGAAGGATCATGACGTAAAGCAATCAGCTACTTCTCCAGCACTATGCCTGCCTGCCACTATGCCATGCCACTCTCTGCCATGATGGTGGTGGACTAATAACCCTATAAAACTGTAAGCAGGTCCCCAATTCAATATTCTCTTTTATAAGAGTTGCTTTAGTCATGGTGTCTTTTCATAGCAATAGAACAGTAACTAAGACACACTACAAAAAGAAAACATAAGGAACATGAACGTGCAATGGTGCACATATGAAAGTCAGAGACAACCTTGGGTGCCAGTTCCTCCCTTCTACCTTGTTTTAAAACAAGATCTCTCCGTATTACCTGTTCACTGCTACATACCATTCTCTTGCCTCTACCTCCTATCTTACCACAGAAGCACTGAAGAATATAGAAGTATTCTCCCATGCCTTGCTTATAGGGGTTCTAGAGATTCAAGATCAGTCCTTAAGTTTTGTGTGGTATGCGTTTTACCCACCAAGTTACTTCACCAGCACAAAATTCTTTAGTATTGGTTTGGTTTCTGTTATTGTTGGGGTTTTTTTTTTTTTTTTTTTTTTTTTTTGAGACATGTTCTCATGTATCTGGCCTCAAAAACTCATTCTGTAGCCAAGGCTGCCATTTGATTCCTGATACTCCTGCTTTTATACTTCCTGACTGCTTAGAAGGCATGAGCCACCATACCCAGCCACCCAAACGATTCATTCCAGAATATACAAGGGACTCAAACAACTCAACAGCAAAATATAATAATTTTAAATGGGCAAATAACTTCTGTAGACATATTTAAAAGACAACATATAAATAGCAAACCAACATTTGATATCACTAATCATCAAGGAAATATAAAGACAATACATATAATCTCAATCCTGTAAAAGGGGCTACTAATAAAAAGATTTTAAAATGGCAAGTTCTAGTGGGGATGTGACAAAGGAGGCGCACTTCTATAAGAATAATGTTAAACAGCAGAACCATTTAAAAAAAAAAAAACAGGACACAAGTACCTTGGAAAACTAGAAGCAGCACCTCTTATAATGGAAAATCCCACTACTGGTGCATATCTAAAGGGAGTAAAATCAGTATGCCAAGGCAACATCTGCATTCTTCTGTTTATTACCAAATATTCACAACAGCCAAAAAGGGAATCAATCCAGGTGTCTACAGATGGAAGAATGGATAGAGTGGTCACCCAAGCTTGACAAGGGCAAAGGGATGGGAAGAGGATGGTTAATGGACAGAGGAGTATAGGTGAATAGGTGGAATAACTTCTACTGTTCTATAGAACAGGCACAGTAACTATGAGTTAAAACAATTAACTGTATTTCAAAGTAGCAGAGAGAATGTTGCCAGTACAAAGAAATGACAGACAGCAAGCTAATTATTATGATCTGATCATTATATATTGTATACATGTGCTGAAGTATCACAGTTTTCTGATAAATATATACAATTACTGTATACCAGTTTAAAACATATTTTTAAAAGACTATGGTACTATAATTACAATGTATATGTAGACGAATAGAACAACACTGAGAAGAAGGAAATAAACTCTTACAATTGTAAGTGGTTGATTTTAAATAGATGTAACAATTAAATAGGAAAGACTAGTCTTTTCAACAAGGAGTGTAGTGATTACTGGATATCACAAGCAAAAGAATGAAATTGGATTTCATCTTTCATAGTATACAAAAATTAATTCAAATTGAACAGAAGACCTAATTATAAAAGCAACTATGAAACTCTTAAAGGAAAATACAGTCATAAATCTTCATAATGTGATGGTAGGTAATCCCTTCATCAAAAACAACACAAAGAAAGGTGCATGGTACATACCTACAATCTCAGTACTCGGGAGGTAAAAGAGGACAATCCCTCAAGCCTGAGGCCAGCCTGGGCTGCATAGTAAGAACTGTCCTTAATTTACCAAAAGAGGAACATAAACAAATTCAATGATGCAAAGTTTAAAACTTTTTTTTTTAAAGACAGGTCTCACTATGCTTTTCAAGCTAGCCTGGAACTTGTAATGTTCCTGCTTCTACCTCCTCAATTGTGGGATTATAGGCAAGCATTACCACACCTAGCAAAATTTAAAACGTTTATACATCAAAGCATACTATCAATAAGTAGAAAGACAAGCCACAAAATACACCAAGTATTATAATCATGTTATTTCATAAAGGTTTGCTAGCCAGAAGAAAGGCTTATAACTCAGCAATAAAAAGACAAACCACCTAAAACACGGACATCGGATCTCATTAGGCATCTGTCCAAGGGATGCACACAAACAGCCGATATGCACATGAGAACATGCTCAGTGACACTGGTGACTGCAAATCAAAAGCACAACGACATATCACTTCATAGTCACAAAATGACTATAATTTAAAAAAAAAAAAAAAAGTGCTGGCAAGGATGAGGAGAAACTGGAACCCTCATACATTGCTGGAGTTGACATAAAATAGTAGAGCCACTTTGGAAAACAGTGAGGCAGTTCCTCAAAAACAAGTTATCATATGACCCAACAATTCCACTCCTACATATATACCCAAGAGAACTGAAAATGTATGTTCACACAAAAAAATTATACACAAATATCCATAGCAGCAATATTCATGGTAGCCAAAAAAGTAAAAACAACCTAAGCATCCATCAATTGTTGAATGAATAAATAAAATGTGGTATTATTTTTATAATGAAATATTATTCAGTCGTAATGAGGTAATAATACATGCTATTATATGCATGAACCTTAGATATATTATGCTAAATGAAAAGTCAGACACAAAAGGTCACATAGCATATGCTTCTATTTTGGGGAAATATCTAGAATTGTCAAATCTTTTGAAACAGAAAATAGATTAGTGTTTGCCAGAGGTTAGAGATCCAAGGGAGTATAGCCTGACTGTTCCGTAGGTATGTGGTTTCCTTTTAAAGATGAAAATAAGACAATAATAAACTTTGTGCATATACTCAAGATCTCTGATTTTCAGTTTAAAGGGGAGAAATTTATGATAAAAGAATTACATTGCAACAAATAAAAAAATAATTGAATAACCTGTCTACCATTAAGACCAAATGATCTTCTCAAGTATGAATCAATAATACAATCAACCTTTCGGTAACCTGATGGCTACCCATAAACTGTTTACTCAACATAAAAATGTTTTTCAACCTTAACCATTGAATTGTAATAGGTTTTCTTGAACCAAGCTCACTGTTATAGCCATGGTGGCCTGGAACTTTGGTAGATCAGGTAGTCTTGAAATCACAAACAAGCTTCTCTAACTCTGTGTTCTGGTATTAACGCGGTTCATCATTGCATCTTAATCCAATAGGGTTTTACAATATCTGTTCTCTTCCTTTCACTGTTACTTTGCATTTATTGCTCCATTTCCTGAGAATTATCCTCCTCTTGACTGGTGAGCTGATACTTTTTCTCCTTGGTCCTTTTCTCTGTCTAAAATTTCTCCATTTTACAAACCATATTGACTTCTTTCAATGCCAACTCAATGTCTCGTTAAAAAAAATATCCTTGTTTTATGGCTCCTTTTCTGGTCATCCTACTTAACAAACTTGTCGTTCGTTTATATTTCTCTTCTTGTTTACTAAACTACCCTATACTCCATGAAAACATTACTAAAATTTGGTTTATATTCAATCAATTCTAATACTCAAAGCTAGGCAACCAGTAGTTTCCATTTAAATCCATTCAGTGAATGAATAAGAAATTATACATGAGAAGAAAACTCACACTGGGTGTTAGTTGTTACATTAGTAGGAACTCACTGTTCTAATAGAATACTGCAAGAACAATAGATGCATACCTTAGTATTCCATTTCATAGTAGCAATCAGCAATAAATCTTTTTTTCAACATCAATGCCTTAAAGAACTTAAATATTAATATCGTAATCCTTAACCTATAGAAACAATCTCATCATTCTTTTCAAGAAAGGATTAACAAATACCTTAACTGACCTAATTCACTGGTCCACTTCTAATAACCTGAAAAACAATTCTCCCACTCAAGTAGGGATAACAAGCATATACCACATACCTAAATCACTGCCCATTCTAATGTTAAGAAATAATATACAGAAGTAAGCGATTCTAAAGACCATATTGCTGTAGTATATTCTTCTAAAACACAATCATTTTCCTGCATTCTTATACAAAAACTCCAGATTACTCCAACTTGTGGTATCCAACACTCTACCCTGAGAGTTGAAGATGTCATGTGGCAGTTGAATGCTTAGTGCTTACTAACTATATATAAGAGGAATTATTAGAAAATAATGATAATTCGAAATAGTAGGGTTTGGTTTGGCTTGAGTCTTGGTGTGTCACTTACGTCAATCTCGGAACTCATGATCCTCCTGCCTCTGCATCCCAAGATCTAGGATTATAGATGTGGGCCTTGAGAACCAGCTTTCTTTTCCCCAGCCCCATTTTTTCAGAAGATAACTAATGGGTAAAAGCAGCGCTGTCTTTTATTTACATGTATGTGGCTCCCATTATCTGCATGTTAACTTAATCTCCACTAGCTCTACTTACACATTAATTATTATTTGAAATTATCCAAACAGATCATTATAAACCTGCAATTTCCCATCGAGATTTAAACAGCAGAAACGTCCTAGTAAAGAATGACGGCACGTGTGTTATCAGTGACTTTGGTTTATCCATGAGGCCAACTGGAAATAGGCTGGTGCTAGTGTTATAAATGAGGCCCCTATTATAATTTATCAGAGTTGCTTAAAACGAAGAGCAATTAAAATGGTCTCTGAATCACCAAACTTTTGTAATAACTGTACAAGCTACATAAATATGAGGAATTTTCCTACTACTACTTTTGAGATTTCTTGACCAATAAATGGTTTACTAATTTTTACCCATCTAAAACTGTATGTCTTCCATAATATAGCCAAATTCAAAATCAACCTGAATGCTAAAATCATCCCTCAAATTCTAAATTAGAATTAAGAGTTAGAGCCTAGGATTTAGAATTTTTAAAGATTCTCCATATTATTTTAAAAGGGGCCCCTGAGTAAGTCTTACGCTGCTACCTTGCAATGTGGCTCTTCTGTACTTATGCTTGCATCTAGATGAAACCCCTTGTTGCTCTGCAAAAAATAAAAAGGTATTCCTTTCTCACAGCCTTCCATGCTCAGTTCTTTTTTATTTTTTTAAGTAAATTCACATTTACTCTACTAAAAGAGACATTGATTCCCTAGATAATCTCAACACACAGCCAATTAATTTGTTGGTAATTCATTCATTCTCTCTTTCTCTCTCTCTCTCTCTCTCTCTCTCTCTCTCTCTCTCTCTCTCTCAGCTATATATACATAGTTGCAGCTATCTTAATAAATTCAATGCAGTATATTTGTTGGTTTGTTAAAAGTTGAAAATAGAATTTCAAATAAGCTTTTCATGTTTTAATCTAATATTTGAACATTTGTCTGTTGGAAAATATATAACAGAATTATTCCATGTGCTGTATTTAGAGGGAAAAGGTAGAAACAGTCTTCATGTATTGCGCAGGCTACCTCTTTCGGTCCTTCATCCTCAGCTTCTCAAGCAGGGGAATTACAGGCTTGTGCGGCTACGCCCAGTTCTATGACATTAGTACTTCTAAGCAAGAGTATTCGGCAATGTAAAAGATTTAACTATTAAAATCAATGGTAAAAATGAAATTACATCCTCAAAACTAATAAAATGTGAATAGAAAAGCTTTATCAAATCGATATTCCATTGTCCTCGTCATTTGCCTATTATTACTCTGTACTGAGAATCTTGGCCTTTCTGATTTCCCACACTTATTTGTTTTTGTTTTTGTTTTTTGAGACAGGGTTTCTCTGTATAGCCCTGGCTGTCCTGGAACTCACTCGGTAGACCAGGCTGGCCTCGAACTCAGAAATCCGCCTGCCTCTGCCTCCCAAGTGCTGGGATTAAAGGCGTGCGCCACCACCGCCCGGCGATTTCCCACACTTATAGGGGAAATAAATAAATCAATTAAACCAGCATGTGAAATAATATACGTGACAATTTAACACTGCATCTTTTTCCTCATTAATTTACCTCATTTATTAATTGAAAACCAGAAAGTAAGACAAAGCGCACAGTTATATTTATACATAAGACAGTTTTTAGGCTAAGTAAATCCTAGAACATAAAACTAAACTTTGAAAATTATAATGAATGTTTCGACCACTTCTTGAATATCTGATTCCAACCATCCCTGGATGAAAGGCAAAGTGAGCATGCTAGCGCTCCAGCCTGTAGCTGCAAAGGCGCTGTCGCCTGCTGTCTCTGTCTTCATCCACAGGGAGTTATAACACATCAGAAGCATGTGCTGACAGTCGTTAAGTTTCACATTCCAGGACCTCACCTCAAACTTCCCAAATCCAATCCCCCTGGAGTAGGAAAACAGCACATACATATTACAGAATTAAAATATTCGGCTGATTCTAAGTTGACCTAATTTTTATGAACTAATAAAGTTTTAATTACTAAAAGGATCATTTATCCACAGTCTAGAATTACACTGCTTTGTATAAGTCAACAGGTCTTTTTATATTAATTTTAAATTCCACTAGAACTTGATTGCTTGTTTTTAAAGTAACAAGCAGCTTACCTTAAGCAGGAAAGGGTGTCTCATCAGCTGCATTAGTCTTGACAAGCATCTGTAAATTAAAATAAAACAACTTTTTAGACAATAATTCTCGCATCTATAGTTGACTGTACAAGCACCCCCTAGTCATACTAACATTTTAAATGTAACACAATTATTTCCGGTAACAGAAGAAAATATTAAATCTTGAACACAAAGCACATTATATACTACCATTCACTGAATATAACAACATAACCTCCCTAATAGGTGTTCTGGAACATGACTGCGGGGTGGGAGGGGAGGTTCAGCAAGCACGATGCACGGAGCTCTGGCCTCCAGGAGCAACAGCTGTAAAAGGAGATGAGGCACACCCGCACCTCCAGCGCTTTAGGGGAAACAAAACCTGCCCAAAACCAAAATAAGCTTCTGGAGAAAACTCAAAGGAAAACACACATGTCAAACTGAGTTTGGATACAGGACCCAATTCTCAGCCACCATATTAGTTTTAATAAAATATACTATCACATCTTATTTTCCATCTGTATCAGTGAAGAATTAAGCCAAATGATCAAGTTTTTTAATTTCTTAAAATTATGTGTCAGGTGTTGACCTGTGCCCAGCACCACTTGTAAAGAAAAATTCCGACACTTAGTTTCAAAAGAATCAAACGGACAGGACCATTTCCTACCCAAAGTATATGTTATCAGGCACCTGCCTCGTACAGAAATTCTGTCCTAGGAGCTTTAGGGGATAAACACAAGCTCTCCTGCCATCAAGGAGTGTAAAATGGAAAATCAACGCAAGAGTGTGAAGTGGTATCTGAGAACTGACTAAGTAAAAATAGTAAGCGTGAGGCAGAGAGTAAAGCTGGGTGGGAGAGCACTTGCCTAGCATGCAAGACTGATGCCAATAATAAAAAAATGTGATAATAGCTTTAATTATCAAGATCAACTTAGAAATCTAATGGTCAGGGATGTGAAAGTGGTTAGAGTTTTTTTTTTTTTTTTTTTTTTAACCAAATCTTGGAAATGAGTAGAATTTCTTACAATAAGGTTAGGAAAAAATAGTCCAAATAGCAAACAAAATAGGTATTAAAAAACAAAAGGTATTAAGTACATTTGGAGATAATAAATTAGTAAGTTCTGCTGAATCCAAGGCTTGATTTGAGAATTTAAGGGCAGCAAAGCAGAAAAAGTAGGCTGGAGTTTGGCATGACAATATTCAAAAGACAACCAAAAAAAAGAATTTAGAGTTGGAATTTCTTTACAGGAGGTATATTAGTGACTTAAAAGAAAATTATAAAAGGACATTTCACATTAGTTTTCACTTTAAAATGACCATTTTAATACAAAAGACATTTCATTACACAATTGTAAAAACACATAAAGAATATAAATATAAGCTACGATCCTTTCTTACCACTTGTCACACAGTACAGAAAGGGAATGATATTGGACATTCCATGCGCTCATCCTCTGCTTTCGCTTAAACACACATGATAAGCACCTTTCCACACCATTACATATAATTCCAAAATGGAATATTTAAAGGCCGTTTAGCGTTTCATTTTATTTGTGCAAGTCAAAAATCTCTCTTATCCAACAAATTAAGAGCCTGTAGTTGGTAGTCAATAATTTTAAAAATGCTTACATATATAATCTTAATATTTTAATTTAAAATGTATAATAGATATCTGTTTAAAATCAGGTTAGTTTTTTGTTTGTTGGTTTGGTTTGGTTTTTGCTTTGATGTTTGAAGAGGTTTTTTTTCTGGTTCTTTCTTTCTTTTTTGCGGACAAATTAACCTGTATTCAAGACATTTTTTTCTTTCTCAGATTGCGTGATTCACTCTCAGTAAGTCTCCCGCTCACTGCTATAGAACAGGACAAGAGTCTAAGTCCATTTTCAAATCCAAGAGCAGAATTATGATTGTTTTCCATTTTTCCCAATCTCTTACAGACAGCATAACCAGCTTTTGAAAGGACCCTTTTTTAGTCCAAAACACTCCATTTATTTTCTATAAAAATTCTAATACTATTTGTTAATGACAATGTTCACACATTTCGCTGGTTTTTGTAACATCTAAAATCACAATAAACCAATCTAGGGCAGTGAACAGAGATATAGAGATATCTGAATTACCTACAATGCTTGGGCTTTTTTGTTTTTTGTTTTGTTTTGTTTTGTTTTGTTTTGTTTGTTTTGTTTGTTTTGTTTTGTTGGAGCTGAGGACAGAACCCATCGCCTTGCTAAGCAAGCAAGGGCTCTACCTCTGAGCTAAATTCCCAATCCCTAAAAAATGTTTCTTGCACGTTTATGCAAGAGATAAACCAATAATGTTGTTGAAATGGTTTGGAATTATATTGTCTTTAACTACGTCATTGTAATGAGAGCTAGCAAAATTCAGAATCCTCATAGGAAATATTTCTCAAATGCCTGACAAAAGACATCAACTTAATAAAAAATAAACAAAAAAAGACAATAGAAGGGTATCTGTTTTTAAATAAAACCCTCTGAGCTGGTTGTGGTGGCACACACCTACAATCCCTGCACTTGGGAGACTGACACAAGAGGCTCATGAATGCAAGAGTCGCCTGGGCTATATATTGAGACCCTGTCTCAAAAATTAAAAAATACATTAAAAAGTTAAACTTCAGACAACAAGCCCCCGCAATCTAAATTACCTGTCTATCAGTAGGAAATATGAGAAGCAATCATAATCACAACAATGGCCAAGCCATATATTTAAAAAGACCATTTTATTTAATTCAGGGTCAGTTCCTTCATATAACACTATCAACTAATTTTCACCTTTGCTTTTTTTTCCTTTTGGATTATCCATGCTATGCTGGTTTCCCGATGGCGACAAGCATCCTGGACACTTCCATTGGGTCCTAATAAAATAATAATAGCTAACCGTGAGCACTTAATCTGGGCCAGGCATGCTGTCAACAACTTCATATGCATTATCTTATCAAAAGATAGGAGGCAAACCTCGGTTTAGAATAAGTAGGGGTATTGTTCCAGGTCTCACACCAAAAACAGGGTGGCTGGTAAATCTGAGCAAATTGGTGCTTCAGTTCCTTAACGTCTATAAAATATTTTCTAAGAAATAATTTAGAATAATTTTTAGAAAAAAAAATTTTAATATTAGGTGAAAGCAAATAACTAGCAACCAAATTTGGTACGCTACACAACTGTCACTACTCCGAAAACGAAAAAGGGTAAAATTAACATTTAGTTTAATTTCATCATTTATACCTTTTGAGTGTTGAAAGTACTTTGGTGACTTTAAGTTTATTTAGCATGAGACCATAGGAGGCAAAAAAAAAAAAAATTTATATTTCAACCCAATGTTTGAGAGTGCACGCGCGCGCGCACACACACACACACACACACACACACACACGCAGTTTTTAAAGGTTTCACAAAACAATACCCTAGCTGTATACATTCTGGCATTTTCTCTATATCTTAATTCATTTTTTTAATGTTAGTCGTGAATACACCAGTCTCAGAACTGACCAACCGATAGAAAATTGCAGTATGAAAAACAATGCCTCAAATTATTAGGAAGAGTAAACAATATTTTATAGAAACCAGTTGCTATCCTGATTTCAGCTTTCTTCCAGCCAATGGGCTGGCTACTGCAGTGATACGTAATCAAATTTTCAACGAGTTTCTAGCAAGCATTTTACGCTTTGGTTTCAGACCATACAGAAAAAGTCCTCGATGTATTAAGTGAAAAGAACGAAAAATAAACATTCCCCTTATGTAAAATACGCATATGAAGCCAGTACATGAACGTTCTCAAAAAGAAGGGGTTGATAATCTGAAATTGTTAATGGACTCTCTCCAGTGGATGAGATTTGCTACGGGCTTTCTTCATGCCCCTCGCCGCCCCTCGGAGCATATAACTGCAGCAAAAACAAATACACATAAAAAACAGTATCATTTGGGGATAAAAACTGTTTTTAGTGCCTTGCGACCCGCATCTTTTCCTTTTCTTCCACGAGCTAACTGTCGTCAGAAAACCGTAGGACCTGGAAACGGGCCTTCTTGGGAGCAAGTAAGGACGATGGCGTCTTTGACTAGCTCTACACAACTGTTGCACGACGGCAGCAAAGCGATCGTTAACACGCACACACTCACACGCCCCAGTATCGACGGTCCTCAGCCAAACTCCGCGGCGGGGAAAGCCGGGGACCGAGCGCGCACGCACGCAACGCGGGGAAGGGGGTGTGTGGACAGGTGGCGCGGAATGCCGCGCGCGGCCCGGTCGGACCGCAGCCCGCTGCCCGCCCTGGCCTCTCCCGCGTCCCTGCCGCCCCCGGGACCCACCTCTTCCTCCCTCCGCCGTGACCCGCAGCCGCCCCTGGAGCTGCGAGCCGCGGGGCCGCCCGAGTCCGTCGCGGCGAGCGCGGGAGCCCGGGCGAGCCGTCCACGCCGCCCCCGGGTAGGAAGCGGGTTTCCCTGGCCGCACACCGCCACGGCACTCACCTCCGTGGAAGCCGCCTGCTCTCCTTCCGGGCCGCTGCGGGCTGCGGCCGGCCTGGGCGCGCTGCCCGCCGCTTGGGTTCCGCCGCGCTGCGAGGACCCCCGAAAGGTCCCGAAGCCGCCGGGCCCCCGGCCACGCCCGCCCGGGAGCCGAGGAGCGGAGCTGAGCGGAGCGCGTGTCGCTCGACGCGGGCTCCGAGTCGCGACTGAGCTTGGGCTGGCACGGGCTGCCCAAGGCACCGCAGCCCCACTGCAGCTCTGACGTCAGCGAAGGTGCGAACACTGGGCCCCTTCTGACGCACGGCCCGGCGCCGCCCCCGGCCCCCGCGCCAGCCCCCGCCGCCGCGAGCCCCTTCCTCCCGCTCTTAAAGCGCACACTTCCTGCAGGCGCCGCCCCACGCGGCCCCCGCCAGAATCAGGGCTCGGGGCTTGGGGCTTGGGGCCTTGGGGTCTTGGGGACTGGGGACTGAAGCCTGGGCCCTGGGGCCGGGAGCCAAGCTTCAGCTTCTGGAGAAATAAGCCCCAGATGACCAGATGAAAAATGGTTCGCAAAGCAACATGTGAATTCAGGCAAGGAGAATGGCGTTCAAGGGGTTAATGGAGCTCTGGTTGCCCAGAGTCTGCAGTGAGGTGCCTCAACCAAAAGCTGCTTTTCAAAGACCCGTTTACTCAGGGCTAGACACTGTTGTAAGGTTGCTATCTCGCTCTGCGTTTCCCTGTTGAAGAGTAACCGTAAAATGAATCCAGTGAGCCCCCTTTACTAAAGGGGGAGACTCGGGTTCCTTTAAAGAGACAAAGTATTCAAAGCCCTCATATGCACAAGAAAGGATTACGAATATTAACAAATATGTTTGCCCTCAAGTACATTCACTGCCCTGTCTTCTACAAAAGCAGTAGTGAGCAAAAACAAGCAATGTAAGTGCCGCGGGAGGCTGGGGGGGGGGGGGCAACAAAGCTAAATCAGACACTACTGAATATATACTAAGAATCTCTGATGAAGAAAATAATCGTTACCTAAAATAAAAACAGCCTGTGAAAGCTGTATTTATTTCCTTCACACACACACCCTTCTTTTCTTTTGCAGGCAGGGTGTCCACTAAGTAGCCCAGGTTGGTCTCAAACTCTTAATTCTCTTGCTTTGCCCTCCTGAATGCATAAGTACAAATACCGCTCAAGGCCAGGGAGCTATGCTTTGTGTAAAAATACTCTTGGTGGCTTTAGAAGGAGCTCTTGGTACGGTCTTTCTGGAGACTCATCCCAGTCACTCAACACACAACACTCCAGCCAAACCCTGAGCTATACTCTCAGTCTCTAGATTTCTTGTAAAACACCAAAAATACAAATGTCTTTAAGAGAAATGTTTTACACATACCAGCCTTGGAATTATCGAAGAAACCCAGTCACGCATTAACCCATCCCTCCGGACATAACTGTATTTCAGCTAAAGCACTTTTTTTTTTTTTTTTTTTAAATCTTCCCACTTCAACATCTCCGAAATCAGAATGCATCTTAAAAACTCGGGGCCTCTTGATTTTGTTGGCCAGATGGCAGTATTGCTTCCACATACAAAAGACGTATGCAGCTGTTCCAAACTGCTCTAGCTTCAAATGAGTAAAATGCATTGTTAATGAAACCCACAACCCTAGAAAGAAGGGAATTATTAGACATCTCGTCGTTCAAACCTGAAAACAACATGCAAGCTTGCGCTAGCTCAAGACAGCGCGCGAGCGCACGGGAACACACACACATGCACGTACATAACCGTGCAAATAACCGTGGAAAGAGATTTCCTGGAGAAAGGGATAATTTTTTTTTTTTTTTTTTTGAGAAGAGGATTTTTCTAAAACCAAAAACAGTTTCCCCAGCACTTTGAAATGAGAGTGACAGGATGGACTAAAATCTATTACCTTGATGCCCGTCCCCAGTTACTCAGCAAGAATATTAGTTCTCAGTGCTTTGGGGAACCTGTAGCTGAACAGTAAAACAAGCCCAGCTGGGTGAGGTGCCGAGTTCCTGCAATCCCCAACACCCAGGAGGCATGAGGAGCTCATATTTGAGGCCAGCCTGAGCTACACAAAATGACCTTGACTCAAAAACAAACAAACATACAACTAACTATAGAACTAATCTAGTACTAAAACAAAAAGAAAAAAATCCACCTTAAATATTGTTTTTCTTTTCTTCTCTTTCTTTTTTTTTTTTTTTTTTTAAACTGATGGCCAAGCTGCTCACTTATAATCCCTTTTAAATTTTAACCAGAAACACTGAAGAGAGAGGACATGGCTTGGAGATCACCTGAAATCACTGCCATCTACTTAGATCAAGAAAGTGGCAGCATCAAAATTCGAGGGAGAGGTTGGGTTAGCTGCTTGAATGAATCGGATCTTGTGCATTACTAGCAGTTTAAAACGTTTTGACTTATATCTATAATTTAAATATTATATAGACTGTTAGTACACATGTGTAGGTGTGCCAGGCATGGTGCTCCTGCGTCAAAAAAGACCAAGTAGAGGTCAGAGGACTGGAAGAGCCACATCTCTTCATCATAGGTTCCAGGGTTTGAACTCAGGTTGTCAGGTTTGCATGACAAGCTGAGTCATCTCGCCTATCACCAGTATTTTCGTGTCACAGAAAATGTACTGCACAGGAAAATCACAGCAATCAACAGCTGACTCAAAACATGAGTCACAAAAATGAAGGTCTGAATTTGAGAAAGCTTTTTTGGAACATCTTAACCAATTTTACTTCTATTTCTTCTTATATACACTGATGTGTATATGATGTACAAAGTCTGGAAAGGTGTTTAACATGTAAGAAAATAAAACTATCCCTGTCTTGTAAGATGCACATAATTTTTCTTCCAATGTAACCCTAACCCACGGTATTAGATGCAATGTTGTTATGCATCAGATTGCAGCCCATTCAGATCAGATTTCTGTCTACTGGTAATGAGTGACGGGAGAGTTCATTATCAATAAGAGAAGATCAAAAAGTTGTAATTTCCCATTTCCTTCTCAATCCATTATTGAGGTGCACACAGCAAAAACTCATCCAAATGACCTTAGTCAACGGGTTTGCTTGCACCCTATCTCCTCCCTAGTATGCCTAGTCTTGGAAGAACAGGATCCTAAGTATATATTCTCTCAAATTGTCTTCCCTTACAAACAATGCTCATCTATATCCAGAAATCATCTCCACAGCATCCACTTTCTGGTTGTCATTTTAGCTAGTGTCAGACTAATAGCTTATAGGGAAAAGCTGGACAGGAAATCTGGAGTTCACTGCTGAATCATAAAGCAATTTAGACCTTCATCCACTTGGGGGTTTATTATACACCCCCAAAAATCTATTATCTTGTTTTTTATCATACCTATGTTTAAGCTTTTATACAATAGCCTGACATTTTACCACTTTAAAGAATATCCCGTGGGAACCAGTATAGCAACACTTACCTATAATCCCAGCACACAAGAGGATGAGAGCCCTCAAAATGGTTCAGTGAGTAAAGACACTTGCCACCAAGTCTGACAACCCAAGTCCCATCTCCAGAACCCACACATGCTGGGTGGAGGCAATGAACTACTGCAAGTTATTCTCTGGTAAACACACACGCGCGCGCGCACACACACACACACACACACACACACACACACACACACGTTTTTTTTTTTAAAAAAAAAGAAGTTGAGCCGGGCAGTGGTGGCACTCGCCTTTAATCTCAGCACTTGGGAGGCAGAGGCAGGTGGATTTCTGAGTTCCAGGCCAGCCTGGTCTACAGAGTGAGTTCCAAGACAGCCAGGACTACACAGAGAAACCCTGTCCCGAAAAACCAAAAAAAAAAAAAAAAAAAAAGTTGAGATGCCAGACTTGATAATCCCAGCACAGAGGGTCAGAGACAAGTGGGTTGCCTGCAGTCAGCCTGGCCTACACAGCGAGTCCCATTCAAAAAAAAAAGAAAAAAAAGATGGTAAGGACCCTAAGTCAAAAAGAAAATGTTTTAAAAGGCCGCAGGATCAGCAGTTTGAGGCCATCCTAGCTATGTAGCAGAACTTTATTCTCTAAACAAACATACAGAACAAAACAATAATGAGTATATGTTGGGGTTGGGAGCACATGTAACTTGGCAGTAGAGCACTTGCCCAACGTGAGTGCACAAGACCCTGGGTTTTGATCACGGCACTACTAAAAGTGAACATGTCATCTTTAAGAGTTAACAATCCACTCACATCGTACATTCAAATCATTTTAAAACTGAGATTGGTTACAAAATACGTGCATTTTGGTCCTCTTGTTCTCCTCTCTGAGAAACATACAAAAAATTGCATTTAAATGATAGAGAGCACCATCTGAATGGAGAGAGCACCATCTGAGTGGAGACGGCATCCTCTGAATGGAGAGAGCACGGTAATGCTGCCAGGGGAAAACTGCGCGCTGCAGCCTGTGGCCGCTATTGCTCAAACCACTGGCCTGAGTGCAGAGTAAAGGGATAGTATAGTGGCTTGCAACCCCAGATGGGACAACTATTTCTATCAGTCACTCTAAGGCTGGGGGTACATTTGGAGGAGAAGGGGCAGCAAGATCCTGAGAGCCACAGGGTAGGAGATGTGCAGAAAAAAAAAAAAATGTCTTCTGTGCTTGACATAGCTGTTGCAATCATGAACTCGCCGAAGCTTTAACAATCCACACAAAACCTGCACAAGATTGGGCCTGTCTATATTTAATCATGGATAGGAGAGGGGTCCAAGAGGCCAGACCCTTCCCTGAGGGACTATCCACAGCTAATGGTTGATGGGGGAGGAGGGTGTCATTTTCTTCAGTGATGTAGTCACTGATGAGTGGCCAAAGCACCAGTAAATTACCTCCTCCCCACGCTCCAGCAAGAAACTCTAATTAAACTCAGTGGGTCACACAGAAAGAAGACATGAAAATAGGAGGGGCTTGTTGATAAGGGTCTCAACTGGAGAGAAGGGACTGACAGTGAAAATTACTAAGATTCTTTATATAAATGTAGGAAACTAGCCAACATATTTTTTTAATTTAAAGGTGATAATGTCCTTTGCCTCATCGCTTGTTCAAACAAAAGAGTTGATGAAGGGCATGCACCTTAAGGTAGACGGATGGCTGTTTCAGAGCTGTATGATAGACATGTGACAGGCTCTCAGGACAACCAAGTGTAGGCACCAGAGTGCAGGGGGAGAGCATGCAAGAGTTAAACCCACACCATATACACAAAGCTAATAGCTAATGTCTACAAAATCAGAAAATCATCAAATAGTGGTACAAACCTATTCTTTACCTAAGCATAAAGATAAACCTCCAGAAGGTAAAACTAACCCTTAGAATGATTCTTTCTGCATATCAAGGCATGCAAGTCAAGGCATAGCAAACCAAGGTGACTAAATATACAAGATCATGGACAAATCTTTTCCCTTACCTTTTACAGTTTTTTTATTTTTATTTTGAGAAACTGAGTCTCATGTACCCCAAACTGACCTAAAAATGCTCAAACTTGTAATATAGTATAGAAGACTTCTACCATCCACAGTGAACTTCCATGGTGCTTAGAGCCCAAAGCCAGCGAGTGCTCTTGCGATGTGCTATAGCAAGCACTTCACCAAGTGAGTTTCATCATATCAGCTCCATGAAAAGCTTGGTTCTCAGTCTTCCCCACCATTTAAATTCCCGTCACCATCACAGGTTTCCTTGAGACGGTACAGAATTATTCCTTCTCCCCTGTTTTTGGAGAGATCAGCTTTAAAAAAAAAAAAAAAAAAAAAAAACAACTATTTAGCATGTCCACAGCCCTTCCCTGTGTTTTTAAAATATAACAGTAATAGTGGCTATGATTTTGTGCATATGCGTGCAGGTGCAGGCGCGCTGCAGCGCTCAGTTCTCTGGGAGCAGGCTTGTACAATAAGCTGTTTTGCCCGCTGAGCCAGCTAGCAGCTCCCCTTGTCTATCTTCAGATGTGCAGTTTCTCCAGCGCCAGTGTTCGGACTGAACAACAGTAAAGAAACGAGATGCGGAAGCTTGGGTGGTTTGGTCCTGGGTTTGTTTTTTTTTTATGTTTTTTTACATTTTGTTTTGAGTTGGCAAAGATTTATCTTTTTCTGTTTCCAGTCTTTTAAAGTAGTCACAGATTTGCTTACAATAAGGCTGATTTCAAGAACACATCAAAATTAAACACAAACAGTGAGATTAAATCTAGCAATCAAGGATGATGAGGAACACAAGACACAAGAAAATTGAGTGCCTAGGGTGATGACCGACAGCGAGGTTGGAGAGAGGCAGGAGCACGCATACGCATCTCGATGTACAGTGGGGTTTGTGGATTCACCTTCCTACTCATTACTCAAAAAAACAATCCCCACAGACTTAAGCTGTCTTTACACACAAATAACATCCATTTAAATTAAATACATTTTCTACAATGTAATGCAATCATAAGGCCACAATGTTCCCTTTGGACAAATCCCTGAAAGAAGAGTTTTAATATCAATGTTACTCATTCTTTTCAAATATAAATTGTTTTAAACCTAATTAAAGTTACAGATCATTTTTAAATGCTATGAATGTCGTGGCTAGTATATTTAAGGTATTTATAATATTTATATCTAATTCCAAAGAAAATTTACTGCCAAATGTTAGTCGCCTTCTGACATGCTGATTGATCCCATAGATATAATTATAGGTCATGATTTTAGTGTCTGTTCTTTCTTCTTACTAAATTAGGAGCGCTGTATTTACGGAAAGGGTGAACACAAGTGGCACAGGCACCCGAGGATCACGATGGCTCTTCAGTTAGCTGTCACAGCTCAATATAAATCCTTGCTATGTGAGTAAGTTGGATCCAATTCTTCATCAAAGGTACTGTGCTCATGGAGGCTGTCATATGTTCCATGTCTTATGAATCCACAGTCCAAAGGCCAGAGGAAAAGGGGATCGACAGGGACGGAAGACAACCCTTCAGAAATGCCGTGGAGAAAATGCCGCCTTTCCGTCTAACAGGTCTCCCTTATGCTGAAAGCAGCAGTATGCGCTAGTGGGGTTTTTTTTGTTTTTTTTTTTTTAAAATGAACTCCTGGGCCATGAGACTGGGCCCGTGCTGCAAATGCTCAACAGTCCAGTTTGATCCTCAGAACCCACGATGGAAGTAGAGCGTGCACAACAATAAATTAAACAAATTAATAAAATGAAACTGTAAAAAAGGAATTTGGGGGGAGGGTAATATTTTCTGACCTACTTAAACAATTCTAAAAGCAAGATGATCTTTTTCTTTGAGAGGCTTTCAGCTTCTTTCCTTCTCTCAGACTGAGTTTTGCTCCCTTTCCTGCAGTGCTTGTCTCATCAGAAGCAGTGTTAGTATGGTGCCTCTGAGCGAGGTAGGTAGTCTGGCACGCTAAGCACATGTGAAGTGACTCCATCTAGGCTTGTGCTGTATCTTTTTTCCACATCACCATTACATACAGAACCTGTGGCTGGAAAACAATTGCAGCTTCCATGTGAACGTTCTGAGTCCTACATAGAAAGAAGCCAGCAGATTCTCCTGAAGCTGAGGCCACTCTCTAGACCAGCTCAGCTCAGAGCTTCCTGCAGGTTCACATTCACTGTGGCTCCACCTCAGCGGCATCCCAGACCTCTCACCTTTAATGTCTTTCTTAGAAGGTACTAGGCGGCTCCCCCTCTACACCCCACTCCCAGGCTGAGAAGTTCAAAGATTCTACATCTCTGTAGGCTCCGGGCAGCAAGATGCTACAATAGAATTTCAATCGATTCAGAAATTCTTTCCTTTGTCATTTTCCCTCCCTGTCTCTTTCTTTAATATTACCAAGAACACCTTTGGGGCAGAGAGAAGTGGATCTCTATGAGTTCGAGGCTGGACTGGCGCTCATGGTACTACATGGAAGCAGCTAGAATTACATAGTGAACCCCTGTTTCAAACAAAACAAAGCAAACAAATTTCAGATTATTATTCAAAACTCAACCTCAAATAAATTTGTGTACTCTCCAGTTCTGCTGTCTCCAACAGGAATTGCCCTTACTCAGCAGCCAGCAGATTAGAGGAGGATGCTCTGCTTGGTGGAAACCATCCTTGTTTGCTATTCCTGTGGAAACCTTGTTTGCTATTCCTGCCACTGACTCTAAACTCACAACCCTTCCTTCCATTCTTCACTCAGAGCGGCAGCAGCAATGTTTGTAGCCAAATAAGAGTACGGAGCTTGCTGTCACGCTCTGCCAGGATGAGTTTCTGGCAGCAGGTGGCTGGAAGCAGCTGACTGCCTCCCAGGCACTGTGAAAGAGAGCTAATTGTTCTGTGTAGATATAAGCTGCTATAAGGAAAATATCGAGGCTAATTTTATTTTCCATAGCCTGTATTACTGAAATTTTTATCAGTGGCATTCATATATGATATGTAAAGAACATTAGAAAGTTCCATACCATCAAACACCAAAAGTGTGTGGAATCAACATTGTTGATTTTCTTTAGTTCAGTACTGAGGAGACTGAGCCGCTGCCTAGGGAGCGATGCGCTGCCTGTGCTTTCCCATGGAGCTTAGCCTCGGTTTCATTTTTACCACATTTATGTGAACATGCGTGCCATGGTACAAGTGTGCCTTGACATGCATGAACTACAGTACGGATTTGCCACTGTGTGTGCATGCCACACACAGCACAGTGCAACAACCAGCATGAGTGTGCCATGGATCTGTATGCTATGATGCAAATGCGCCAGTGTGTACAGTGATATGTCAGACAGATAGGTATCTTTCAGTTAGATATCTCCCTGCCTGTAAGGACTACAAAGAACAAGGTAAGATAGCTGGAGATCCACCTTATAGCCCAGAGGCTACTAAAACTGTTCAAACTAGCCAGTCCTTTGTATTTGCATGCCTGTTTACCGGGCGTGCCTATTCATCCAAGGAAGTCTCTTGGCTACAGTTTACCTCACTCTGCTAGCTTACCTTGCTTAGGCCTTTTCATTCACATCTCTGAGAGGTGTCTCCTCTGTCTGGAGAACTAGGAGCAGGGGCGGGTGGGAAGGCAGAATAAAAATCTGCCTTCCCAGCAATAATTTTCATAACTATTTATATTATCGTGTGTGTGTGTGTGTGTGTGTGTGTGTGTGTGTAGATCAGAATACAGCTTGTAGTAATTGCAGAAATGAAACTAAGGTAATCAGATTTGACTGTAGGTAGCTTTCCTTGCAAAGCTATCTTACCAACCCACCGTATACATTCTATATCATCATCATTATATGTTTTCATTTATTTATTGTGTGTGTGTGTGTGTGTGTGCGCGCGCACACACACGCATGCACACCGTTTATGTGCTCAAGCACCTACACCATACCCCACCATGGAGGTCAGAGAATGATTTGTGGAATTTAGTTCTCTCCTTGCAGTTCACCTTGCAGATCAGGGAATGGAACTCGGATCCTTTGGCTTGGTGGGAAGTGCCTTTACTCTTGGTACCATATCTATGCCCTATTAAAACTTGAGGGGCATCTCACTAGGGGTGAGTGGTTGTCTAAGGTACATAAGGTCAGACCAGGGTTGGGTTGTTGGCTGCCCAGCACTCCAATAAGAGTGTATTTTATTAGAGGAAGTAGGGCACTGAGCAGTGTCGCTGCAGCCAGAGAGAGTCAGGGAGTCCACAGTGGTAAGCTGTTTGTCTGCTCTAGCCCCTCACACGGCCACCACCACCTGAGGGGACACTAGTGACATGGTAGTGTCCTACTTTCCCAGTCCTGAGTGGTCATCAACTAGGAGCTGAGTGCCCCACACACTGCAGCTCGGAGAGAAGAGCTAAGCCGGATGTCCCTGTGGACTGCACAGTCCTCACACAGTGTCTCCTCGAGTTTTGCACAGGAGTCTCACATGCAAATGCCACGGAAATCTCCAAAAAGACTACAAGACAATACCTGACAAAGCACACTGCAGAGGGTCCGGATGAGAAAAACAGAGCCAGGGGCATGCCCTGGAGAACATCATTAAGACGCCCACCGAACTCCTTAAAGGGCTTGCCTGAGAAAGCCACATGCAACCGGGGAAATTTCCTTTAGCCAATACATCTAATGGTAGCTCTGGATGCCTCCTTGTGGGACATTTACTAACATAGGCTCAAAATGATAAACATGTAGCTTTTGCAAGAACAGAAGGTTCTTTCTCCGGAACCGAAGGTCACTGATGCTATCGGTGTGAAGACTGAAGCTGCTGCCACCCCAACTCTGTGCCTCCCCACCTAACCTCTGTGGGAGGTGAGAACGCCTTAGATAAACTGCAGCTCAGAGGCAGCAGGTCCACTTGCCCCTTGCTGACCTTAGGGCTGAGGGTTGTTCTCCTTTATCCCCTCTTCTGAAGATGAGTCATTTAATCTACAGACATTGTGCATATATATTTATATGTAATTAAGTGTATAAACTTGAATTACAAACAGCATATTCTTGTTGGGATCCTATAGAATAAACAGAATCACCAAACATAAGAATCAAATGAAAAGAAGCATTTTGCTCCATAGCCTTAGAATTAAAGTGAATTGTAGCACAAATCAAAAGAGTCACAATTGTATTACTATGTTTAATGATGACAAAGTTCCATCTTAATTTATCAGCCTTATTTTGGCACTGACTAATAAAATGCACTGTTTACATAGCATTTGAATCAGATTCTCAGGTATGCTAGGGGAATCTAGCTTTGTTTCCTTGCAGCCCTAAGTTGTTGCAAGTGCTTTTAAGCCCTGAGAAATCACATTTGCCTCTCACTAGCCTTACAGCCGCTGATGGTCTGTGAGTTCCCCTAAAAGGCTTGAGTGTTTTGTCTGTAGCAGTCTTTAAACTCATTCAGTGGCCTGAAAGACAGTTTCCTTCCCTGCAAAATTTCATGTGGCTTCCAAATGACTGGTAGCAATGATAGAAAAGCATTTGTGCGGTTTTGATGTACCCATTCAAGGACAACTTTTATGCTTCCTATTTGCAATGTGTTCTGATAACAAAAAAGCTTTTTAAATGTATTGCCCTTGAACTTTTATAGTATGTCTCATGGTTTGGTGCCCCAGATCTGCATGCATATCAAATATAAATTTGATATAGTTCAGCTGTCTTACCCAGCTTGTAGAGATCCTGGTCTCAATTCCCAGTACTAAAAACAAACAAAATAAAACAAAAACTTAAATACTGAGCTCAGTAGATAAGGGAGCTTCCTTACTAAATTTAATTGGTGAAATCCACATGGCGGGAAGGGGAGGAGAGAACCAGGAGCCGCAAGTTGTCCTAATGACTTCCACACGAACACGGTGCCTGTCACATGCATTCATGGTACACAGGGGAAAAAAATTCAAATAAGTGTAAATTACAGCAACCTGACTAAATTGCCCACACCAAACTGGACATTTGTAAATCTCATCTTCAAGTGTTTCAAGCAGACGTGTATCTTTACTCTGATGAACAAAATACACCCACTGTGAAAAACATAACAAGAAAACCCACAACTCCTTGCTAGGTGTATCCGATCAGATCTAAGTATGTGAAGTAATGTCAGCACTTGCAACAGCACACTGGCATTCAGTCACTTTGTTTCTAAACAGGTCCAGGCTTCTTAGAATAATTTCATGGCCCTCCATTCTGCCTTCGATGGGAAGAGAACTTCTAAGATACACGTAGAAATAAATTGGTTGTGAATGCCCTTGAGAAAGCCAATATACTCCTCCAAAATCTGTGCACTGAAACCAAGTCTTGAGCTTCCAAGCCTACAAAATGTACTAATTTATTTTACATGAAAATTGTATATTCTTTTTCTTGCTAGAAAAAAGCTGTTACAAATGTATGCTTTCTGAGGTGTTTTTGTTTGTTTAACTGTTTGGGTTTTTAGGATTTATAAATTGTTTTTGTTTGTTTGGAGTGGGTTTTTTAAGAAATTTTGGAAAATGAACAAAAGCGTATCATTTAAAAAAAAAAAAAAAGGTGAGATGAAGGGCTAAGATGATGTCTCGGTAGTGTTCAAGAGGAAGAACTGTCCTTTCAGAGTACAGTTCCCAGCACCCACGGCAGTGGCTCCCAACAGCCTGTACTCTAGTTCCATCGTATCCAATGCCCTGTGACCTCTGTGGGCACCTGCACGCACATATTGCACATAAATTCAGGCAGGCACACCTATATACACATAATGAATAAAATTTTCAAACCAGTATGGATAAACCAAAGTTACTATCCGTTTCTAAATAATGATAAGGGCGCCTTTTGCCCGTTAGCAACGACAGCAAGACCTACTGGCCTGAACTTCATTCACATCTGCCCTAACATAGTGACAGGCTACTGAGGTCCTGCAAGTGACAGGACTGTCCAAACTTCCTCAACCAGGCTGCTGTGCCCGTTTCCCAGCTGTCCCCTCTCAGTTCTGTGCTTCCCACTCCATCTCTCCTCTCCTCTGTATTGGCTTCTGAGACTCTCAAGGATGCTGAAAGGAGGCTCTTCTCCAGGCCGTGATATGAGGGCAAAGAGGGAAGGAATGGCTAGAGTTCAAACTTAAAACATACAGCAGAAGATCAAGAGCTGTGCCAGCAATGCACTGAGAAAGGGGTTGTCGGAGCATCACTGGACTACTGTCCCCATAACTTCCACGGCCGACTCTTCGGAGCGCCCTTCACAGTTCACTCCTCTCATCCTGCTGATGTCCTCTCAGCATTTACTCTCTTTTAACATTCTCTTTAACATAACAGAGCTTAACTCTTTCCTTTCCTATCAATAGGTATTGAAAAAAATCAGTTTCCATCATTTTAATTGTTTTATAATTGTGTATGTTGTGGGGGAACTATACTCACTTGGCGCACTATGGAGGTCAGAGGGAGTTCAGTACCTCCTTCCACAGTGAATTCTGCGGATCAAACTCAAGTCTTCAAGCTTAGCCGCAGGTGCCTTTATTGCTGAGAGACTACCACTAAGCTAAAACACACATTTGAATCAGAAACACGATCCCTCCTGCAGTCCAAGTGACTGCCCTTAGGTAATTATTGCTTGGCTGTCAAGTGTCCAATCCTCCACCAGTGCTCTCATTCACAGTAGGGGTGCACTTTGACTTCCGTTATCTTCTGGGTGTCTCTTCAATGGCAACTCGTGAACTAAATTTCTTCTTTGGGGCTCCATATGCTGAGTGGGGTACCCTCCCTAACCCTGAAATGTTTTTTTCCTGACTCCCTGTGAGGGATTTCTGGCTTCTCTCTGAGAAAATCTTTGCTTCTGTAACTTTTACCATTACTACTGTAGCATTATTCGTTTCCTTAATTACAATGACCCTTCTGGGGCTCAAAAGTTATCCTTCAATAAACCACCTATGGAGAGACAGAGCAGCAATCAAAATCACCATCCAGGATGGTTTCCTTAATTTTTCTGGTATGAAAAAAGGGAAAAACTGACAAAATACTCCAAATATAGTTTACACTGTCAAAGCTTTTAAGCTCTAGTTTCAAAAATTATTTTCTGCCCCTGTAAGCTCTACAACAAATCTGTATTTAATCAAACACCCTTCTCCACTAAGCACAAACACACACACCTGTAATTTTTATACTGAGCCAGCAAGCCTGCACGGGGGCACTCACCTTTAGTCCTAGCACTGAGAGGCAAAGGAGGGAGGGTCTCTGTGAGTTCAAGGTGAGCTTGCTCTACAGAGAGAGTTCCAGGACAGTCAGTGCTACACTGAGAAACTCTGTCTTGAAAAACCAAGATAAGTTAATAATAATAATAATTACTGTTATTATTATTATTATTATAAATAAAATGTGCTAGCAAAATATTTCAAAAGTTGCGTCTCCAGAACCCATAGAGTGAAAGGACAACGCCATCGCCCCTGAGCTTCCATCTATATTCGAAAAATATTAAAAGGGGCGGGCAGTGGTGGCACATGCCTTTAATCCCAGAATTTGGGAGGCAGAGGGAGGCGGATTTCTGAGTTCCAGGCCAGCCTGGTCTAAAGAGTGAGTTCCAGGATAGCCAGGGCTACACAGAGAAACCCTGTCTCCAAAAAAACAAAAAACAAAAAACAAAAAAAAAAAAGAAAGAAAGAAAGAAAAAATATTAAAAGGACACCTATGCACATATACCTCTGTGTGTGTGTGTGTGTTTGTACACGCGCGCACCCAAAATAATGCAATTCTCCCCCTACCATTCTCCCTCTTCCTCAGATCCCGCTCACCTCAGCTCAGCCCAGCTCTTGCCCGAGTGCAGCCCATACGTTTCTTTATTTATTGTATGTAAGTACACCTTAGCTGTCTTCAAATACCCCATAAGAGGTCATCAGATCTCATAACAGATGGTTGTGAGCCAACGTGTGGGTTCTGGGATTTGAACTCCTGGCTTCTGGAAGAGCCCACTAAGCCATTTCACAAGATCCCAAAAAATGCAATTTAAGATATTTTTGTAAAGGCTTGCCCTAAGTATGCAATTCCTAGAAACATAAACAAAGAAACAAAAACTTAGAATAAATGCAAACGCACACACACAAACCCCCACACAAACACACACACACATACACACTAGCCACACACACACACACACACACACACACACACACACACGGGCATAGGCAAACCAACACTCATGAGCACATGTGTGCACAACTGCAGTTACACTACCAGCTTTGCACCACCATCACAGGACAAAATAAGCCTTCCATATTATTGGCACTCTATTTGAAGTTAACCAGTAATTTAATTCTTCAGATTGCTATGACTTTCACACCAGCACCAAGGATTTCTCCAAAACCCCGACGGTAAACGAAAACTTAAGGAACAACTTCATGGAGTTGTTGTGTGGACAAATATTCCATGAGTTTTTTGTTTTTTTTTTTTTCTCTTTACTCAGAGCAAATAATAGTCAACTGTTGGAGGGATCTTGAAATCTCCCATTTGGATCAAAGAAGCCAAATGTGTCATCACTGATAAGGGTCTTTGGGGATGCAGACTTTGCCTGACTTCTGCCGAAGACCTGGGAAAAGAAAACCCAAAGGGGTAAACACCCTCACATCTAGTCCAACGAAATTGAATGATAAGTAGTTAAAATTACCAAGACAACGCAGACCTGCATACATCATCTGTCCTCATAACGAAAAAAATATTGGAAAGAGCACTGGCTCAGAACTGAATTCTCAAGCAGCCTTGCTCTGGCCACAACTGTTGAAAGGGTCTCAAATCAGAGCATAAGCCCAGTAGTATACACAGATTCGTTCACATCTGTAGGAGTGTGTTTGGGCATCAACTAACAAAACAACAGGATGTCAGATGTTACCCCACAGCGTGATGGTAGTACTTTAAGGAAAAATTAAATACAAGAGATAGGCTTTATGACGCTGCAATTAAAAGAATTAGAAGAAAGAAAAAAAGAAAAAAAAAAAAAACCCACGTAGAGCGCTTCATCAAATCATTGCCGGTATTGTAAGGAGTGCAGAAAGCTCCATTTAACTTTCTGTTCAGTTCAGCCATGGCAGAAAATGTCAGCAAAACAAGTTCTCAGGAATTCTCTTACGGAAATTCATTTTACCCCAAAAATGGCTCTTTCCTCGATTCAGACTTAGGGCAGCTTTGTCTCGCAAGGACTTTGTCTGGATTCTCTAAGTTCATCTTTCCCCTTACACTCTGCTTTAATTGCACCAAAGATGTAAGTCAGGCTGGAGAGATGTCTCAGTGACTAAGAACACTGGCTGCTCTTCCAGAGGTTCTGGGTTCAGATTCCCAGCACCAAGTGGCAGGTCACAACTGTAACTCCAGCTCCCCAGGATCCTACACCCTCACACAGACACATATGCACGCAAAACACCCATGCACATAAAAAAAATATTAATAAATATTTCAGTCAACTACTGCACAACCCCTTTTCTTAGTCTACAAATAACACAGGTATTAGGCCACAGCAGGTGGTTCTCAAGACAGAACCCTGCTTTTCCCAGGAGCAGGTCAGCCAGAAGCATTCCCCTACCTGAACTCCCAAACAACTCCCCAGTGTTACCAGTTGCTACTAGCCTGGCTTTGCCAAAGGCCCCACAGCTTTTCTTTGCAACCATTCTTGCTTCAGAGAAGGTTTCAGAGAGCCTAGGGAAAATCCGTGCTGTGAGCTGCTGTTTTCTGGACATGACATGGAAGCTGCACTCACAAACACACAGGAGGCAAGCATGTAATTTTTATACTGAGCCAGCAAGCCAGTATCCTGGCACTCACCTTTAGTCCTGCAACTGAGAGGCAGAGGAGGGAGGGTCCTTGTGAGTTCAAGGTGACCTTAGTCTACAAACAGAGTTCCAGGACAGCCAGTGCTACAGCGGGAAACCCTGTCTCCAAAAGAACCAAGACAAATTAATAATGATAACAATTAATAATTGCTATTATTATAATAAATAAAATGAGCCAACGAGATATTTCAGAAGGTGAGGAGAGGCACTGATGATCTGAGTCACATCTCCAGAACTTAGAGTGACTTCCATAAGGACACACTCCTGCAGAGCACATAGGCCTCTGTGTGGGTGTGCCGCTGTGTGTGTGTTCACGTACACGCGCAACACACACACACACACACGCCCGCAAAAAAATAAAAATGCAAGTATTTCCCCTTCCCTTCTCCCTCTTGCTTCAACACCGCTTGCCCAGGCCTGGCCCATAGGTTGGTTTGTTGGTTTGTTTGTTTTCTATTTATTTATTTTATGTAAGTACACAGGAGCTATCTTCAGACACCCCAGAGGAAGGAATCAGACCTCACTATGGATAGTGTGAGTCACGATTTCGTTTCTGGGATTTGAACTCATGTACTCTGGAAGAGCAGTCAGTGTCTTAACAACTGAGCCATCTCACCAGCCCCCAAAAGATGCAATTTAAAGTGTTTTTGTAAAGGCCAGACTTAAGTATACTACTCCTGGAAACATACGCGGAGTAACCAAAACGTAGATTAAACACACAGACACACACAAGCACAGGCAAACAGACACAGTTGCATGCACAGGCGCACACAACCATGAACACACACACATACAACTGCCTTCACACTACTACCAGTTTTGCCACTGCCACCACCGCCACAGGACAAACTAAGCCCTCCATATCATTGGCACTCTATTTGAAGCTAAGCAGCTAAATTTAATTCTTCAGATTGCTATGACTTTCACACCAGCACCAAGGATTTCTCCAAAACCCCGACGGTAAATGAAAACTTAAGGAACAACTTCATGGAGTTGTTGTGTGGACAAATATTCCATGAGTTTTTTTTTTTTTTTTTTTTTTTTACTCATAGCAAATAATAGTCAACTGTTGGAGGGACCTTGAAATCTCCCATTTGGATCAAAGAAGCCAAAAGCATCATCACTGATGAGGATCTTTGGGATGCAGACTTGCCTGACTTCTGCTGAAGACCTGGGAAACAGAAAACCCAAAGGGGTAAACACCCTCACATCTAGCCCAACGAAATTGAATGGTAAGTAGTTAAAATTACCGACGGACAACGCAGACCTGCATACATCATCTGTCTTCATAACGAAAAAAATATTGGAAAGAGCACTGGCTCAGAACTGAATTCTCAAGCAGCCTTGGCTCTGGCCACAACTGTTGGAAAGGGTCTCAAATCAGAGCATAAGCCCAGTAGTGTACACAGATTCGTTCACATCTGTAGGAGTGTGTTTGGGCATTAACTAACAAAACAGCAGGATGTCAGATGTTACCCCACAGCGTGATGGTAGTACTTTAAGGAAAAATTAAATACAAGAGATAGGCTTTATGGCGCTGCAATTAAAAGAATTAGAAGAAAGAAAGAAAAAAAAAACATGTAGAGCGCTTCATCAAATCATTGCCGGTATTGTAAGGAGTGCAGAAAGCTCCATTTAACTTTCTGTTCAGTTCAGCCATGGCAGAAAATGTCAGCAAAACAAGTTCTCAGGAATTCTCCTACGGAAATTCATTTTACCCTAAAAACGGCTCTCTCCTTGATTCAGACTTAGGGCAGCTTTGTCTCGCTTTTTTTTTAAGGACTTTGTCTGGATTCTCTAAGTTCATCTTTCCTCTTACACTCTGCTTTAATTGCACCAAAGATGTAAGTCAGGCTGGAGAGATGTCTCAGTGACTAAGAACACTGGCTGCTCTTCCAGAGGTTCTGGGTTCAGATTCCCAGCACCCAAGTGGCAGGTCACAACTGTAACTCCAGCTCCACAGGATCCTACACCCTCACACAGACACATATTTGCGCAAAACACCCATGCACAGAAAAAAAATTATTAATAAATATTTCAGTCAACTACTGCACAACCCCTTCTCTTAGTCTACAAATAACACAGGTATTAGGCCACAGCAGGTGGTTCTCAAGACAGAACCCTGCTTCTCCCCAGAAGCAGGTCAGCCAGAAGCATTCCCCTACCTGAACTCCCAAACAACTCCCCAGTGTTAACAGTTGCTACTAGCCTGGCTTTGCCAAAGGCCCCACAGCTTTTCTTTACAGCCATTCTTGCTTCAGAGAAGGTCTCAGAGAGCCTAGGGAAAATCCGTGCTGTGAGCTGCTGTTTTCTGGACATGACATGGAAGCTGCACTCACAAACACACAAGAGGCAAGCATGTAATTTTTATACTGAGCCAGCAAGCCGGTATCCTGGCACTCACCTTTAGTCCTGCAATGAGAGGCAGAGGAGGGAGGGTCTTTGTGAGTTCAAGGTGACCTTAGTCTACAAACAGAGTTCCAGGACAGCCAGTGCTACAGCGGAAAACCCTGTCTCCAAAAGAACCAAGACAAATTAATAATGATAACAATTAATAATTGCTATTATTATAATAAATAAAATGAGCCAACGAGATATTTCAGAAGGTGAGGAGAGACACTGATGGTCTGAGTCACATCTCCAGAACTTAGAGTGACTTCCATAAGGACACACTCCTGCAGAGCACATAGGCCTCTGTGTGGGTGTGCGCTGTGTGTGTGTTCACGTACACGCACACACACACACACACACACACATGCCCGCAAAAAAATAAAAATGCAAGTATTTCCCCTTCCCTTCTCCCTCTTGCTTCAACACCCCTTGCCTAGGCCTGGCCCATAGGTTGGTTGCTTGGTTTGTTTGTTTGTTTGTTTTATGTAAGTACACAGGAGCTATCTTCAGACACCCAAAAAGAAGGAATCAGACCTCACTATGGATAGTGTGAGTCACGATTTCGTTTCTGGGATTTGAACTCATGTCCTCTGGAAGAGCAGTCAGTGCTCTTAACAACTGAGCCATCTCACCAGCCCCCAAAAGATGCAATTTAAAGTGCTTTTGTAAAGGCCAGACTTAAGTATACTACTCCTGGAAACATACGCGGGGTAAACAAAACGTAGATTAAACACACAGACACACACAAGCACAGGCAAACAGACACAGTTGCGTGCACGCGCCCACACAATCATGAACACACACACTTACAACTGCCTTCACACTACTACCAGCCTTACCACTGCCACCACCTCCACAGCACAAACTAAGCCCTCCATATCATTGGCACTCTATTTGAAGCTAACCAGCTAAATTAAATCTTCAGATTGCTATGACTTTCACACCACCACCAAGGATTTCTCCAAAACCCCGACAGTAAACGAAAATTTAAGGAACAACTTAAAGGAGTTGTTGTGTGGACAAATTTTCCATGAGTTTTTTTTTCCTTTTACTCATAGCAAATAGTAGTCAACTTTTGGAGGGACCTTGAAATCTCCCATTTGGATCAAAGAAACCAAATGTTCATCATGATGAGGGTCTTTGGGGATCCAGACCTTTGCCTGGCTTCTGCGGAAGACCTGGGAAACAGAAAACCCACTAGGTAAACCAAGGAAATACACATATAAACAGCTAAAATTGAATGATAAGTAGTTATCACATCGTAATTGAATGAAAAGTAGTTAAAATTACCGACACACAACGCAGACCTGCATACATCATCTGTCCTCATAACGAAAAAAATATTGGAAAGAGCACTGGCTCAGAACTGAATTCTCAAGCAGCTTTGGCTCTGGCCACAACTGTTGGAAATGGTCTCAAATCAGAGCATAAGCCCAGTAGTGTACACAGATTCGTTCACATCTGTAGTAGTATGTTTGGGCATTAACTAACAAAACAGCAGGTGTCAGATGTTACCCCACAGCGTGATGGTAGTACTTTAAGGAAAAATTAAATACAAGAGATAGGCTTTATGGCGCTGCAATTAAAAGAATTAGAAGGAAAAAAAAAAAAAAAAAAAAAACCATGTAGAGCGCTTCATCAAATCATTGCCGGTATTGTAAGGAGTGCAGAAAGCTCCATTTAACTTTCTTTTCAGTTCAGCCATGGCAGAAAAATTAGCAAAACAAGTTCTCAGGAATTCTCCTACGGAAATTCATTTTACCCTAAAAACGGCTCTTTCCTCGATTCAGACTTAGGGCAGCTTTGTCTCGCAAGGACTTTGTCTGGATTTTCTAAGTTCATCTTTCCCCTTACACTCTGCTTTAATTGCACCAAAGATGTAAGTCAGGCTGGAGAGATGTCTCAGTGACTAAGAACACTGGCTGCTCTTCCAGAGGTTCTGGGTTCAGATTCCCAGCACCAAGTGGCAGGTCACAACTGTAACTCCAGCTCCACAGGATCCTACACCCTCACACAGACACATATGCACGAAAACACCCATGCACAGAAAAAAATTATTAATAAATATTTCAGTCAACTACTGCACAACCCTTTTCTTAGTCTACAAATAACACAGGTATTAGGCCACAGCAGGTGGTTCTCAAGACAGAACCCTGCTTTTCCCAGAGCAGGTCAGCCAGAAGCATTCCCCTACCTGAACTCCCAAACAACTCCCCAGTGTTACCAGTTGCTACTAGCCTGGCTTTGCCAAAGGCCCCACAGCTTTTCTTTACAGCCATTCTTGCTTCAGAGAAGTTTCAGAGAGCCTAGGGACAATCCGTGCTGTGAGCTGCTGTTTTCTGGACATGACATGGAAGCTGCACTCACAAACACACAAGAGGCAAGCATGTAATTTTTATACTGAGCCAGCAAGCCAGTATCCTGGCACTCACCTTCAGTCCTGAACTGAGAGGCAGAGGAGGGAGGGTCTTTGTGAGTTCAAGGTGACCTTAGTCTACAAACAGAGTTCCAGGACAGCCAGTGCTACAGCGGAAAACCCTGTCTCCAAAAGAACCAAGACAAATTAATAATGATAATAATTAATAATTGCTATATTATAATAAATAAAATGAGCCAACGAGATATTTCAGAAGGTGAGGAGAGGCACTGATGATCTGAGTCACATCTCCAGAACTTAGAGTGACTTCCATAAGGACACACTCCTGCAGAGCACATAGGCCTCTGTGTGGGTGTGCCGCTGTGTGTGTTCACGTACACGACACACCACACCCCCGAAAAAAAAATAAAAATGCAAGTATTTCCCCTTCCCTTTCTCCCTCTGGCTTCAACACCACTTGCCCCGGCCTGGCATAGGTTGGTTGGTTGGATTGTTTGTTTGTCTATTTTTATTTTATGTAAGTACACAGGAGCTATCTTCAGACACCCCAGAGGAAGGAATCAGACCTCACTATGGATGGTGTGAGTCACGATTTCGTTTCTGGGATTTGAACTCATGTCCTCTGGAAGAGCAGTCAGTGCTCTTAACAACTGAGCCATCTCACCAGCCCCCAAAAGATGCAATTTAAAGTTTTTTGTAAAGGCCAGACTTAAGTATACTACTCCTGGAAACATAAGCAGAGTAACCAAAACGTAGAAGAAAAGACACACACACACACAAGCACAGGCAAACACACAGTTGCATGCACACGCACACACAACCATGAACACACGCACATACAACTGCCTTCACACTACTACCAGCTTTGCCACTGCCACCACCCCACAGGACAAACTAAGCCCTCCATATCATTGGCACTCTATTTGAAGCTAAGCAGCTAAATTTAATTCTTCAGATTGCTATGACTTTCACACCAGCACCAAGGATTTCTCCAAAACCCCGACGGTAAAGAAAACTTAAGGAACAACTTCATGGAGTTGTTGTGTGGACAAATATTCCATGAGTTTTTTTTTTTTTTTTTTTTTACTCATAGCAAATAATAGTCAACTGTTGGAGGGATCTTGAAATCTCCCATTTGGATCAAAGAAGCCAAAGCGTCATCACTGATGAGGGTCTTTGGGGATGCAGACTTTGCCTGACTTCTGCGAAGACCTGGGAAATCAGAAAACCCAATGGGGTAAACACCCTCACATCTACCCAACGAAATTGAATGGTAAGTAGTTAAAATTACCGACGGACAACGCAGACCTGCATACATCATCTGTCCTCATAACGAAAAAAATATTGGAAAGAGCACTGGCTCAGAACTGAATTCTCAAGCAGCCTTGGCTCTGGCCACAACTGTTGGAAATGGTCTCAAATCAGAGCATAAGCCCAGTAGTGTACACAGATTCGTTCACATCTGTAGGAGTGTGTTTGGGCATTAACTAACAAAACAGCAGGATGTCAGATGTTACCCCACAGCGTGATGGTAGTACTTTAAGGAAAAATTAAATACAAGAGATAGGCTTTATGGCGCTGCAATTAAAAGAATTAGAAGAAAGAAAGAAAAAAAAAAATGTAGAGCGCTTCATCAAATCATTGCAGGTATTGTAAGGAGTGCAGAAAGCTCCATTTAACTTTCTTTTCAGTTCAGCCATGGCAGAAAATGTCAGCAAAACAAGTTCTCAGGAATTCTCCTACGGAAATTCATTTTACCCTAAAAATGGCTCTTTCCTCGATTCAGACTTAGGGCAGCTTTGTCTCGCAAGGACTTTGTCTGGATTCTCTAAGTTCATCTTTCCCCTTACACTCTGCTTTAATTGCACCAAAGATGTAAGTCAGGCTGGAGAGATGTCTCAGTGACTAAGAACACTGGCTGCTCTTCCAGAGGTTCTGGGTTCAGATTCCCAGCACCCAAGTGGCAGGTCACAACTGTAACTCCAGCTCCACAGGATCCTACACCCTCACACAGACACATATTTGAGCAAAACACCCATGCACAGAAAAAAATTATTAATAAATATTTCAGTCAACTACTGCACAACACCTTTTCTTAGTCTACAAATAACACAGGTATTAGGCCACAGCAGGTGGTTCTCAAGACAGAACCCTGCTTTTCCCCAGAAGCAGGTCAGCCAGAAGCATTCCCCTACCTGAACTCCCAAACAACTCCCCAGTGTTACCAGTTGCTACTAGCCTGGCTTTGCCAAAGGCCCCACAGCTTTTCTTTACAGCCATTCTTGCTTCAGAGAAGGTTCAGAGAGCCTAGGGAAATCCGTGCTGTGAGCTGCTGTTTTCTGGACATGACATGGAAGCTGCACTCACAAACACACAAGAGGCAAGCATGTAATTTTTATACTGAGCCAGCAAGCAAGTATCCTGGCACTCACCTTAGTCCTGCAACTGAGAGGCAGAGGAGGGAGGGTCTTTGTGAGTTCAAGGTGACCTTAGTCTACAAACAGAGTTCCAGGACAGCCAGTGCTACAGCGGAAAACCCTGTCTCCAAAAGAACCAAGACAAATTAATAATGATAACAATTAATAATTGCTATTATTATAATAAATAAAATGAGCCAACGAGATATTTCAGAAGGTGAGGAGAGGCACTGATGATCTGAGTCACATCTCCAGAACTTAGAGTGACTTCCATAAGGACACACTCCTGCAGAGCACATAGGCCTCTGTGTGGGTGTGCCGCTGTGTGTGTGTTCACGTACACGCACACACACACACACACACACACACACCACAGCCCGCAAAAAAATAAAAATGCAAGTATTTCCCCTTCCCTTCTCCCTCTTGCTTCAACACCGCTTGCCCAGGCCTGGCCCATAGGTTGGTTGCTTGGTTTGTTTGTTTGTTTGTTTTATGTAAGTACACAGGAGCTATCTTCAGACACCCAGAGGAAGGAATCAGACCTCACTATGGATAGTGTGAGTCACGATTTCTGTTTCTGGGATTTGAACTCATGTCCTCTGGAAGAGCAGTCAGTGCTCTTAACAACTGAGCCATCTCACCAGCCCCCAAAAGATGCAATTTAAAGTGTTTTTGTAAAGGCCAGACTTAAGTATATACTCCTGGAAACATAAGCGAGTAAACCAAAACGTAGATTAAACACACAGACACACACAAGCACAGGCAAACAGACACAGTTGCGTGCACGCGCCACACAATCATGAACACACACACATACAACTGCCTTCACACTACTACCAGTCCTTGCCACTGCCACCACCTCCACAGCACAAACTAAGCCCTCCATATCATTGGCACTCTATTTGAAGCTAAGCAGCTAAATTTAAATTCTTCAGATTGCTATGACTTTCACACCACACCAAGGATTTCTCCAAAACCCCGACGTAAACGAAAATTAAGGAACAACTTAATGGAGTTGTTGTGTGGACAAATTTTCCATGAGTTTTTTTTTTTTCTTTTACTCATAGCAAATAATAGTCAACTTTTGGAGGGACCTTGAAATCTCCCATTTGGATCAAAGAACCAAAGCTTCATCATGATGAGGGTCTTTGGGGATCCAGACCTTTGCCTGGCTTCTGCGGAAGACCTGGGAAACAGAAAACCCACATAGGTAAACCAAGAAATCACATATAAACAGCAAAATTGAATGATAGAATAATCGAATTGATGAAAGTAGTTAAAATTACCGACAACAACGCAGACCTGCATACATCATCTGTCCTCATAACGAAAAAAATATTGGAAAGAGCACTGGCTCAGAACTGAATTCTCAAGCAGCTTGGCTCTGGCCACAACTGTTGGAAATGGTCTCAAATCAGAGCATAAGCCCAGTAGTGTACACAGATTCGTTCACATCTGTAGAGTGTGTTTGGGCATTAACTAACAAAACAGCAGGATGTCAGATGTTACCCCACACGTGATGGTAGTACTTTAAGGAAAAATTAAATACAAGAGATAGGCTTTATGGCGCTGCAATTAAAAGAATTAGAAGAAAAAAAAAAAAAAAAAAAAAAAAACCATGTAGAGCGCTTCATCAAATCATTGCCGGTATTGTAAGGAGTGCAGAAAGCTCCATTTAACTTTCTTTTCAGTTCAGCCATGGCAGAAAATGTTAGCAAAACAAGTTCTCAGGAATTCTCCTACGGGAAATTCATTTTACCCTAAAAACGGCTCTTTCCTCGATTCAGACTTAGGGCAGCTTTGTCTCGCAAGGACTTTGTCTGGATTCTCTAAGTTCATCTTTCCCCTTACACTCTGCTTTAATTGCACCAAAGATGTAAGTCAGGCTGGAGAGATGTCTCAGTGACTAAGAACACTGGCTGCTCTTCCAGAGGTTCTGGGTTCAGATTCCCAGCACCAAGTGGCAGGTCACAACTGTAACTCCAGCTCCACAGGATCCTACACCCTCACACAGACACATATGCAGCAAAACACCCATGCACAGAAAAAAATTATTAATAAATATTTCAGTCAACTACTGCACAACACCTTTTCTTAGTCTACAAATAACACAGGTATTAGGCCACAGCAGGTGGTTCTCAAGACAGAACCCTGCTTTTCCCCAGAAGCAGGTCAGCCAGAAGCATTCCCCTACCTGAACTCCCAAACAACTCCCCAGTGTTACCAGTTGCTACTAGCCTGGCTTTGCCAAAGCCCCACAGCTTTTCTTTACAGCCATTCTTGCTTCAGAGAAAGTTTCAGAGAGCCTAGGGACAATCCGTGCTGTGAGCTGCGTTTTCTGGACATGACATGGAAGCTGCACTCACAAACACACAAGAGGCAAGCATGTAATTTTTATACTGAGCCAGCAAGCAAGTATCCTGGCACTCACCTTTAGTCCTGCAACTGAGAGGCAGAGGAGGGAGGGTCTTTGTGAGTTCAAGGTGACCTTAGTCTACAAACAGAGTTCCAGGACAGCCAGTGCTACAGCGGAAAAACCCTGTCTCCAAAAGAACCAAGACAAATTAATAATGATAACAATTAATAATTGCTATTATTATAATAAATAAAATGAGCCAACGAGATATTTCAGAAGGTGAGGAGAGGCACTGATGATCTGAGTCACATCTCCAGAACTTAGAGTGACTTCCATAAGGACACACTCCTGCAGAGCACATAGGCCTCTGTGTGGGTGTGCCGCTGTGTGTGTGTTCACGTACACGCACACAACAACACAACACACACACACACACACGCCCGCAAAAAAATAAAAATGCAGTATTTCCCCTTCCCTTCTCCCTCTTGCTTCAACACCGCTTGCCCAGGCCTGGCCCATAGGTTGGTTGCTTGGTTTTGTTTGTTTGTTTGTTGTTTATGTAAGTACACAGGAGCTATCTTCAGACACCCCAAAAAGAAGGAATCAGACCTCACTATGGATAGTGTGAGTCACGATTTCGTTTCTGGGATTTGAACTCATGTCCTCTGGAAGAGCAGTCAGTGCTCTTAACAACTGAGCCATCTCACCAGCCCCCAAAAAGATGCAATTTAAAGTGTTTTTGTAAAGGCCAGACTTAAGTATAGCTACTCCTGGAAACATACGCAGAGTAACCAAAACGTAGATTAAAGACACAGACACACAAAGCACAGGCAAAACAGACACAGTTGCTGCACGCGCCCACACAACCATGAACACACACACATACAACTGCCTTCACACTACTACCAGCCTTTGCCACTGCCACCACCGCCACAGCACAAACTAAGCCCTCCATATCATTGGCACTCTATTTGAAGCTAAGCAGCTAAATTTAAATCTTCAGATTGCTATGACTTTCACACCACACCAAGGATTTCTCCAAAACCCCGACGGTAAAGGAAAACTTAAGGAACAACTTCATGGAGTTGTTGTGTGGACAAATTTTCCATGAGTTTTTTTTTTCCTTTTACTCATAGCAAATAGTAGTCAACTTTTGGAGGGACCTTGAAATCTCCCATTTGGATTCAAAGAAGACCAAATGCTTCATCATGATGAGGGTCTTTGGGATCCAGACCTTTGCCTGGCTTCTGCGGAAGACCTGGGAAACAGAAAACCCACTAGGAAAAAGGAATAACATATAACAGCTAAACTTAATGATAAGCAGTTATCACATCGAATTGAATGAAGTAGTTAAAATTACCGACAGAAAACGCAACCTGCATACATCATCTGTCCTCATAACTAAAAAAACTATTGGAAAGACACTGGCTCAGAACTGAATTCTCAAGCAGCCTTGGCTCTGGCCACAACTGTTGGAAATGGTCTCAAATCAGAGCATAAGCCCAGTAGTGTACACAGATTCGTTACATCTGTAGGAGTGTGTTTGGGCATTAACTAACAAAACACAGTGTCAGATGTTACCCCACAGCGTTTATGGTAGTACTTAAGGAAAAATTAAATACAAGAGATAGGCTTTATGGCGCTGCAATTAAAAGAATTAGAAAAGAAAAAAAAAAAAAAAATGTAGAGCGCTTCATCAAATCATTGCCGGTATTGTAAGGAGTGCAGAAAGCTCCATTTAACTTTCTTTTCATTCAGCCATGGCAGAAAATGTCAGCAAAACAAGTTCTCAGGAATTTCCCACGGAAATTTCATTTTACCCCAAAAATGGCTCTGTCCTCGATTCAGACTTAGGGCAGCTTTGTCTCGCAAGGACTTTGGGCTGGATTCTCTAAGTTCATCTTTCCCTTACACTCTGCTTTAACTTGCACCAAAGATGTAAGTCAGGCTCGAGAGATGTCTCAGTGACTAAGAACACTGGCTGCTCTTCCAGAGGTTCTGGGTTCAGATTCCCAGCACCAAGTGGCAGGTCACAACTGTAACTCCCAGCTCCACAGGATCCTACACCCTCACTACAGACACATATTGCACGCAAAACACCCATGCACAGAAAAAAATTATTAATAAATATTTCAGTCAACTACTGCACAACCCTTTTCTTAGTCTACAAATAACACAGGTTATTAGGCCACAGCAGGTGGTTCTCAAGACAGAACCCTGCTTCTCCCAGTAGCAGGTCAGCCAGAAGCATTCCCCTACCTGAACTCCCAAACAACTCCCCAGTGTTACCAGTTGCTACTAGCCTGGCTTTGCCAAAGCCCCACAGCTTTTCTTTACAGCCATTCTTGCTTCAGAGAAAGTTTCAGAGAGCCTAGGGACAATCCCTGCTGTGAGCTGCAGTTTTCTGGACATGACATGGAAGCTGCACTCACAAACACACAAGAGGCAAGCATGTAATTTTTATACTGAGCCAGCAAGCCGTATCCTGGCACTCACCTTCAGTCCTGCAACTGAGAGGCAGAGGAGGGAGGGTCTTTGTGAGTTCAAGGTGACCTTAGTCTACAAACAGAGTTCCAGGACAGCCAGTGCTACAGCGGAAAACCCTGTCTCCAAAAGAACCAAGACAAATTAATAATGATAACAATTAATAATTGCTATTATTATAATAAATAAAATGAGCCAACGAGATATTTCAGAAGGTGAGGAGAGGCACTGATGATCTGAGTCACATCTCCAGAACTTAGAGTGACTTCCATAAGGACACACTCCTGAGAGCACATAGGCCTCTGTGTGGGTGTGCCGCTGTGTGTGTGTTCACGTACACGCACACAACACACACACACACACAGCCCGCAAAAAAATAAAAATGCAAGTATTTCCCCTTCCCTTCTCCCTCTTGCTCAACACCGCTTGCCCGGCCTGGCCCATAGGTTGGTTGGTTGGATTGTTTGTTTTCTATTTTTATTTTATGTAAGTACACAGGAGCTATCTTCAGACACCCCAGAGGAAGGAATCAGACCTCACTATGGATGGTGTGAGTCACGATTTTTGTTTCTGGGATTTGAACTCATGTCCTCTGGAAGAGCAGTCAGTGCTCTTAACAACTGAGCCATCTCACCAGCCCCCAAAAAGATGCAATTTAAAGTGTTTTTGTAAAGGCCAGACTTAAGTATACTACTCCTGGAAACATAAGCAGAGTAACCAAAACGTAGATTAAAACACACAGACACACACAAGCACAGGCAACAGACACAGTTGCGTGCACGCGCCACACAATCCCTGAACACACACACTTACAACTGCCTTCACACTACTACCAGCCTTACCACTGCCACCACCGTCCACAGCACAAACTAAGCCCTCCATATCATTGGCACTCTATTTGAAGCTAAGCAGCTAAATTAAATCTTCAGATTGCTATGACTTTCACACCACACCAAGGATTTCTCCAAAACCCCGACAGTAAACGAAAATTTAAGGAACAACTTAAGGAGTTGTTGTGTGGACAAATTTTCCATGAGTTTTTTTTTCCTTTTACTCATAGCAAATAATAGTCAACTTTTGGAGGGACCTTGAAATCTCCCATTTGGATCAAAGAAACCAAATGCTTCATCATTGATGAGGGTCTTTGGGGATCCAGACCTTTGCCTGGCTTCTGCGGAAGACCTGGGAAACAGAAAACCCACTAGGTAAACCAAGGAAATACACATATAAACAGCTAAAATTGAATGATAAGCAGTTATCACATCGAAATTGAATGATAAGTAGTTAAAATTACGGACAGAAAACGCAGACCTGCATACATCATCTGTCCTCATAACGAAAAAAATATTGGAAAGAGCACTGGCTCAGAACTGAATTCTCAAGCAGCCTTGGCTCTGGCCACAACTGTTGGAAAGGGTCTCAAATCAGAGCATAAGCCCAGTAGTGTACACAGATTATTTCACATCTGTAGGAGTGTGTTTGGGCATTAACTAACAAAACAGCAGGATGTCAGATGTTACCCCACAGCGTGATGGTAGTACTTTAAGGAAAAATTAAATACAAGAGATAGGCTTTATGGCGCTGCAATTAAAAGAATTAGAAGAAAAAAAGAAAAAAAAAAAAAAAAAAAAAAACCATGTAGAGCGCTTCATCAAATCATTGCCGGTATTGTAAGGAGTGCAGAAAGCTCCATTTAACTTTCTTTTCAGTTCAGCCATGGTAGAAAATGTTAGCAAAACAAGTTCTCAGGAATTCTCCTACGGAAATTCATTTTACCCTAAAAATGGCTCTTTCCTCGATTCAGACTTAGGGCAGCTTTGTCTCGCAAGGACTTTGTCTGGATTCTCTAAGTTCATCTTTCCCCTTACACTCTGCTTTAATTGCACCAAAGATGTAAGTCAGGCTGGAGACATGTCTCAGTGGCTAAGAACACTGGCTGCTCTTCCAGAGGTTCTGGTTCAGATTCCCAGCACCAAGTGGCAGGTCACAACTGTAACTCCAGCTCCCCAGATCCTACACCTCACACAGACACATATGTGCGCAAAACACCCATGCACAGAAAAGAATTATTAATAAATATTTCAGTCAACTACTGCACAACCCCTTTTCTTAGTCTACAAATAACACAGGTATTAGGCCACAGCAGGTGGTTCTCAAGACAGAACCCTGCTTTTCCACAGAAGCAGGTCAGCAGAAGCATTCCCCTACCTGAACTCCCAAACAACTCCCCAGTGTTACAGTTGCTACTAGCCTGGCTTTGCCAAATGCCCCACAGCTTTTCTTTACAGCCATTCTTGCTTCAGAGAAAGTTTCAGAGAGCTAGGGACAATCCGTGCTGTGAGCTGCTGTTTTCTGGACATGACATGGAAGCTGCACTCACAAACACACAAGAGGCAAGCATGTAATTTTTATACTGAGCCAGCAAGCAAGTATCCTGGCACTCACCTTCAGTCCTGCAACTGAGAGGCAGAGGAGGGAGGGTCTTTGTGAGTTCAAGGTGACCTTAGTCTACAAACAGAGTTCCAGGACAGCCAGTGCTACAGCGGAAAACCCTGTCTCCAAAAGAACCAAGACAAATTAATAATGATAACAATTAATAATTGCTATTATTATAATAAATAAAATGAGCCAACGAGATATTTCAGAAGGTGAGGAGAGGCACTGATGATCTGAGTCACATCTCCAGAACTTAGAGTGACTTCCATAAGGACACACTCCTGCAGAGCACATAGGCCTCTGTGTGGGTGTGCCGCTGTGTGTGTGTTCACGTACACGCCACACACCACACACACACACACACACACACACACACGCCCGCATAAAAAAATGCAAGTATTTCCCTTCCCTTCTCCCTCTTGCTTCAACACCACTTGCCCTGGCCTGGCCCATAGGTTGGTTGGTTGTTTGTTTGTTTATCTATTTATTTATTTTATGTAAGTACACAGGAGCTATCTTCAGACACCCCAGAGGAAGGAATCAGACCTCACTATGGATAGTGTGAGTCACGATTTCGTTTCTGGGATTTGAACTCATGTCCTCTGGAAGAGCAGTCAGTGCTCTTAACAACTGAGCCATCTCACCAGCCCCCAAAAGATGCAATTTAAAGTATTTTTGTAAAGGCCAGACTTAAGTATACTACTCCTGGAAACATAAGCAGAGTAACCAAAACGTAGAAGAAACAGACACACACACACACACAAGCACAGGCAAACACACAGTTGCATGCACGCGCCCACACAACCATGAACACACACACATACAACTGCCTTCACACTACTACCATCTTTGCCACTGCCACCACCGCCACAGGACAAACTAAGCCCTCCATATCATTGGCACTCTATTTGAAGCTAAGCAGCTAAATTTAATTCTTCAGATTGCTATGACTTTCACACCAGCACCAAGGATTTCTCCAAAACCCCGACGGTAAACGAAAACTTAAGGAACAACTTCATGGAGTTGTTGTGTGGACAAATATTCCATGAGTTTTGTTTTTTTTTTTCTTTTTACTCATAGCAAATAATAGTCAACTGTTTTAGGGACCTTGAAATCTCCCATTTGGATCAAAGAAGCCAAAAGCGTCATCACTGATGAGGGTCTTTGGGGATGCAGACCTTTGCCTGGCTTCTGCGGAAGACCTGGAAACAGAAAACCCAATGGGGTAAACACCCTCACATCTAGCCCAACGAAATTGAATGGTAAGTAGTTAAAATTACCAAGACAACGCAGACCTCCATACATCATCTGTCCTCATAACGAAAAAAATATTGGAAAGAGCACTGGCTCAGAACTGAATTCTCAAGCAGCCTTGGCTCTGGCCACAACTGTTGGAAAGGGTCTCAAATCAGAGCATAAGCCCAGTAGTGTACACAGATTCGTTCACTTCTGTAGGAGTATGTTTGGGCATTAACTAAGAAAACAACAGGATGTCAGATGTTACCCCACAGCTTGATGGTAGTACTTTAAGGAAAAATTAAATACAAGAGATAGGCTTTATGGCGCTGCAATTAAAAGAATTAGAAGAAAAAAAAAAAAAAAAAAAAAAACCATGTAGAGCGCTTCATCAAATCATTGCCGGTATTGTAAGGAGTGCAGAAAGCTCCATTTAACTTTCTTTTCAGTTCAGCCATGGCAGAAAATGTTAGCAAAACAAGTTCTCAGGAATTCTCCTACGGAAATTCATTTTACCCTTCTTGTCATCTAACTTCGACAAATTCACACTCTTGAAAAGGTCACCTAAACACATACACTTGTGTATCTTGCATTTGCTCATGCATATCTCGGAAGCCCAGACCTGGTCTACTTACAAAAAGCACTGAGAAGAACCGAGGGTGAAGGCGCATGCCTTAATCCCAGCAACTCAGGAGACAGAGGCAGGCCGATCTCTGACTTCCAGGCCACGATGTTTAGGAGCATCCATGCTGACAGTATCCCACCATGCTCGGCTAGGCCAGCCTCACCCAGGTGCTTTGTGCTGCCAAAGCGCCATATTGCCTCTTTGCGGCCAAAGCGCCACTTTGCGGCTTTTCCGCTTTCTCAAGACACCCGACCCCACCCCACCGCTACAAGGCTCTTTCTCCCCGGTGGCGGGGGGGGGGGGGGGGGGAGCCCTTCAAACTCAATACAAACTTTTATTTTCAATGCTAGAGATGGAATCCAGGGCCCAACCCAACGTCCAATTCGTATGCTTTGCAAACCCACTTCGTCTTCATCGCATCTTTTAAAGCCAGTCTTGGTTTGAGGAAGGAGCTGACTAGACCAGGCTAGCCTTTGGAATTCCCGTATTCCAAGTGTATTGTGTATCATGCTAGGTGGACAGCCTATGCCTCGCACAGTAGGGGAGCGCTGAAACTAAGGACTGAACTATTTGATGACCAAGGCTTCAGTCCCCATCCGGCCAGAAACCTTAGTGCTTCCGGGTCACAGATAAAGTCTCAGTCAAGGTGTGGCGTCATCTTGGAACTTAGCTTAACGCTGTGTGCATTACTTGCAGCCTTCAAGATAAATCCGTAATCCTGTAAGTAAGCTTCTTTCTGATCACTGTTTAACCATGGGACTCACTGTAGATGTGTGTGTGTGTGTGTGTGTGTGTGTGTGTGTGTGTGTGTGTGTGGTATGTGTTTATCCATGATTTTATGTGTGGTTCATGCCATGTTTTTTTTTTCCTTCTATCATCTGGAACCCGGAGATCAGACAGAAGTCAGCAGACTTGGTCTGATACCTCTTGAATCATTTTGTCTGGGCCCTTGATTTTATTTTGTTCGAGAAAATACTGGCATATCAAATTACAGGGGGGAGATTGACTTATAGGGTTGGGGTTCTCTACCATTCTCTGAGCTGTGTGAGGAAAGCTGGTAGTGGATTTCATATCCCATCTTACAAGCTGTCATGGACTGTTACTTTCACCCAGTCTCAGCTGAACCTTTGTGCAGTTGCCAGATGTTCCAGCCCCTGAAGGTGACAGATGATTCCACTGCCTTATGCAGCCTCATCCTGGTTCCATCTCCCTAGGAGACAGTTGAATACAACCTACCTGACTTACCAACTGACCTCCAAGTCCCTTATATAGTGTGCAGAGCCACACACACACCCGCCACCTCTGTCACAGAACCTCAATGGCACTCATACTGCCAGCCCTAAGCCCCCAAGTAGAATTCCCCATGGAGCCCTGCTGGGCTAACACCGGGTGCCCCTCAACCCCTACCCTGCTCTCCTCATTCCCCTCCCACTGTGTGTGCCTCTGGTCTGGGCATTTTCCCCTTCACGTTGGCTTCGGAGACCCCGTGTTCTCTGGGATTTGTAATTATCCCAGTGATCTGTTGTTTCCTGCACTGTTCTCCCACCTCCTCCCTTCTCACTTGACCCACACCCCCTCTCTTACCACTAGGGCTCTCCTAGACATTAGCTGTCTCCCTAGAAATAAACTGGATAAAAACCAGACAGTGACCACCAGTGTCTGGTAATAAGACACCCACAGATGTGGTGATAAGCCTTGGAATTGGGGCTTTAGGTTGGGAGAGCGATGTGCATTCAGCAGAGACTGAGCTTCATATTTTAAATTTTCATCTTTTCCTGGATTAGTAATATAACAAACACTTCAGACAGCAGGCAGAGCAGCAAGCCACAGCTCTCAGTCAGCCACGTAATCACCAGGCGGGGGGAAAAAATGGTACTCTGCTGTGCAGTGTGTTGCTAAGCAACAATGTGCAGTAGCTTAGGCGTATTCAATCTGTTTTCAATTTAAGATGTGTTCATCTTACAATGTGTTTATCAAGGTGTCACCTCATTATAAATCAAGGCTCATCTGCAAATGTAAGCTCCCCCTGTGAAGAACATCTGATCACTGGTCTGACACCTAACCATCATTAAGCCAGGCCAAAGAAGTATCCAGAGAAAGGCTCATGGACTAGCTCCATGACTAGCTCCAAATCGTCAGCTGAAAGCTGAGTCCCTCTTCCTTCTGCAATGAAATCGGGGGAAGACAGGATAACAGTGTAAAAAGAGAGCTGCAAACAGGAGGGTCAAAGTATCGGAGGTCTGCCTTTGACCCTCCTGTTAGCTCTTCTACACTCACATGAACAAAGGAAAGCCCAGAAACTGCATTAGGAAACTCGGGGCTCTGTCACTGAGGGTCTAAAGCTCTTTCATGCTGCACAGCATAGCGCCCCAGCCGCATCCCTGTCCACCCTCAAGTATTCTGTCGCCAGTGTCATCATGAATCCTCCTAAAGGGAGGAAAATGACATCTCTGTCTGGACAGGAACAGAGAGACCACAGAAAGGAAGGACTGATGGCAAGGGCCCCCCTCTTCCCAACAAAGAGCCGCCCACAGGAAATTAATTCCCATAGCGAGGAAACAGGGAGCAAGTTCCTGAACCCACAGAGTGAGGAGTTACTGCAGGACCGTCCCTAGCTTATGTTCTCTGTGGGGAATAAGCTCACAACCAGCAATGAATGGCATCACCGTGGAACAATAAGTATGAAGATTGTGGTGTGTATCTGGGACCTTCTTTCTCTTTGTCCCTCTGACCCTAATGAGGAGACCTTAGAGCAGGAGGCAGCTGGTTAGGAACAAGGACAGTCAGAATTCGAAATGGAGGCTGTGGCTCACAGCGGGGAATATTTGATACTATCAGGAGCTTGGCAAATGTCCAATGTGAGGGGAAATATACTTTAGCTGCCTAGAAATAAGCCATTCCAAAGACTTGAGGGGAAAAAAAAAAAGTGGCTTCTGGACAACCGGGTCTATACAGAGAAACCTTGTCTGGAAAAAAACAAACACAAAAACAAAAGAGGCCCGCTGGGCTAGGGTGTGTGGTCAGCACTAGTTTATTATTCACAAAGCCCATTATTGATCCCCCAGCAGCACACCTGCAAAGGGGAGGAGGGCAGACTATCTTGTAGTTGGGGGCTTTTAAGAAAAAATCCTCTGGTTCGGACACAAGGTCTGCACCTATTCTTTGTTCCCTCTTGACTGAAGAAAAAATAACGAAGATTGAGGCTTCTGGTAGATAAAAGTCTAAAACAAAACAAAACAAAAAATATGTTGGTCAGGCAACCTTAAAACCAAATGTGAAAGAATATGTATTTATAAAACAAAAGTGTACTAAATGTCAACTTAGAATCACAATCCGGCAATTGAAATGTATTGAACATTTTAAATTGTACTCCTTGTACAATTTGGTGAGCTATTTCCTGAGGAAAGCTGCTCCTGCTCCTGGGTCTCCTCTGCTTAACTATAAGTGTTCCGTCCCATCTTTGGTCATGAGTGTCCAGGTTTCCTAACAAGTCTGTGTTAACATGCTATGTACTGAAAACCTGAGCATGTCGTGTATGTGTTAGTAATATTCAATTGTGAATTAAAGGCTTATTGACATTTGAAGATCCTAACTGTGCCTCCAACTTTTAGACTAGAAAGTCACTGGAATCTGTTCATAAAAGAATATGGGGGACTAGAAAGATGGTTCAGCGGTTAAGAGCTCTGATTGCTCTTCCAGAGGTCCTGAGTTTGATTCCCAGCAACCACATGGTGGTTTACAACTATCTGTAATAGAATCTGATGCCCTCTTCTAGTGTGTCTCAAGACAGCGACAGCATAATCATATATACAAAATAAATAATTTTAAAAAATATAACTGGAGAGATGGTGATGGTGTTAAAAGCATACTGGCTGCTCTTGGAGAGGACCCAGGTTCAATCCCAATTCCCAAAATGGTAGTTCACAACCATCCTTTTCGTTTTGTTTTGGGGTGTTTTGGGTTTTTGTTTGTTTTGGGTTTTGTTTATTTGTTTTTGTGAGACAACACAGGATTTCTCAGTGTAACTAGGCTGTCCTGGAACTTGCTCTGTAAACCACACACGCTAGCCTCAAACTCTAAGATCTGCCTGCCTCTACCTCTGGAGTGCTGGGACTAAAGGGGTGCACCCACCACCGGCCGGCTAGACCTTCCAAACTCTAAATCTAGGGAATCGGATACCCTCTTCTTATATCTGTGGGCACCAGGCAGGGATGTGGTGCACATAACATACGTACACACACATATACATACTTACAGGAAAAGCATTTGCACAATAATTCCTAAAATAAAAATCTAAAAATTTAAAAAGAAATAATGGCTATATAGCTGTTCAATTTTCTGTGAGGGGCAGGAAAGATGGCAGTGTAGGTAATAGCACTTAATAGAAGCCTGACAATCTGAGTTTGATCCCCAGAACACTCACGTAAAGGTGGGAAAAAAGTAACACACACACACACATTTTTCACTAAACCTTCACTGAAGTACATAAAGAGCTGTGGACAAACTGAAGCTCTGGCCAGGTTTCACATGGCTGTCACCGGGCAGCTAAGGCAAGATGACAGAAGGTTTTCAAGAAAATCATGAGCTGAAGTGAGACCGGGTTGCAGCAAAACAAAGCAAAAAAAGAAAAACAAAACAAAACAAAAAATACGCTGCAGCAAACCCCACACACAGGGTGTGTTGTGTGTACAAATTAAAAATCCTTAACACAACCAAAGGAAATCTCGACTGCGCAAGAAAATAGGAGCAGAAAGTACTACCGGATATTGAAGTGCCAAGACCGAAGCACACTGACAGTAAGCGAGGCAGCCACCACAGAAATCCGTGTGGCAGGTCTTGCAAACAAAGGACCTCACAAAAGCACAGACACAGCTGCCGGCAGGACAAGATGCCTGGAAAGGACTGAAAGATCGGAGGGCCACTCATAGACAGAAAAAGGTTTCCAAGGACTGGGGATGGAAGGAAGCTCCAGGGTTCATGGGTCACAGAGGTTCAGATTTATAAGAAAAGATAGTTCTTAGCATCTGTCACAGAGTGTGACTATGACTCCCACTACGAACTATATCCTTGAAAGAAGCAAGCACGGTAACTTCGACGTTAATGGTGTGCACTACCCTGCTTTAAAATCTTGGGAGGAAAAAAAAAAAAAGGCCGGAGGATGGCAACCCTAAATGCTTATTACCTCATTTTGCCCTTTTAGTCCACAGGACATACAATGAAGTTTCTAGCGTGTTCCTGCTGAGCACCTGCTCTTCTCAAACTCTGAATCGCTCTGTGTGATCTTGTGGGACTGAGCCGCTTGCATCCTTACAATAGTATCTTGAAGATGGTCTTTGTCTTTAGAAGCTACTTTTATTTTATCATAACTCAGCTGAGTCTGGGGACATGATTAGACTGTCTCAGTAATGGGGTGGTTTGGACCCCACTACATGATAATTTATCTGCCTGCTGCTTAGTACCTGGTGCTGTGAACATCAACTCTAACCAAGAGGACACCGCTAGTCGGAGCACGCTTCCTGCTGATAGCCACTATGTGAGTATCTTCTCTCGTTTTGTCTGCATTGCAAACATCAAACTGGGGAAACTGGGGAGCAGAGTTCTTGAGCTGAGTAAGAGTCCTGACAGAGATATAAAAACTGTCACTGGGGTGCAGTACACAACCGTGCTGACTTGGTGCCACAAGCACATTTCAAGACAAAACTGTAGTGCACGGTATCCCAAACTAGTCCACGATGAGAACACTAGGTTATAGGACAATTAGAGAGTTCTGAGCCAAACTGACTACGATGTTTAGTGTCCCAAAACACATAGTTGGGTCATATCATTCCCCAAAGAGTTCCAACCAAAAGTTGGAGGTCTATGGGACCCCAAAGTGTTTGAGGGGACTCTCATCAATCCAGGCTTTGTTGAGCCTGGCAATCAACACAGCAGTGTACCAGAATACCTAGCCCAGTTATCAAAAAAGTTTACGAGAGTAAAAGATTGACAGTTAACCCTAGATCACTGATCACATCAGATCCTAACCTCCTCTGGGGAGGAGGCATAGGAGCTGTGGTCCCCTTCCACACAGCACACCCTGTGCCTCACTTGCAGTTGTCTATTCCCAAATTCCATCCTTTAGCTCTATCTATCATACTAAACTACTAATTCAGTAAGCAAATCGTTTTCTCCAATTTTCTGAATGGACACAACAATCTGGTGAATGAACAGAGAAGGTAAAATCACCTCTGAGATCTCTCGACTATGTAACTACAAACTCTGCCGGGCACAGACTTACAGCAGTAATTGTTATTTCCCAGTTTCCTGCCCTCAGAACTCTTTGCAGCACCACATCTGGCAGTGCTAGCTTAACACCCACTATGTTGCTGGCAAGAGTACTCTGGTACAAGTATTTTGTGAGCTGCAGTGCATACACTGCACCAGGGACCTCGCTGTAGGGATCACGTTTATAGCAACTTCAGGCATCTTGCTCTTAATCTCTTGTTTTATTCAACCCCTGGCATACATTCCTAGTCCTATAGGTCAGAGTTGTGAAGACAGCTCTGCATGGTGCGCCATCAATGCCTGGACTATTTAGAAGTTCAGTGGTTTCTGCTGTTTTGTTTAACATTTAATTTTTTTTATTTTTATGTATGTATGTATGTATGTTTGTATATTTATGTATTTTTTTCAAACAGTCCTTGTCTAGCCAGGAACTCACTCTGTAGACCAGGATGATGTAAAGCTCACAGAGATCCTCCCACCCCTATCTCCCAAGTGCTGGGATTAAAGGTGGTTGCCGTCTCATTCTACTATGTTTATTCACTGAGTTTGTGCAGGTGTGTGTGTGCGCGCGCTCACGTGTGCGTGCTCACACCAGCATGCGTAGGTGTGTACACGTGCATGCCTGCCTAATCCTATCCCACAAGTGCACTTCTGCGCGCTGTAGCACCCTTGTGGAAATGGTAACCTTCCTTCCACATGTGGGTTCAGGAGATCAAACAGGTGGTGAAACCATCTTGCTGGCTTTTTTGCAGTTTTGTTTTGTTGTGGTTTTTGTTGTTGTCCTGTTTTGCCTTTTAAGACCGGTAAAATTTTGTTGTGTGGTCTACATTGGTCTCAAATGACCAAGCCTCCTGTTTCAGCCTTCCTAGTTTTTTGTGTTTCAGGTCTGTACAACAACACTTAACTTTCAAAGTGTTTAACTGATGCTGGACATGCTATTATTTTTTGAAAAAGACTGTACATTCAGGTTAGTCTCAGCTAACCTTTGTCTGGTTTAACTCCTTCCTCCTGTTGTGAGCTATCTGTATTACTGCCAACCATACCAAACTCTTCTAACTAAAAGTTCCCCCCACATTAAGATTATAATTTACACATATAAAGATAAAGATAAGTGTTAAAGTATGTTGTTAAAAGGTTCATAAAAACTAAACTTTAAAGATATGTGTATGCTCACTGTAATTAAAGGTTGTTTAAAAATGTCTAACGTTTACAAAGAAAAGCGCTTGCCTTTGTTTCTAAGTCCCCAGCAAATTGCATTTTGTGCAAGCAACTGCTGGTTCTGCCTGTCTTTTTCCGTTTCAGAGCACCTATGGTCTGGTTCTGAAACATCAGAACTAGTTTCTATAAAACAAACACTTCATGCATACAAGCCTTTCTAAAGTGAACCCTGCAGGACTAGGATTTCCCCTCTCCCTAGTTTGAAGTTCAGACAGAAAAAAAAAAAAAAAGAAGAAGCAGCAGCAGCAATATCTGGAAGCGTAAAACAAAACCTGCCGTATGGGCACAAGCCTGCTTACACCGCCGAGGTGCTCATGATGCTCTCTCAGCCAGCGGCTGCTGCCTAGGAGCAATTACTAAATCCAGAGCAGACAAAGGACCGTCATCTGTGTCTGGTCCCAATCAACACACTTCTAATCATGTCCTCCAGACGTGGTTTAACCAGGTACAGTAACACACACAGATATGAAAACGATTGCTTTTATTTAATAGCTTTTCCCCCCTAGTGTGTCTGTCTCTCTCTCCCATTCTGGTGTGTGTGTGTGTGTGTGTGTGTGTATGTTGTGTACACGCATGCATGCAGACCATGTGGATATCAGAGGTCAATTTTAGGTATCATCCTTTACCACTTTAAAAAAAAAAAAGTTAGTCTCTCTGTCTCTCTCTCTTTCTCTCTGTCTCTCTCTCTTTCTGTGTGTGTGTGTGTGTGAGAGAGAGAGAGAGAGAGAGAAAGAGGGAGAGAGAGAGAGAGAGAGAGAGAGAGAGAGAGAGAGAGAGAGAGAGAAGCCTCAGGACTCCTCTTGTCCCTGCCTGCTTCTCAGCACTGGGGTAACAAGTATGCTTCCCCATCTGACCCAGGTCTTCACACATGTGCAGCGCAGTATCCGCTGAGCCATCTTCTTGGCTCCATATGCTCTTCCTTTCATATTGATATATTAACCATCTCGTGCTGCAGAGATCTAGATTTGAGAAAAATAAAAATCCTCTTTTAAAGGTCATGAAGCATGGTGACTTACAGAAAGGACAAGAGCAGGCAGGGTTCAGCACTGCCCCACACAGTCCCCATAGGTCAGGTAACTCAAAAGCCAAAACCTAACACAAGTCCTCATCCAAAGTTCAAAAAGCTACCAGAAAATTCCTACACCTGTAAGATGACATGCCTTGCCTTTCTTTATTGCCACATTTACTGACAAGGAATCTGGCAGAAATTTAATGACAAATTAAATTTTTAAGGACTCTTTTTTCCCCCCGTGTTTGTTTATTTCTCATAGATTTTTCCTCTAGAACCATATAAGACAGACAAACCATTGTAAGCCCCAAAGCCTGCTTCTCAGAATCCTTGTTGAATTTATCATGCTGAATTTAGTCACTAAGATTTCTTGTGCAAAGCAGAGGAGACGGCAGTTCTTGAAACCACTAAAAGACAGTCAAACTGGTAGCTGTCATGGGTACATTGGGCTATAGACATTTTGCTTTTGCTTGCATTTAAAATAAAAAAAAAAACATTGGAGTTTTTTTTTTCTTTTTAATTTTAAATGCAAGGAAAAGCAAAATCAGACTGTGTAGCTAAGTGGAAGTTTCCCCCAAACACGCCAAAAGCCCTGCTTTCCGTTCCCAGCACCGCATTACAACAGCAATAATGTTTTGAAGAGAAAACCAGAAAGGTCATTCAATTATTTCTCAGAAAATCGAATTCCATGGCGTTTGGGAATGTAGCTCAGTGGTGGAAAAGTGATCTATGCTCTGGGTTGAATGCCCCAGAGCTGGAGGAAAAGCCTATCTGCCCTAGCATTCTAACCTCAAAAATGGGACAGACGACAGTGTTAAGAATTTCCCGTTTTCTCTTATATCAGAACACCAGCACTGAAATTCACGACGGTACACATCCTCTCCCACAGGGTTTCCTTGCTGATAATGCGCTTAGACAACAATTACAGGCCCTGAATTATCTCCCTAAGATGGATTTGACAAACCAGCATTAAAGAGACATGTCATATTAGCTAATGGCTTATTCTGTCCTTCCACTGGCACCTGGAGAATGAGGGTTCTGCCTTTAGGAACCCATTTCCAGTATTAATCGCTTTGAAAGTGTGTGTGGCTGTGTGGAGAGACCTGGGGACCGTGCTTTGATGAAGTCCGACGGATACGAGGCTGCTGGGCACGCGGCGGGCGACTCCATGACTCCCGGCTCGGGCGTCGGGCTCGGCAGGCTAACGAAAACCAGCTGGTTTCAACCCGGCGCTTGGCCCGCTCGGTTCGGGACACCGGCTCCAAGCCCGATCGGGTCTCTCCAGAGGGCTCGCTTCCTTCCCCGACCACGCCACGCGCCCCACGGCGCCCAGTGCGGCCGCGGCCACCTCCGTCACTCACGCCCAGAACCCGGGTTTCCCGCAGCCAAACCCACCGACTCTGCCCGAACCGAGCCGCTCTCGTGCCTCGAGGCTCAACCTCGTCTTCACTCCCGATAGAAGAAAACACTCCTGCACTAAGGACAATCCCGTCCACAATCTCTAAACACCAATCCCCCACGGCAGGGGAGGGTGAGGGGCTGGAGGATGGCTTCATTACTGAGGGCCAAGAGTTCAGTGGTCGTGTATACATACAGACCCCAGAACTTCGAGGCTGGCAAACAGGTGAAAAGTGGCTGAACGTTCTTTCCACTACGTCTCCGCGAGCTGCTCCTCCAGCCTCCTGTTTCTAACCTCCATCCTCTGTAATAAACCTATAATCTTATAAGTAAACTGTTTTCTGATTACTCCAAGCGATTTTGGTAAACCATAGAACCAGAGGGGTAGTCATGGAAACCTCTGATTTATAACCCGGTCACATGCACAGGTAACCACCGTAGCTGGCGTCTGAAGTGGGGGTTGGGAATGTTGCAGTCTTGGGGAACTGAGCCCAGAATCTGTAGAGATCTGTGCTCCCCAGGTTGGCAGGGCAAGAATCCAGTTAATTTTTGTACTACAACCACTATCTGAAGAGAATTGGAAAACTCTTGGTTATAGAAAAAAATCCCTAATCTGGTGCTAGGAGTGAAACAGATTATTCTGAATATGAAAAGAAAAGTGGCTTTTCCTATAGTAACTAAATCCCCATAATGAAATTAGCAATGTTTTCTCCAGTAGAGGCTAGAGCCTTTCTCTTTCCCAAATTGAAATTTAAAAATCAAAGAGCACGTCCTTTCTTTTGAAATTCAGCAAGCGAAAACCTGAATGGACCCCTGCTAGCCTTACAGAGAGAGAGGGGGAAAGGGGGCCTCTGATGCTTGGTCACCTTGGCAACGATTGTTTTAAGCTTTTTTTTTTTTTTCCCTTTTTTTTTTTTAAAGAATTTTGAGGAAGAAGCCTTGTCTGGCTCAAACCGGTTGAAACCACACACCCCCTCCCCTTACCCAGGAGCAGCAGAAAATGTCTAATGGGCATGAGCGTCCTTTTGACGTCAGAGGACCCAAAACCCACCCTCAGGTCATGCTAATGCAGCCATTTTCTGATCAGGCGACCTATGAAGAGCCCTGAAGTTGCCTACGCACACACAGACCACCGCAGGCACGGACCACCAATTACTTCAGCTTTCCTTCCCTCCAATCACCTTTCCCCACACCTCAGACCACCGATTAGACTCTATCTCCAGAGGCGGGTTTAGTCCTGAGCTCCCCCACCCCCTCCCCTGCCTGCCTGACTCTTGAATTAAACCCTTTTAGAGAAACTGTCCCCTCAGACATGGGCTTTCTCTGAACAGCCAGTAGAGACTAGTTCGTATTACACTCGTAGGGTGTGACGCTGCGATCAATCTATTACTATAGTTTTTATCTATTTCCACTTTCCTCCAGTTTCCTAATTTCTTCTATTTATAAATAGTGTCTTTGTATTTTCTGTTTTCTTATTTGTAGATATAACTATGCCCTTTCCCCTGCCCCTAAAACTAGAATAAATATCAAACTAAATACAATGGTTATCACTATCTGCACACTATGATCTGGAGATAAAACATGAATATACCATTATGGATTTGCTGTAAAAATTATACGAGTGCCTAATGCAAGCCCTAGCTGAGGGCAAGACTAGAGGTCTGACATTATTCTTATGGCCATAATCAGTTCTTTCATTAGGGCGTATTATAGAATAATTCAGTTGACTAGCACATGACTTGTTAAAATGTTCAATTCCAGCTAATTTAATGATCAATGGCTCTGATCAAATTATCTGTGGCTAATTCGTCCACATGGCTTTTTTTTTCCTTTCTCCTGTACTGGGGTGTATACAAGAGCTCTATCTACCATTGAGTCATATTCCTGACTAATTTGTGGTTTTAGTCACTTTTGCAGGATCAAGCCAAGAGAGTTCCATGTGTTAGTTATGAAATCCACCGTTCAACATCCCCAACCCATTGTGGTTATTATCGATAACGTTTTGTGTTGATTTTTAATCCTAAAAGAAAATGTACATCAACTGAAATCTAGTGCTATGAGCAAGGTAAGGGTGTCCCAGTGTCATGCGGAAGCTACACTATGTTGCTTCTTTCTCCCCAAAGTAAGATATTTCAACCATGAGATAACCCTGACAAAGGAGTCTGTTTTGAACCACACGATTCTATACAGGAGTTCATTTCTCCTGACAAATATCAGTACAACAAACTGAACTGTTCACCCACCCTTTGTTATCCTGCTGCCTTCAGAACTGATCAATTATCTGCTGCAGCAAGAGAGAGATTCTGTCTGGGCAATCTCTTAAGTTTGATGAATACATTATACACTAATTGCTTGGAAAAAATTAAAAAGCAGGAAATGGTCATTTTGTAAGAAATTGCTGAAGAGCACTCAATCCGTGTGAGCAGATTTCACTTACAAAACCCAAAGAATAGTCTTCAGTCTTTCTTTCTTTAATGAATCTTTTAAGTTTAAAGAAAAAGTATGTAACACTTTCTTTAAAATAAAAAATAAACAAATAAAAAGGAAAGAGTCCCATGTATCCCAAGCTAGTCTCCCAGTTACTCTGCAGCTAAGAATAATCCTGAATTTGAAATCCTCAGACCTTCTGAGGGCTGGGATTAAAAGTGGTGGTGAAGACTGAACCCGGGCTGTGTGTGCTGGGCAATCACTCTATTACTGAAGCCCAGCCCCAGCCTCTATGAGAACATTCTAGGGTTTCTAATAAAAAGTTAAAGTGACACATATTCTCTATAATTTTTCTTTGCTTCGTGTATATTGGGAAATACAATTTTAAGGATATCTGAAGAAACAGCTGTATGTAGTGCTTGATATATTACATTTTTTCCTACAAGACAAACATAGTTTAAGTACGTACAAAATTCATCCTTTGCTAGTTAAATGCCCCAAAGCAAAAGGCAAGAGAAAAAACTCTATATCAACAGATGAAATGATATTTAGAAAGTAAAAGGAACTTCCTAGAAAAGGAACAAAAAAAATTGGACCTAGGTTTTTAATATATTCTAAAATTTACTAAGCTTCTCAGTAAGTGAATATAAGGAATTATAATTAATCGAGCATGGGGAGCAGTTAATAACAAAAAAAAAATCACTTCAAAAGCCGATAATTTTTTTTATGGTGTTTTTTTCTGTGTAGTCTTGGTTGTCCTAGAACTCGCTCTATAGACCAGACTGGCCTCAAACTTGAAAAGATGCTCCTGCCTCTTCCTCCCAAGGAATGAAAGGCATGTGCCACCACCACCCAGCAGTTTTTAATTCAAGGACCTTCTTTGCATATTAATTCATGGTCATCTTCTCATTTAATTCATGGGCAACTTTGCATAACTGAGAAAACAAGAAAGGGTTTAGAGGGAACCAGGGTGTGTAGTTCTCAGCAAATTCGTTTGTTTCTACATTCAGTTCCTCCTCTTGAAATGGGTTCAAAGGGTGTTTGGTACCTGGCAAAGCTAGCTCCCTCCTGAGACGTGTGTTTCATCTGTTCAACCACTCTGTTTGACTTTTGATTGCCAACAGCTTCCTCTTACAGGGAAAGAGATAAAATCCCCACCACACCCTACAAGCTATTGTGGAGAGCTATCAACCACTACAAAGCGGTATGGCTATCAATCCTGAAGTGCTTACAACAAAACCAGTTTCCTCAATCCCATGCTAAAGGTTTATGGCAAGCCTGATTCCATCCCTTACTCCACATAAAGAAGGAAGTACCAAGCAAGCCTAATGCCAAAGCGGCATTTAACACATCAAGGATACCTGATGTTTCCTGAGTACTTGGTAAGTGTGATACACTGCTAAGCAACTTCACTGCACTTTCAGGGCTAATTCTCACAACAATGGTGGGAGGTACTTCTAATCAACTAGAAGAGGATGGGCAACTCGTCTTTTAATTTGGTCTGATTATGTAAATCATTTGTAACTGAGGAGCTATCCTCAACTCTTTAGTTGTTATACCAAGTGGTTGACTGACTCTGAATTGTTAGTAATTTTTTGTTTTGCGTTGAAATATTTCATAGTAGCACTTGGGAGAGTAATTCTGGACATCATTCAAGAGCACATGAGAGCTTTGTGTGTGTGTGTGTGTGTGTGTGTGTGTGTGTGTGTGTGTGTGATCTCTACTTGCTGTATCTACAATGAGCTAAACTTCATCCTGCTTGGAACTCTGTTACCTGTCACCTAGGAATTTTCTTTTTCTGTGAAACCAAGGCACTATGGTTTTTGCTGTTGTCGGAGTATCAACCTAACCCACTGGTAAGCCCAAGAGGAGAGTTACTACTCAGAGCAGAGGATCTTCAGCCTAGTTCCATTAACTTAGCTTTGGGCCCTGCTGAATTCTCTGGCTTGGTCAAATTCTGAAATGCTAGGCAGATGGCTCCTTGGTTAAGATTTGTTTATTTATTTTATGTATATGAGTTCACTGTAACTGTCTTCAGACACACCAGAAGTGGGTATAGGATCCCATTACATCCCAACCACATGGTTGCTAGGAATTGAACACAGGAACGCTGGAAAAGCAGTCAGTGCTCTTAACCGCTGAGCCCCAAGAAGTATATCTTTAAATTCTGAAATGCAGGGGTGAAAGATGGCTAACTGGTTAAGAGTGCTCACTGCTCTTGTAGAACACACAGGTGTGGCTCCCAGAACCTGTCTGGTGGCTCACAACCAGACCCAATGCCCTCTTCTGGCCTCTGCAGGCTTGGGCATGCATACCAATTCATGCAAACACACATACATATAAAATTAAAAATTAATAATAAATTGTATGCTCTACAGAGAAGACACACACTGAAAGCACAGGTTTGGAAAATTTATTAGAAAATCTCTATTGCTGATTTAAGTTAAATGTGGATTTTGTAGAGGCTGGGAAGATGGATAAGAGGTTGAAAACAGAGGTTGCTCTTCCAGACAACCTAGGTTCCATTCCCAGCATCTACATGGTGGGTCACAACTCCCTCTAACCCAAGTCCCAGGGGATCTGATGCCTTCTTCTGGCCTCTACAGCATTGCCTGCATGTGGTGCATACATAGACATACACAAAGGCAAAACACACACACACATATAATTTTTTTTCCAGTGTACTCTGGTGTTGTGACTGCATGCATGTCTGTTTGAGGGTGTTGGATCCTCCTCTGGAATAGGAGTTAGACAGTTGTGAGCTGCCATGTGGGTGCTGGGAATTGAACCCAGGTCCTCTGGAAGAGCAGCCCGTGCTCTTAACCACTGAGCTATTTCTCCAGTCCCCCCTTCCCCAAAAATAAATATTTGTTACTGTATATTTTGTAGAGGAAAGAGAGTGGTAGTGTTGCTGAGAACAGCACAATGATAAATGTAAAGTTTTGTTGTATCCTAAAAACTAACCTGCTTCGTGACTGGGCAGCACTGGGAGATTCATCTTGGTATTCATCATGGTATCCCCATTGTTTGGGACTGCCTGTTGGATGGAACTAATAAATACATCACACCTTATTTGGAAACTGAGATTAGAGAGGTTTTTTTTTTTTTTTTTTAAGCATAGAATAGAGTTTATTCAGGGCATGGGGAGGGGAGTCAGGAGGGTAGTAGAGGCAGAGAGAGAGAGAGAGAGAGAGAGAGAGAGAGAGAGAGAGAGAAGTAGAGGAGTAAAGGAGCAGAGGCAGGCCATGACCACGTGTAGAGACGGGAAGGGAAGAGGGAGGTGGAGGGGACAGAGAGAGGCAAGAGAGCAGGAGAGCGAGAGGGTAAGAGAGCAAGAGAGCAAGAGCTAGAGATGTCTTATACTAATACTATATTGTGATTCTAAAACAGCCCCCCCCCGGAGGGTCCTCCTCAACACGCTGTTGAGGACTTCAGGGCTTTAAAACAACACACACACACACACGTTTATTAATATAATATATATATATAATATATATATATATATATTAAATAAAAAATATTTATATTCATATATATGAGGTCTATGTAACCCTGGTTAGCCTACTAGTCACTATCTAGTCCAGGACGGTCTTGAACTTGCAGCAATCTTATTGTCTTCCTGTCTCTGACTTCTGTGAGCTGGGATGTAACCACCTCCCACCCTTGGCTTCATGCATTACTTTTATCATCTGAAAATGATACGCATGCTGCACGCTGATAGGATTTGCTGAAGCAGGCAGAGGCAGGAGGATCACGGGTTCGAGGCCAGCCTGGGCTACACATTTGGCAGGGCAGAGGTAGCGCACACCTTTAATCCCAGCACTTAGGAGGCAGAGGCAGGCAGATTTCTGAGTTCGAGGCCAGCCTGGTCTACAGAGTGAGTTCCAGGACAGCCAGTAGGAAACCCTGTCTCCAAAAAAATCCAAAAAACAAGAAAAGAAAGAAAGGAAGGAAGGAAGGAAGGAAGGAAGAGGGAAGGAAGGAAGAAGAAAGGAAGGAAGGAAGAAAATGATAGAAATTAGTAAAGACATTATGACAAAAATTACTCTAGCAACTACAGTAGACAAACAGAAACCCTCTTAATCTCTTCTTGGTTTGCCCTCTTTATTAGAGAGGAAGAAAAAATACATTCTTAGAATCTTACAGGTTATCTCTCTTACACTCTGGATGTGATGGTTTCTGAAATCAGATGAGACAGAAGCCCTGTTTTCCCCTCCCCTTCCCTTCTTCAGAGTTTCAGCTTTAAAAATGGTCACCAAAAGCAGGCATGGTATCTCTTACCTGTTAGCATTCTGTCTAAACTCTACCCCCACAGTTACGTGGCAGCAGCCAGGTATGCTCCGCCCCACAGTTATCTGGCAACAGCTAGGTAGGCCTGCCCACTATAAAAGGGGCTGCTTGCCCCTCCTCCCTATCTTGCTCTTTTCTTTCTTGATTTCCTGCTCTCTTGCCTCTTACATCTCCCTCCCCTGTCCTTTTTCCCCCTCTCTCCACGTGGTCATGGCCGGCCTCTACTTCTCTACTCTCTCTCTCCCTCTCTGTGCCTCTCTCTGCTTCTACTACCCTCTTAACTCCCCTCCCCATGCCCTAAATAAACTCTAATTCTATACTATACCGGTGTGTGGCTGGTCCCTCAGGGGGAAGGGATGTCTCCGCATGGACCCGCTGACACATCCCTTTCCCCATACCTCACCACATCTATAGAACATATTCTATCTCTCTTTATCTTTTTATAAACACATCAATACCTGTAGCTAAACATTCAGGAGCCAAAAAACAGGAGACTACCACAAGGTCAGATTGGACTACTTAGTGTATTCCAGATCACACCAGACATAGTGTGAAAACCTATTTCCAAATAAAATAAATAGGAAGGCATTCATAAGTTTTATATAGAAAAATAAATAAACAAGAAGGCATTTACAGGAGTTTATATAGAAATAAATAAATGAATAAGAAGGCATTCACAGGAGTTTTATATAGAAATAAATAAATAAACAAATAAATAAATAGGAAGGCATTCGCAGGAGTTTTATATAGAGGCACCAGCAGCGCTCAGGCACTTGTCCCTCAGCCAAGAGGCAGGGCAGGCCATGACAGCTGTGAATGGTTTGGAAACTGATGGCAGAGGAGGCCCCGTTTTCTACTCTCTATGGCTCCCTGACAGAATCAGTGGTGGGAATGAGCGAGGCTAACAACTGCTGTGGCAGCTTCCAAATCAGCAAATGGCCTCCTGAAAATAGAAGTACGTGCACAGCTCTCTCGGTGTCCTGATCCTACAGCCCGGTTCTCAAGTTCGCGTTTGAGCACTCAGCCTTGAATCTGTTTCTTCAGTTCTCCAAGTTAGCGGTGCTTCTGTACCCAAGCCAGCTTGAGTATTCATTCTCCAGATGGATACATCATTGTGAAGTTAGAGAGAACTCCAAGGTCATCAACATTCTTTCTAACCCTCCCAGAACAGGTGAGCTAAGAGCTCAGTTTCTGGGAGGGGAAGTGGGCTGAGATGGAGTCCTAGGTCAGGGTCCTGAGGCTTCTTCCAGCAGAGCTAGAACTGGAGCCCAGCCAAAGTGAAGACAAACCCAGTAAAGTATTGTATGCCAATGTGGCCGGCAGGACCCTGGGCTGGCTACAGAGGCACTGCTGTACTTCAAATACGTAATGGATTTTAATCCTTAGGTAGAAAGCACAAACCCCACTGAGAATCTGGTAAGACTACAAATCTTTCTCTAGGAACATTCATGCTGTAGCCAGGTTCAGTGGTGCACACCCATAAGCCCAGCACTTGAGAGACTGAGGCAAGAGGACAGTGAATTCCAAACCAGCCTGGGGCACATAGTGAGCTTAGAATACTCGAAGCTAGACCATCAAGTAAAACTCTGTAACTAAAAACCAAGCAAATGGAGAAGAAGAATTGCACATTCTGCTTTAAGGAATTGATGCATATTCAGTAAAGGACTTGGGTGGGGATGAGTGTCACTCTGCATGTCCAGGATCCTCAGTTCAGACCCTGGGAGTTACTGAGCACAATCAACAAGCGTTATTTCTCTGAGTGTCACAGAATCTGTTTTGTTTTGTTTTGTTTTGTTTGTTTTGTTCTAGACAGGGTTTCTCTGTGTAGGCCTGGCTGCCCTGGAACTCATTCTGTAGACCAGGCTGGCTTTGAACACAGAGATTCCTCTGCCTCTGCTTCCCAAGCACTGGGATTCAAGGTGTGTGCCACCACATCATCGAACCTTGAGGTTCTTAAAAGACTACAGGATCATAAAGCAATTATCGAGTTTTGTTTTCCCAAAGAACTGAGTCCCAAGATTTCCCCAGTGGGCTTGTCTTAGAAGTGTCACCTCTTTGAATCATCCTGAGTGAGTGAGAAACATCTTTTCTCTGTGCCGTTGTCACTTTCAAGGATCGACCACTCTCAGCATTTAATGAATGGAACCCTCACCTGACAGCATGCTTGTTTTACAGGGGAAATGCCTCTTTCTGTGGTGTTAATATATGAATACATGCTAGTCCAAAGGCCCATACAGTAGTGAATGTGGGTAGTAACTGTAGACATAGCAAATTCACATTATTAAACCACATAAGCCTAGAGGCTAAAGATCAGCAAAGTAGATGTCATCCTTTTAGGGATGACCTAGGTTTCATTCTCATTCCTGGTGTGGGAAATCCAAGCTTTCCTCAATTCCTCTGGTCAGAGCCTCCAACACATCCTTGAAGCAAGTTTCTATGTGCCTAACAGCAGTTGCATTTAGTGTCAGAGTCTCAGAAGCCAGCACTGAGTATAGCCTGATACCCTTTCTGCTTTTTCTCCCTAAGGCGCCCTGTCCATTCCCCATTCCAACAACATCAAAGGGGAAAAATATGTGTCTGGATTCGCGTAAATATACTGAAAACCAAGGGCAGTGCAGTCACCTGTGCATTCCAAGAGCTCCTAAGCAGGATGGGGGCACGAGTCACATCAAAGAACAGCGAATTTCTTCACTATTGCCACGGGAAAAAGATGCTGGTGGAGGTGGGGGGGTGTGGGAGATGAGTTTCAACTCAGAATTTGAAACACCATTTCTTTGTTTTGCTAAACTGCCCTGCAGAGTAAACAGTCCATTGTTTTTCAGAGATATTAACGAGACTTCAACTGTGCCATGAGAGGCTTGGTGAAGGCACAGACTGTTGAAATTAGCTGCAACACGGGAAAAGCAGAGATTAGGTGTGGAGGTTTAGGTGTGTTTGAAAAGCAGCCCTTGGGGAACTGTGCATGCAGGCAGGCAGGTAGTATGAGAGGCACAGGCGTTGCCAGGAAACCAAAGCGAGGGGGTGGGTGAAGTAAGAGCCAGGGAAGAGAAGTTCATAAACGCTGTGCTGCTGAGGGGATTACTGCTGGGAGGGAAGATGGCTCAGCCCTGCTGGGGACCATCTGACAATCGGATAGAACTGGCTTCAAAATATCCCACGGGGAGCCTGGGAGGCTTGGACATATAGCTGCCTATTTGTGATCATGGGTTGATAAATGGCACTGAGACTTCAAGCCCCTATCAAAGCAAGGCTGAGGCAAGGCTGGCCAAAGTGACTAGCTTCAGAAGCGGCAGATGACCTTAGAATGGGAGGCTGTTTTGTATAAGACAGAAAGACTCTTTGGGGAAGGTTACGAAATATTGGTTATAAGACACCAATTCCAGACTCTAAATATTCATTTAAATCTACCACATGTATCAGCTCCCTACATCTTTGGAAGATGGCAGCAAAATAATGCTAGAAAAGTGCCTACGTCCCAAATCACAGTCACTGAAGAACTGAGGAGCCAAGAGGCTGATGAGGAGCTAGACAGTCAGAGGTGAAAGACCTGGATGCATCCGCAATGATTCTGAATCCTCTTCTCATCTCAGCGAGGTTAACAATGGAACAAGTCTATTGTTAATGTTACATTTACTGCAGCCCCTTCTCCTCAGTGCAGCCAGGGTGGCAGCAGGAAGGGCCAGCTGAGTAACATACCGTCCGTGTGTGTCCTCAGCACTTGCCCACTCTCATCTGACACTTGCCATCCCCACTGCCTTCAACCAAGCCCATAAGAATCTTTAAAATAGCCATTTTCTACCAGACAGATACTTGCATATCTGTATGTACTGCTGGTCTGTTCACAACAGCAAGGAATCCACCCAGATGTCCATCATCAGAAAAATAGGTAATAAAAACCTGGCATATATACAGTGGAATTTTATTCAGCCATAAAGAAAACAAAACTATGAACTGTACAAGAAAATACATGGAGTTGGGAAATGTTAATTAAGTGAGGTAACAGTGACTCAGAAAGATAAATGCCACACATCCTTTCCAATATGAGAATCTTAGCTTCTAATTATTATATATGTGTATTTATGTGGGAGTGAGTGTGGGTAAAGGTCAGAAAGCTAGAAGGAGCCCCATGAGAGGGGAAAGGCTTTAATTGAGTGGGGGAGGGAGGGTGACAGAATGAAGATGAAGGAAAGGGGACAGGGAGATGGGAAGAGAGAAATAGACCCAAACTAAATACCATTAAAATGCCAAAAATGAGGGGGCTGGAGAGATGGCTCATCAGTTAAGAACATTTGCTGCTCTGCAAAGGACTTGGATTCAGTCCCCAGCTCCCAGAAGATGTCTCACAGTGGTTGGTGACTCCAACTCTAGGTCTTTTTCCGACATTTCTGAACAAACACCAAGCAAGCATATGGTGCACCAAATTACAGGCATTACACTCATGCTTATAAAATAAAATAGACAAAAGAAAACTATTGCCCTATATATCAATTTTAAAAGTGAATAGCAAACATATTTTTAAAGATAAAAATAATAGGACTGGGGATGTAGCTCAATTATTGAATGTTTGGGTAGCATTCACAAAACCCTGAGTTCATTCCTACGCTGAATTCCACACACTGAAAAAACTAGGTATAGAGGTATACACCTTGTGATCCCTGCCACTGCAGAGTACATACAGGAAGCTCAGAAGTTCATGGCCATCCCTGGCTACATAGTGAGCTTGAGGCCAGCCTAGGTAGCCTGTTTAAAATATATGTATATAAAATATGGAAATTAGGAAGAAAAAAAAAAAGATTTCCTTCCTAGGGGCTCTTATTGGAAAAGTCCAACCCCTGGCACCCATCATCCTTCCAAGTCATATTCGAGCAATCTCAAACCCCAGGTTGAATCAAACTTGGACCATCAGGCAAGGATCCAGCTATAACCCGCTGGAAGGGTGGACAGCTTATTGCTGCCCTGGTGACATACACCACAGCACCTGCAGTGCAGGAGCCAGAAAGCTTTGTTTTTCCATTCCCAGGAATGTAGCTATAAGACAAAGCCTGGCTCTAAGAAGCATTAGCCAGTTTAGGCACTGGACAAATTAATCACATTCCTGCACAGTAGGGGTCCCACAGAGGGACGGGGAGAGCTGCTAAATGGAAAGCTGGGGGCCAAACACTCCAAGTTTAATCAGACAAAAAGTTCCAGATCCTGCCTGAAGATGGGGAAGGAGTTCTTAAATTTTATCAAGCTGGCGACTGGCGTTCCCAGGGCTTGGGTCAAAGCTGCCAGCCGGCCACTCTCCGCTGCACCCAGAGTATTAAAAAGTTCCACATGCTTCATGCTGCAAGCACTTCCATGGTGGCTCCTTCTGCTCTGATTTTAGGACCTACTGAGGGAGGGAAGATCATTGGGACTAGAAGGGAAGAGCTGGCTATCATTAGGATACCTAGAGGGATCTGCTTTTCACTGTCATTCCTGAGAAAACAGGAGTGAAAACAGAGAGACCAGCATATCTGTGGCTCCCTGGAGGAATCACCCTGACACATGAGCTTCACTCTAGTCCAGGACAGAAGGCCATTGCCATATTGCCTTGCTGACTGAAAACTACTTTAAGAATCTACTATTTTCGGGCTGGAAAGGTTGTTCAGTGGTTAAGAGCACTGATTGTTCTTCCAGAGGTCCTGAGTTCAATTCCCAGAAACCACATGGTGGCTCACAACCATCTGTAATGGGATCCGATGCCCTCTTTCTAGTGTTTCTAAGGACAGCTACAGTGTACTAATATACATAAAAATAAATAAAATATTTTAAAAAACACCCCCCCCAAAATCTACTATTTTCATCCTGTATTAAAACTATCCCTAAATCAGATTGGCCAAAATCTATTGCAGTAACAAACTTTGCCTTCATGTCAATAGCCAAAAGCGGCCATAGTTTACCTATACTCGCCAAATATTCACTGTACCCTGACTAGATACTGGAATGGAGTTTACTCATCCCAGGGCCTGGAAAGAAGAAGCAAAGAGTCTCAGAAATGCTGCCTGTCTTTCCAGAAGGAAAGAGAGATTACAGTGCTTTTGAATGAATACTGAATTTTTAAAAGGGGGTGGGAGGAAAGGCATCTATTTTCCCTCTCTTAAGTGCCCAAGAAGCTACTGATGATGGCCAGCATAGACGACTGCTACACTTCAGCCAGGGGCTGCACTACCACCCTGGGCAACTTTGCCAAGGCCACCTTTGATACCATCTCCAAGACCTACAGCTACCTGACCCCCGACCTCTGGAAAGAGACTGTGTTCACCAAGTCTCCTCATCAGGAATTCACTTATCATCTTGTGAAGACCCACACCGGAGTCTCTGTTCAGAGGACCCAGGTTCCAGCTGTGGCTACCACATAAGGGTTTTTATACAAGAAAAATAAATGAATTAAATCTGCTAATTTTTCTTAAAAAAAAAAAGAATCACTTTTAATTAAAAAAAAAAAAAAAAGGCCAACAAGCTAAGTTTTCTTTTTTTTTTTTTTTTTTTTTTTTTTCCCCACTGAAGGACAGCGGGAAGGATCGAACACGGGACGGACGCAGCGCCCTAGCGACAGAGCGCGAGCACTACAGCGATGTGCCACCGCAGGCCGGTGGGCAAGCTAAGTTTTCTTAACCCCTCCACTTCTAAATTTTTATGTCCATATTTATTTTGTAGGTATACGGTTTTGTATGTGCATGCATGCCGCAGATTGCATATGGAGGACAAAGGATAACTTGTGGGAGTTGGTTTTCTCCTCAGTGTGGTTTCTGGGGACTGAACCCATGCTGTCAGGCTTTGCAGCAGCTTTATCCACTGGGCCATCTTGCCTGAAGTGCCCTCTGGTTACTACCAGGGTTACTCTCCAGCCTGTGAAAGTTCTCACTGTCCTCCTGAGGTCCTCTATCTGCTCTGGCTAAGCAAGGCACATCTGAGCTCACAGAGACTGAAGCAGCAAGCACAGGGCTTACATGAGTCTGCTTTAGGTCTGCTGTGTATGTATTATAGCTATTAGTTTACTATGTTTATGGGACTCTTGACGGGTGGGTGTCTGACTCTCGTGTCTGCTCTTGTGACTCTTTTCCTCCTGCTAGGTTGCCATGTTCAACTTTGTTATGATAGTTTTTGCTCCATCTTATTATACTTTACTTCATCGTGTTTGGTTGTTCTCTCTCAGAAGCCTGTTCTTTTCTAATGAGACACAGAAAGGGATTGGATCCGGAGGAGAGGAGACGAGATGTGAGAAACTGGGAAGGGAAAGGAAGACTATAATCAGGATACATTATATGAGAAAACAATCTTATTTATATTTATTTATTTATTTATTTGTGGAGAGAGGTGGAATTCTCTGTGTACCAGTGTCTGTCCTAGAACTTATTCTGTAGACCAGGCTGACCTTGAACTCAGAGATCCGCCAGTCTCAGCCCACTGAGTGCTGGGATTAAAGGTGTACACCACCACCACCCGGCTTATTTTACTTTTTACTAGTCTCAGGCTCATACCATAGATGTGTTGAAGAAACACTTTTCTTCTGGAAGGTTCCACATTTTGTACACAGCTCATTGTCTCTCCCAATTTCCTCCATCCCCTGCATCCCACGGAAAATGTTAATTACTTGATCAGACTTGCTTCAACTTACTTTAGGGAAAAATGCTTTGAGATTGATGCTGTCCACTTCTGAGTCTAAGACTGATGAGTGGTACCAATCTGACTAGGAAGTCCCCTAATGTAGCTGCTCCACATCAGCTCGCTCCATGATGCCCTGAGGATGGCATGCCCTCACTATCTATCCCTTTTTCTAGAATTACTGGGCAGATTTGTATTTTTTTTTTAATGTAAAGCAATTATTTGGCCATCTTATAACACAGGGCGTACATGAAATCCAAGAAAAAAAAATGACATAATTCTTTCCTAAATCTCAGGGTGATGAGAATAAATGAATAATGACACTCTGGCATCCCTAAATGGTGGTCCATGAGTTTGTCCTTAAACATCACCATGAACTCATAGATTTTCAATATGCTTCAATAAGAGTGTAGTCATTATCTGTCTTGATTCCTGACCAGAACACCTCTTCACAGGCCACCCAGAAAGAGGCTTGGCAGGATGGCAGGATGGCAGGATGTGCAGGATGTGCTGACTTCAACCCATCCTTCTCTCATTTTATGTTGTATGGTTTTTTGGGGGGAGTGTTGTGCATGGCTGGTCAGGAATCACTTACACATCCCTTGAGCTAGAAATCCCGAATCCACCTCCTTACTTTCTAAATCGGATATGCAAAGGTTCTCCATGGCCAGTTGCTGTTGTCTGGGTGGGTTTCTGAATACCTACCACTCAGTGGCTTATGCTTCCCAGTCACTTACACAGAGCTGTAGACTATTTATAAAATAGAAGTAATACTGAAGTTCATTTGTGTTTCCATTCAAATTTAAGATCTGTGATGTGTTGAATAACTTCTGATTTTTTACATTATCTTTTGCCTTACAAGGAACAAAAATATTTCATTAATCATAGAAATGTGAATTAGATTCATTTTGTTTTCAATAGATTAAATAAATTTTCAAAATTAGAATATGAATTCTTTTTCTTAACAGAACTAACTGCATTAATTTCTTACATTCTTATTGTCTTAGTTTTACAAAATTATAATATTAAATAGTCTCTTAACAGCAATTTCTTTTTATCTCTTCTAATTGCTTAACATACATGGTATTAGTAAATGTTAGGGCTCATTGGCTTCAATTTGTTTTCAGTTTTTCAGTTTTCAGGGTTTTTTGTTTGTTTGTTTTTGTTTTTGTTTTTTGTTTTTTGTTTTTTGTTTTTTCGAGACAGGGTTTCTCTGTGTCACCCTGGCTGTCCTGGAACTCACTCTGTAGACCAAGCTGGCCTCAAACTCAGAAATCCACCTGCCTCTGCCTCCCAAGTGCTGGGATTAAAGGCGTGCGCCTGGAACTCACTTTTAACACAGTCCTGAATCCACTTTTTTTTCCAAAATATATCTTAGTGAATCCTAGCAGTGCATATATTCCTTTGTCATCTGCAGAGACGCCACCGTTCAGATGTGTCAGAGCCTCCTGATATAGGTGTATCTCTTACCCACAGAACAGAGTTGTATTGCCATGTTCTTTACTGCCACACACACACAAAGAATTCTACTTTTAGAATATAGTTGCCAACAACATATGTCAAATACATGATATATCTATGAATGGCTGTCACTCCAGTTAAATTAGGGCAAGGGTTGGATAAGTAGGGGAGAATTATGGAACAAAGTAATCACTCTTCTTTGTATGTCTTACACATCAATGAGATCACTGAGGCTACACAGCAAGATACTGTGACAGTGGCACTCTCAGGATGGTGCCAGTAATGTTCAGAGGGTCATCTCCTCAGTCAAGAGAGAATAAACTTAAAATGAGACAAGTATAAACTGCTGGAAAACCATCCCTTCCTTGTAATGTCCTTTATGGACTTGACTAAAAATAATATGATGATAAAACAGTAGGTTAATAAAAAAAAAAAAAAAAAAATTAGCCGGGCGGTGGTGGCGCACGCCTTTAATCCCAGCACTTGGGAGGCAGAGGCAGGCAGATTTCTGATTTCTGAGTTCGAGGCCAGCCTGGTCTACAGAGTGAGTTCCAGGACAGCCTGGGCTACACAGAGAAACCCTGTCTCGAAAAACCAAAACAGACCTTGAGCAGGAGTGTGCTGCGGGCCGAGCAGGGGCTGCAGGGGAGTGGGAGTGCAGACTGAAAAATGCAGACCACCAAGGCACTGCTCATTTTCCAGTTCTGATCCGCTCCTGTACCAGGGGTCTAATCAGGCCTGTGTCTGCCTCCCTCCTGAGTAGACCAGAGGCCCCATCTAAACAGCCTTCCTGCAGCCGCTCCCCTCTCCAGGTGGCCAGACGGGAATTGCAGACACAGTGTTACTTCCCGGGACATCGACACGGCAGCCAAGTTCATTGGTGCTGGGGCCCGCCACAGTTGGTGTGGCTGGATCAGGGGCTGGCATTGGCACAGTGTTTGGTAGCTTGATTATTGGCTATGCCAGGAACCCATCTCTCAAGCAGCAGCTCTTCTCCTATGCCATTCTGGGCTTTGTCCTGTCTGAGGCCATGGGACTCTTCTGTTTGATGGTCGCCTTCCTCATCCTCTTTGCCATGTGAGGCTCCATGGGGTCACCCAGCTGTCCCTGCTGCTTTGACTCCATGCCGGTCCTGGTGCTGGAGTGTGCTGAGCTTTACCATTAAACAACAACGTTTCTCTAAAAAAAAAAAAAAAAAAAAAAAAAAAAAAAAAAAAAGATAAAAAAGAAAAAATTCCTCAGTAACTACATAGTGACCCTAGGTTCATTGTGGTCCTTCCTGGATCCATCTTAAAGGCGCAGTTATCCATCGTTATTTGGTTAAGGGGAAAGTCCTTGCAGAAGTTTCCACCATTCAAAAACATTCACTTTCACACAGAGCTGGTAAGTTCCTGCCTACTCGGTTGTGATGTGCTGGCTGGACCCACACCAACACCTCCCAGGAGATGAGGGACCACACTGTGAGCAGCAAGCATGGGTGCACTTCACTGACTGGACATCATGCCCCTGGGTGGTGCAAAGCTTAGGTACAGAGCACAAGTGCACGACTGCCTTCAGCTCCAGAAAGAGAATCAAGAGTTTGCAAACATTACCTCTCACTCTGCTTAAGAAGGTCACTTCTGAGCTTCTAGCTAGCTCTGTGACATCCATGGGCTTTCCTTTATGCCTGGGCTTCTCCATCACTGTCAAGCTGACATCTTCCTGAGTGACAGATTCCTCAAACAAGCTCATTCTGATGAACTCTAAAAGAGATTGCATGCTTTCTAGTCTAAGAACAAACACCATTTTCTCCACCTTGCTTCCCTTTGGGATGGCTGTGAAGTATCAGAGGCTACGAATTGAATCACTGTGGTACCAACCTATTGCTTTCTTTCCACTCTATCTTTACAGCAACTCTATAAGGTAGAGTTTTTCAGAAGGTTTTTGTTTGTTTGTTTGTTTGTTTGTACTTTCAAAACCAAGCCCACATTACCCAACCCAGTGAGACTCCATTGCCATGTCATCGCGCATGATTAAGTGTTAGCTATTTTCAAGGAACTTAAAGAAGTGCAGTGTATCAAGTTTCTCTTTGGTTTGACAACACAGAACAACAAACTCAAAATAAGAGTGACCTAAGCACATGAGGGCTATAGCTCTCAGCAGACAAGGAGCTCCCAGGGGGAGAGCTGCTGGCGCGGCACTCCATTGCCTCAAGGATTTCAGGGCTGAGCTCAGGCATAATGATATATGCCTATAAATCTCAGCACATGGGAGGCTGAGCAGGACAGCAGTGAGTTCAAGGTCAGCCTACTCTATATCATGAGACTCTGTCTCAACGACAAAGAATTTCAAGGTTGGGTACTTAAGATTCTGTAGTTTTAAAAATAACCTCCTCAACCCCACTTGTCCCAACCTTCCTTATATTCTCTAGGCTACAGCTTTGTCATGTGTCTTTTAAGGCAGATCTTCAAAGTTGAGGCAGTTTTTCTGGAAGCCCCAGCTAGTATTTTCTAGGTACACCTTAGTGGCCATTTTGAGCTCTCATGGAATCTAAGGAATATGATGTCTTCTCTAGTTACATTTCTGCAGTAAACAAAAGTGTGGGACTTAATAGTAAGGAAGGTGGGAATAGATTTTTGTAATGGAAAATGTAGTCCCTGCCACAAGATGAATGGGCATGGCAGCACCTCATCAATGGGAAGAATAATGAGGGGCAGAGTGGGTAACTTGGAAAGTAATAATCTACAGCTTGGACACTGCCCAGGCCCTTACTCTGTGTGCTTTCTACGCATGGAGAAAACCTCACACCACCACTGCTGCACACAGTGTGCTGTGTAACTAATATCATCCTCTCCATTCGCCACACCGAACAAACAGATGAACAAGCAAATGGAGCAGAGCTGAAGACGAGGCTGAAGGTGCCTCCTTGGCATCCTTGCTACAGGACTTGAAAGCAATCCTCAGCTACATAGGCCAGACTAGGCTACATGAACCCTGAAATAACAACAACAAAAATGGAAACCAGAGTTGAAGAGTTTCAGAAAAATGCTTCAGGTCACTCAACCATTGCACATAAGAAAGCTAGCTTAGAACCCGGGTCACCAAGAGCCCTGTTTCTCAGCACCTCCATGAGGCTTCCCCTGGGGCTCTGATCGTATCACAAGTGGAAAGTTGAGCATCTGGTCTGGAGAGGGAAGGCCCCTGGAATGTGACTGGCGCCTTCTCTAGGGCTGTGCCCTTTATCACAGTGCAATGTGACAAGAAATCTGACTCGGCTTCTCTCAGGAGGCTTTTCCGTTTGTGGCCACCTGTACCACCCTCTTTGCATCTGTCATCCTCGCATGCACTAGTGCCATAATTAGGGTTGGGGAGGGTTGTTTTGTTTCAGGTAAATTTCCAATAGTGATATATAATTCAACTTCTAATATTTTTCATTTAAAGTTCTGATTTGTGTTTACTTTTATTTGGGAGGAGAAACTCTAAAAGCCCATAAACAACTACCTTTACCACCCCCCAAATCCTAGCTATACAAATAATCACTAACAATCTTTTCTTTGTAAAAGCTTTTAAACCAAGACACAAAAATGCACATATTTATAAAGTACTGTATGTCATCTCAACACTGGGTAATGTGTAAAATGAGTTATAAACACAACCGTATCCTCAAACATTTATCATTTCCTTATGGTAAAAACACACTCGAAATCCTTTCTTCTAGCTTTTTCATAGTTATATTGCCATCAACATTTTGGATAGTCCTGGTCTTTGACAATAGCGCACCAGAACTTCCAAGTTATGCAACTATAACTTAGCACCAACTGATGAATCTTCCCCCATGCCTCCCTCCCTGAGACTCTCCTAGCCTCCACTCTATACTCACTCAGTCTCTACAACATCTACTTTCCTAGATTCCACATATGCCTGAGATGACTCAGTGCTCAAGTTTCTGTGCCTGGTTTATCTCACTTGACATATCCATCTCCGGGTCCATCTGTATCATCACAAACAAGGTTTCATCTTTTCTTATGACCGAATGGTGTCTACCCTGTGCACGTACCACAGTTTCTTATCTTTATCAGTGGGTAGACACACCTGCTATTTGCTTCGATTGCCTAGGGAACGCTGCTGCAACAGAACAATATAGATGCCTCTCTGGCATATAGACCACTTTTCCTTTGGATGTACAGCCAGTGCTAGGGTTGTTGGATTATATGGTAATTCCATTTTTGTTTTTTAATTTTCAGCAGAACCTCAACACAGTTTTCAATGACTGTATGTTTACGTTTCTACCAATAGTATGTAAGAATTCCTTCCCTTTTCTTCATGTTCTACTAGCCTTGGTCTTTTTGGAAGTTGTGTGTGTGTATGCATGTGTGTGTGTGTGTGTGTGTATGTGTGTGTGTGTTGGTGCTAAGATTGGACTTGGCATGTGCACTGAAGCACTCTGACTGAGACTAGAGGCATGCTGTACTGAGCCATTCCCACCGAAGTAAGGGAATATCTCATTGTGGTTTTGATTTGTATTTCCCTGGTGAGTCTTACTGCAACTTTCTGAAAGATAGAATGTCAGGTGAGGAAATCAAACATCAAGTCTGCTCTTTTTATTACACTCTAAATGCTATAAATTTGCATGCATCATTGGGGGCTCTCGGACCCCAGCTGAAGCCATCAACGTGTGTGTAATTCTGCTGCTAACCTCTGGAGAATTCAAAAGAAGTTTTCCTTTGCATTTCTATGTACTGTGTAAGTCAACAAAGTTTCTCCTCTTCCCTGTGCTTTCTGGATCTCATAAAACTTAAATGGGAGTAATAAATGGCTCAATGGCAAGGTAACACCAAATCACATTTTTAAAATATAGTCTTATTGTATTAAGTGTCTCGTTACTATAATTACGGAGCTGCAAGTGCAGTAGATACCACATCGTATCATTATTGAATTTCATGGAAAAGCTTTCTAAAGTTGTTTGTTGACAGATAATATCAGATTCTGTTTCCATTTTGCCTAAATTGTAGCCTGTGCTAGGATTTTGTATTTTACTTTAATATTTCTTAAAATGTGCTTATCTTTTAGGATTCAGCTCGATAGTACTTTATTTCTGTAGAAGATGGACCAGTAATTGCTTGAAAAGTAGTCTGACAGCATGAAACTTCTGTGTTACAATAAAGTTGCCACTTTTAAAAATGCCTTGAATAACATCAGTAGAGCATGGTATTATGTAGTCATTAAAAAGCCCTTTTTTTTTTTTTTTCACTAAACCACAACTCACAGCAAAAAGCATATTTTTGAATAATATGTAATGATACTGAAAACATGTTCATGGTGTAAGTGAAATGGCTAGCTGTATTCCATGGTCACATTAATATCACACAGAGCCGGGCAGTGGTGGCACATGCCTTTAATTCCAGCACTTGGGAGGCAGAGGCAGGTGGATTTCTTTGATTCTAATCACTATGCTCTCTCTCCACCCCAGCAGATAACTTTGAAATTTGAGTCAGGAGGCTAAGGCAGGAAAGTGCTAACTTTGAGAGGCCAGCCTGATCCACCAGAAAGACTAAGTCTCACAAGCACAGTAGCTCAAGCTATAACCCAGGACCTGGAAGGCTGAGGTAAGATGACTGCCTGAGTTCACTATACAATGAGTGCAAGCCAGCCTAAAGTAATAAATAACTTTTTATTTCATCCTTTTTTTCTTTCATGTGTGTGTGTGTGTGTGTATGTGTGTGTGTGTGTGTGTGTGTGTGTGTGTGTGTGTGTGTGTGTTTTCATGGGTCTGTGTTGTATACACAGGTATGTACTCCTGTGTACATACTTTCAGACACCAGAAGACAGCAGGTGTCCTCCTCTCTCATTCACTACCGATTCCCAAGAGTCTTGTTCTCTCACTGAACCTGGAGCAGGACTGGTAGCCAGTAAACTCCATGGATGCTCTTGACTCTGTCTCAGAACTGAATATTCAGGCATGCAAGGCTGTGCTAGGCTTTGTACATGGGTACTGGGATCTGAACTCAGGTCCTCTCATATTTACATAGCAAGCTCACTTACCCACTGAACTATCTTTTCAACTATTGTTTTCTTTCTTCTTCCTCTACCTCCTTCTCCTCCTCCATCTCCTTTTCTTTTTTTCATCTCTGTAACAGCCCTGGCTGTCCTGGAACTCACCCTGTAGACCAGGCCGGCCTTAAACTCACAGATATTTTCCTGCCTCTGCCTCCTGAGTGCTGAAATAGAAGGTGTCAGGTGCGGGGATTAAGGGCATGCGCCTCCACTACCACAGACTAGAAGTTCTTCTTGCTTTAGGAAACTCATCAAATTGCTTGTGTTGAATAGCTGACTTGGCCCAGCTCTCTCCCCTCTTCCTTCCTTCCTTTCTTCCTTCCTTCTTTCCTTCCTTCCCTCCTTTTTTCTTTCTTTCTTTTCTTCCTGGCAGGGTTTCTCTGTGTAGCTCTGGCTATCCTGGAACTCACTCTGTAAACTAGGCTGCCTCAGAGTCAGAGATCCACCTGTCTCTGCCTTCCCAGTGCTGGAATCAAAAGCATTCCACCACTCCCTGGCTTTTTTTTTTAAGAGAAGGTTTTCTTATGTAGCTCACAATGGCCTCCAACTTACCACCTTCTCTTAGCTTCCTGAGCGCTGGTGACACAGAAAAGTGCTACCACTCTTCTATGTTTTCAAGCTGCTTTCAGTGGAGAAAAGAGGTGTGCATGGCCCTGAAAGACACTAGTACTGGGTGTGAGGTGCTTTAATTCCAGTGCTACATAGTGCAAGCCAGTCTCAAAATCAGGTGGCAGCAGGTGGGAGGGCTAGCAAGATGGCTCAGCAGGGAAAAGTTCTTGCTGCACAGGACTGATGGCTGGAGTCTGATCCCTGGAACCTACAGGGAAGAAGGGAATCGACTCTTTTAAGACATCCTGTGACCTCAACACACAAGCTGTAGCAGACGAGTGTTCTCCCTGTCCTTCTCCACTGCCCACCCCCTCACACACACTAATACAGTTCTTTGATCTGGAAAACTGCTCTGACTGCACCCAGAGTTTCAGGTCTACAAGGTAAAACACTTCCACACAGCTATTTCCCAGCAATGTGACTACTGAACTACCAATTATACATTTGCAAATGCCTTAAGACAACGGGGCATGAAAGCTCACAACTGTAGTCCCGTCACTTGAGAGGCTGAAGTCGGAGGGTACCCTGAGTTCAGCTGTAGGGTAAGTTCCAGGTTAGCCTGAGCTATGAACCCACAACAACCAACACAAATAAACAAACAAAAAGGTTAAGAAGATAAGTGTGGAGTTATTTTGATTGTTTAATACGATGTCTGTAGTTGTCTCTTTACAGTGTGAGGATCAAACCTAGATTCTCATCTGTGCCAGGAAAGTATTCTACCATTCATACAGATTCCTGGCCTCCACAACATCGTGTGTGTGTGTGTGTGTGTGTGTGTGTGTGTGTGTGTGTGCGAGAGAGAGAGAGAGAGAGAGAGAGAGAGAGAGAGAGAGAGAGAGAACAATCAACATCATTACAGAGAGTTCCAGCACAATAAAATAAGGGCAGCAGACCTGGATATATCTTTCTGAGACCACAAAGGGTATTAGAATATATCAGTTGAGGGGGAGGAGTGCACTTTTTGTTTTTATTTTTGTTTTGTTTTTTAGTTTATGATAAGACAGAGCAAACATGAGAATTCTCCATTCTCTCTCTAAACACAGGGCATAAAGTTTCCCTTTGCAAAGGTAACTCATGCTTCCTTTTGTCCAGGCCTCTCCCTTCTTTCCCTCCAGGACATACATATATAGATATAGGCGTAGACATAGACATAGACACAGACATAGATATAGATGTTGGTTTTGTTTTGTGGGGGATTTTGTTTTGTTTTTTGGGTTTTTTTGTTTTTTGTTTTTTTGTTTGTTTTTGAGATAGATTCTCTCTGTGTAGTTCTGGCTGTCCTGGAACTCGCTTTGTAGAGCAGACTGGCCTCAAACTCAGAGAAGATGAACCACTCTTAATCACCCAACTCACCTTATTGGCAGAGCCTGAAGACCACACTGCATCTTTAAAGCAAACTTTACTTAACAAGCCTTATGTACCATGTGTTTCATAGTCACTAGGGTAACAGCCCCCAAATCCTGCTCTCCCTTCCTCAGCCCTCACTTCTCTGCCATCCATTACCCATTGTTACAGTGAATTTTCAATTCTTTTCTGTTAAGTCTGTGTGTACTGGACATAGATCTTCTTTTCCTGCTAATCTTTTTTTTTTTTTTTTTTTTTTTTAGTTCTTTGTTCATTGGGGATAGGGGCTGTTTTGTTTTTGTATTTTGAGACAGGGTCCACTATGTAGCTCTAGTTGGCCTAGAACTCACTGTGAAAGACCAGGCTGGGCTTGAATTCATAGAGATAGATCCACCTGCCTCTGCCTCCAAGTTCTGGGATGCTCCCAACATGGCCTCAAATTGTTTACATAGCATGGGATAACCTTGAACTTCTTTTTGGAAAAGGGTTATTTTGTTGTTTCGTTTATGTGAATGTACACCTCTTCAAGAGTCCACCCCTGGCACGTGTCCTTGGAGGCACTCATGCTTCCTTTTGTCCAGGCCTCTCCCTTCTTTCCCTCCAGGACATACATATATAGATATAGGCGTAGACATAGACATAGACACAGACATAGATATAGATGTTGGTTTTGTTTTGTGGGGGGATTTTGTTTTTGTTTTTTGGGTTTTTTTGTTTTTGTTTTTTTGTTTGTTTTTGAGATAGATTCTCTCTGTGTAGTTCTGGCTGTCCTGGAACTCGCTTTGTAGAGCAGACTGGCCTCAAACTCAGAGAAGATGAACCACTCTTAATCACCCAGCTCACCTTATTGGCAGAGCCTGAAGACCACACTGCATCTTTAAAGCAAACTTTACTTAACAAGCCTTATGTACCATGTGTTTCATAGTCACTAGGGTAACAGCCCCCAAATCCTGCTCTCCCTTCCTCAGCCCTCACTTCTCTGCCATCCATTACCCATTGTTACAGTGAATTTTCAATTCTTTCTGTTAAGTCTGTGTGTACTGGACATAGATCTTCTTTTCCTGCTAATCTTTTTTTTTTTTTTTTTTTTTAGTTCTTTGTTCATTGGGGATAGGGGCTGTTTTGTTTTTGTATTTTGAGACAGGGTCCACTATGTAGCTCTAGTTGGCCTAGAACTCACTGTGAAAGACCAGGCTGGGCTTGAATTCATAGAGATAGATCCACCTGCCTCTGCCTCCAAGTTCTGGGATGCTCCCAACATGGCCTCAAATTGTTTACATAGCATGGGATAACCTTGAACTTCTTTTTGGAAAAGGGTTATTTTGTTGTTTCGTTTATGTGAATGTACACCTCTTCAAGAGTCCACCCCTGGCACGTGTCCTTGGAGGCCAGTAGAGGGCTCCCCTGGAGTTACAGGGTGATTGCTGGGAACCAAATGCTGGTCCTCTGAAACAGCAGCACTTGCTCTTAACCTCTGAGCCATCTCCCTAGACCCTATTATTGAACTTTTGATCCTCCTGCCTCTGTGTCCCAAGGCTTTGGTTTCAAAGCCCAGGACAAAGAACTGAGGTGAGTATTTTACATACTAAAGCAGATCTGGCCTCCAGGTTCTCCCAGTGTCCCTCTGTCCCTACCTGGCAAAACACCTCCCCCCACCCCCACACCCGCCACACACCCCCTCCCAACCCTGAACTTTCTAGCACAGAGGCTGGACTGCCCTTTCCCCTAGAGGGTCTTCCCTGTATAATCCTGACATTTTGGTCTTCCTGCTCACTCCTTCTCTCCTTCTCTCTCTGCTACAGTTCTTTCTCTTCCCCCTCCCCTCTGTCTCCCTTCCCATCTCCTTCCTCAGGGCCAGTGAGCAGAGCAGCTTTCCAATAACCCTGTATTTACTATAATCTAATCTGGCTTGAATTGGCTCATTTCTCCATCGGAGAAAGAGCCAATCACCCAGTATTGGGACTGACAGGCACATGTACCTTATGTGGTGATAGGAAACATACCCAGGGGACTCCTATATGCTAGGCAGGCGTTCCCCAAACTGAGCTAGGTCCCATCTGTAAGCAACATCTTTGGACAGCAAAGGCCAATTCTTATTCCCTGTGTCACTTTGATAGTCCGTGTGTCCCACTGACACACTGACAACTGGAGCAAGTCATTTATTATCACTTCTTGAAATAAAACACAATGTGGGAGGCGGGGACTTGAGAGTTGGTTTAGTGGTTAAGACCGTTTATTGCTCTTGTGGAAAACCCAGACTCGGTTGCCAGCATCCTCATAGTGACTCACAACCATCTTTTTCAGTCAGTTCCAGAGGATCCGATGCCGCCTTCTGTCCTCTGCAGGCTCACATGTGGTACACATACATGCATGTAGGCAAAACACTGCCACATCTAAAATAAATATTTCTAAATTGTTTTAAAAAGATAAAGTATAGACTCTTTCCCCTCTGAACTTCATATATATATATAATTATATATATATATTATATAATATAATGATAGGAAAAAATTTAGAACAAATAACACACATATAGTACAAAGAGAAAGGGAGAAGAACCTCGTATTTCTTAAGCAGTTTGCGGCTGCTGTTGTTGCTTAGTGTTTGTCTAATTATGTAGTCTTGGCAGACATAGAACTAAGTATGCAGACCAAGCTGGCCACACACTCGCAGAGAGCCACCTATTTTAGCCTCCTAAGGGCTAGAATTTAGAGTCAGGTGTGTGCTATCATGCCTGGCTTGTTTATTTTATTTATTTTTTTGTTGTTTTGTTTATTTTTGAGACAGTGTTTTACAATGCAGTGCAGGCTGGCGTCAACCTTTTGATTCTTCTGGCTCTTTAAAACTGTTTCTATGTATCAAGTTTTTCCTTTTCTTCTACTGATGCAGGATGAATATGCTAGGCAATGGCTCTACCACTGAATTCATCCACCCAGCTCTCTAATTAATGATTTACCCATGGATCCCCTGGTTACAGCATCACAGTAATATTTTATGCAAATAATTTTCCTGAAATCAATAACTAGATTTTAAGAAAACTGAAATATCTGCAGAAGGTACAGTTTAGGCAACCACTAAATCATGAATTGCTATTATTACTTTGTTGTTTTGTTTTGTTGTAATTCAGTGCTGGCAATTGGCCACTAGTTGTTTTTTTGTTTTTTTAATTTAAAAAAATTACACTTATTTCTTTATGGTGTGTCAGGGAGATCATCACGTTGCAGGGCTGGTGGTTATCATCACGTTTGACAGGAGGTGCCTTAACCCCTGAGCCATCTTGCTGGTCCTATTTTATGTTTTAATTCAGACTTTAGTTTTTACTCCTAAAAAAAAGTCCAAATAACTGGGCAGTGGTGGTGCACACCTTTAATCCCGCCACTCTACAGGCAGAGACAGGTGGATCTCTGAGTTCAAGGCCCGCCTGGTCTACAGAGTGAGTTCCAGGACAGCCAGGCTACCCGGAGAAACCTTGTCTGGAAAAATCAAAAACAAACAAAAGTCCAAATTAAGAGAAAATAAAATGTTTATCTATGGACCAAAATTGATAATTAACAAAGAAAAATTAGTAGATCCTGCATCCAGTCCTGAACTCAACCTGTGCTGATCCTATCTATGCCCAATCCTGAACCCAACCTGCACCCCTGCCTCTTCTTGCTATTTTAAATTTAAAATGAACAAACAAAAAAATCAGAGCTAGAGAGATGGCTCAGTCAGTAAGATACTTGTGTCCAGGAACGAGGACCTCGGTTGGAACTCCGACACCCAGTACGCAGCCACATCCAGCATAGAGCATCTATAGCCAGTGACGGTGGGAACAGGATAAAATTAGCCTGGCAGAAGCAGGACCCCCAAAATGCCAGTTCTGGTCTTTACAGGAGGCCAAGGAAGCCAGAGGAGAGTTCTGGTCCCTTATTTCTCCAAGTGAGACTCTGTGTGAGCCTGTGAGGGATTCTGAGGAGTCCACTGGTCCAGTGGGCCAGCTGGACAGAATAGCCCGACCCCTCTCCACACCTCACTCACCCATTACTAGCCTAAGTCCTTTTAAAAGCCGAAGATTACAAAAAATAAATAAATAAATAAATAAAAATAAAAAGCCGGGCGGTGTTGGCGCACGCCTTTAATCCCAGCACTTGGGAGGCAGAGGCAGGCGGATTTCTGAGTTCGAGGCCAGCCTGGTCTACAGAGTGAGTTCCAGGACAGCCCGGCTACACAGAGAAACCCTGTCTCGAAAATAAAAACAAAAAACGAAACAAAACAAAAAAGCCGCAGACTAAGCCCAGATGGTTTTCCATTCCCAGGGACCTGCCCCTGTTAGGGTGAGCTCTGCCTTTTCATAATCTTCCCCCTATGAATCTATAATAAACCACTCTGACTCCTGAACTAAAGTCCACCTGAGTTGAGAGAAAGGCCACTATCAAACTTAAAGACTTTCCATATCACCGGCACTGGGAAGACAGAGAGAATCCCCGTACCTAGCTAAATCTGTGAACTCCAGATTCAGGGAGAGACCTGATTTTAAAATAAAATGGAGGCTGGGCATTGGTGCTGCAAACCTTTAATCCCAGCAGTTGGTAGGCAGAGGTCAATGAATCTATGAGTTCAAGCCACCCTTGTCTACAGAGTGAGCCAAGGCTATTGTAGAGAGAGATCCTGTCTCAAAAACCAAAATTAATAAATAAATGAGGAAGATAGCTGGGAAGATAGCTCAGTGAGTCAAGGATTTGCTGAGCACATAGTAGGACGCAGCATCCACATTAAGCCAGGAGGGTGTGGGAGCCCATCTGTGCTCATCATGTACCAGAACCAGAGAATGCTAATTCTTGGAGCAAGTAGCTAGCTAGCCAGAGTAGCCAAAAAGGCATAGAGACTTTGCCTCAAAATAAAAAGGAGGACGCAATCAAGGAAGACACCTGACATCAACTTTGGGCCTCACATGCACTCTCATGCACATATGTACCCCCACATGCAAACTCGAATACATGCACAACACACACATACACAGAAAAAAAAAAAAATCAATGGCAGATAGGAATATCTCCACGAACTTGTTAGCTCAGCACCTAGGGGGCTAACACAGGAGAATCACTGCAAACGCAAAGCCAGCCTGGGCTACACAGGCAGTTTCAACAAAACTTCACCGACATAGGTAGATAGGTAGGTAGGTAGGTAGGAAGTGGGTAGGTAGGTAGATAGATAGATAGATAGGTAGATGTAGAATTAAAGCTCATAGTGATCACATCAATAGTGTTGACTTTGAACAATAAGAGTGCTGACATGTGACAAGAGCAGAAAGGCTTTATGGATCTAGTCAATGCTTTCAGAGCAATGCACCCAGGGTATCTAGGTGGACTGCTTCCGAAGCTTCTCTGCTCCAGAGCTAAGCTCCTTAGGTTGGTTTTGTGAACTTCATCATTCTTTACAATGTGTTCAGGTTTTACGAGGGTAACGCAGGGATATGCCTTTCCTGTTTTTATAAGCCAAGGTGGGCCTCCAATTCCGGATCATCTTGCCTCAAGAACTGAAATTACAGGCTTGTTTGTGCTAAACTCCGTTGTTTTCTTACTCTGAAGAATTCAACAGGAAGAGTGTCAGGGAAGGATGCAGGGTGGAGACAGCTAACTGCTATCCAAGAGTGAGCAGGGAAGGAGTGAGACGTGCCGGAGGGCAATGTCTTGTCTAAAATGAGAGCTGTCACAACTTAGCCACCACCTACTGCATCCTCCAGGGACTCTATCCTGGTGTACCCAGACAAGCTAATTCGTTTCATGAGGAATCAATAATCTAAGTGGCCATTAAAGCTGTCTTGATTTTTTTAATGTTGGGAGTAAATTCAAATTGTAAAAACTACAGTGTAAACAGAATGCAGCGGCTGTGACATGTCCCCAGGCTGCCAATTTTCCCAATGAGAAATGCTAAACCAGCTAAACCAGCTACAGCAGAGGCTGAGGAAATGTGCTGCATTTGAGTCCTTTTACTTTGCTAAAACGTTATGTTTTGGAAAAATCCAGATACACTGACATCATATTTATAATTATGAGTGTTTAATGAGAAAAGTAGCATCATTTGAGTAGGTAGTTGGGAAGGGCCTGACTTTGAAACAAGGCCAAGGATACTGTCACCTAACTGGAGTCTAACAGATTTATTTAGCTACAGGCAAAACACATTTTCTTTCCCAGGGCAGTTGAGTTAGAAGATTTGCCTCCCATGCTTACTAAGAGAGGAAATACTCCTTCCTCTACTCAGGGCAGCTGCAACCAGTTCTCCCAGAGAACTCATTAAACCTGAGGGACCCCGAGCACAGAGCCCAGAAGACGTGGCTGCTCGCCTTCCAGCCTCCCCGATTCCCCCCACTGATCCAGCACAGGCACCTTTCAGGGGTAAGTGTTTGTTTGCTCTTCCCCTCACCCCACAGCCAAAACTTCACCCTCCCTCCCCCACCACTCCCAGGCAAGAGAGTCAGACAGACAGTAGGTAAGAAAATCAATTTAAATCCTTTTATCTAGATCTCATTTGAATTGGCATTTGGCTTATTGTGAAGGCTTATTCAAATTAGAGAGAAAATAGAAGCTGCTCCCCACATTTCCGAAGGGAATTAGAGCCTTGTGTGTCTTAGAGAAAAAGATGTAGAGGCTGTCTTCTAGCCGCCACCTCCCCAGCCCCCCACTCCCTGCCATCCTCCAGGCTCAGTTCCTCTAGGGAATAATAAAAATTAAAAGCAAGAATTTAGACAAGGCTTTGTCCTAGCTGGCCTTGAAGAATTCTTGGTTTGACTGGAATAAAAATGACCCTGTAAGGCAGGGCTGCTTGGCTTCTCCATGCAAACCCCTAGGGCCTAAATCTGTGTCTGTGAATCCATTTCCATCATGGGAAGCATTGTATGCTTCCAGCCTCCCACTGCAATCAAATAAAGACCCGAAATCTCACGTCTAGCTGTGCCTACCATGAAGCAGGGGGCCCAAGAAAGGGTCCTTACATATGAAGTAGTTAGCACCCTGAATAACGGGAAAGAATTAAAAGGTGAGTCCCTTATTCACAATCAAATTCTTTGTGAGGAAAATGCCCCTTAGACTGTTTTTCTTTTTTTTTTTTTTTTTTGCAAACAACTACAGCATGATTTGGTTTGATCACAAACAAAAATTAACATGACCACCACTTATATTCTCCCAAAACCCTATTTCTGAAACTATCATCAGTATTTGGGAATTTAGAACAAGTATGCTGCCATTTTAACATCAGGCAAGAAAAGGAAAGAGTAAAGATATCCTTAATCATATAAAAAAGATGGAAACCAAGTGCTAACCCCATTTTTTCCTAGTAGGACATGGGGTAGGAAGAAGAAAATCCCACTTAAAATCACTGCATTAGCCAGGCAGTGGTGGTGCATGCATTTAATCCCAGCACTTGGGAGGCAGAGGCAGGCAGATTTCTAAGTTCGAGGCCAGCCTGGTCTACAGAGTGAGTTCCAGGACAGCCGGGCTACACAGAGAAACCCTGTCTCCAAAAACCAAAAAAAAAAAAAAAAAAAAAAAAAAAATAATAATAATAATCCCAGCACTTGGGAGGCAGAGGCAGGCGGATTTCTGAGTTCAAGGCCAGCCTGGTCTACAGAGTGAGTTCCAGGACAGCCAGGGCTACACAGAGAAACCCTGTCTCGAAAAAAACAAAACAAAAAAAACCAAAAACAAACAAACAAAAAAATGCACTGCATTATATTACTACAAATGCACTTTAAAAAAAAAAAGAAGATTTATTGATTTATTTTATGTATATGAGTGTTCTATCTGCATTTACACCTGCATGCCAAAAGAGGGCATCAGCTTATATTTTGGATGGTTGTGAGTCACTGTGTGGTTGCTGGGAACTGAACTCTGGACCTTAGGAAGAGCAATCAGTAAGCTGAGCCATCTTAACCACTAAGCCATCTCTCCAGTCCCCAAATACACCTTTTAAAAAGTATAATATATTCTAATTATCTAAAAGTAAACTTTCAGGCATTACTGGAAAAACGTTATTTTTATGGTGTGGGGGATCCTCCCAAAATAATATGATAGAGGTGTTATATTGTCCCTGAGCTCAGTTGTCCCTAAAGGAATGCAAGCACACACCTATTCCCTTAAGAAGTTCCTTTAACAGATTCTAGCAGATTTTGAAAGTAGTGAAACTGTCCTGAAACCCTTCTGTCTGGTAGAAACTATTGCTGCCCCTTCCTTCCTCCTATTCAATCCGTTCTGTAAGCTTATCTTCCAGCAAGGAGATGTCCACACCCTGACAGGTAAGTCTTTAGAAGAAGCTCCCTTTCTCTTTACAAACATTTATCTGTTTGGTATGTGTGTGTATCACACTGTACATGTGGACGGCAGAGGACAACTCTGGATTCAGTTCTCTCCTTCCACCACCTCGATTCAGGGAATAAAACTCTGGTCATGACCTTGGGGACAAACGCCCTTAACTACTTGCTAAGCCATCTCAATGGCCCCCAAAAGGCTCTCCTAACAGACCCCAGTATACAGACTTACCAATCTAACCAGTGTCCCAGACAGCCTACAGGATGGCCACTGCATGATTAATATTCAAAGATGAAAGGTGTTAGTACATTTAAACAAGTCAAAGGGGATATTTAAAGCAGGATATAGTAGCACATACCTACTTGAGAGGCCAAGACAATCATTTGAGGCCAGCCTAGATAGTAGACTGAGAGAACACATGAGAGGCACTCTTCAAACATAACTAACTATACAGCTTACTAAAGATAGATTTTTTTTGTTGCCGGCAGTGGTGTCGCACGCCTTTAATCCCAGCACTTGGGAGGCAGAGGCAGGCAGATTTCTGAGTTCAAGGCCAGCCTGGTCTACAGAGTGAGTTCCAGGACAGCCAGGGTTACACAGAGAAACTCTGTCTTGAAAAACCAAAAAAAAAAAAAAAAAAAAAAAGATAGATTTTTGTTGTTTTGTTTCATTTTGCTATTTACCATAGCAATTTAATTCATTGTATCTTGTGTTATTTTAAAAGCTAAACAAGCATATCTCAACACTCTTGTTTTAGGTGGTAACTAGAACATAGAGATAAGATACACATCCTGGGTTTCACTGTGTATTGTGTGTAAATTATGCTTGACATATAGTATAATCCTTAATCCATGTCTTTTCTCTTATTGCTTTTTCCAGTTTTTGCTACTGGTTGCTTCCTGTTCTGTCCCAAAACAAAAACTGTATTAAGTAACCGAAACTTCTTGAAATTCTCCTAAAAATCTCCTTTTATGGATAAAACTGAGCTTCTGTGTGATGACAGAACACAGGTATTCCCAGGAAGAGACACTGAGTAGCCTACAGCACTAACAATTACCTCCCACCGCCCCCAGCAACCACATGAATCCATCAAATCAGAAGAGAAATATGCCAAGATTGTTGTGAATGCTTATCGCTGCACAATCAGGAGACTCCCTGGGGCAAGTAGAGCGTACACCGCCTTCTAGGCCCTAGAAGACTCTAGAATCTAGGACAAAGGGAAAACGTCTGAAAAGTGCCTCTACCCTCCACCTAACTCCCATCATAAAAATGACATCTTGTAATTTTTCTAGGTTTGGTTCTAAACAACAAATACAAAATCATGAGCTTCTGACTTTTTGTTTTGTTTTGTTTTGTTTTTGTTTTGAGATAGGGTCTTGATATGTAGCCATGGCTGGCCAGAACTTGGTATGTAGACCAGGCTGCCCTTGAACTCATATATATCTACTCTCTCTGCCTGACCATTTTTAAAGCTGACTTTTTAAAAAAAAATATTTATTTACTCATTTTATGTATATATTCAGACACACCAGCAGAGGGCATCAGATCCCATTACAGATGGTTGTGAGCCACCATGGGTTGCTGGGAATTGAACTCAGGACTTTTGGAGGAGCAGTTGGTGCTCTTAACCACTGAGCCATCTCTCCAGCCCCTAAAGCTGACCTTTTAATAGCTTAATGGTGGTCAGTTTCAAATATCACGTGGTTGGGTTCATGGAACATATAAAAATCAGGGTAGGTCTTCAGAAGGAAGCCAATAGCATTCAAGTTTGCTTACTTTCAGTCTCTATACTACTTATTCCTTGAACTTCTGAACTGAGGCCTGCCTCTAGCAAAAGTACATATGACCGGGGCTACAGACAATGGGTGATAAGGGCTCAAAACCAATTTTTTAATTTCCTTGGAATAAATGAAGTTCTCTCACTCCACATGTAAAACAAAAAACTTAAAACACATGAATAGGATTCCATCTCTTCGCTAACAGAACAGACTGACCCTTAGTTTAAAAAAAAAAAATCTCACTGGTGAGATAGTTTGGAGGGTAACGCACTCACCACCAAGCTTAACAACCTGAGTTCAATCCCAGAGTCTACAAGGTGGAAGGAGAGAACAGACTCCTACAAACTGTCCTCTGACCTCCATACATATCTCCAAAATGTAATTTTGAAAAATCTCTCCTAATCAACCCTACAGTTTCTGGTGCATTAAACAACTCCCCTTTGACATTTTCTGGCTTCTATTCCATTGCTGCCACTATAACCTGACTTTTCATAAGGAAAAACCTCTCCAGATAAAAGAGAGAAAGCTTCAAGTCACTGTGTTTCCTGCTAGCAGTAGGGCAGCAAGCAGTGGTGATTCCCAACTAAACAGTAACAACGAAGCAGGCAATGCTACAAAGGTGGCTCTGGGAAATAACCAATGCATTCCCTAGACTCACTGCTCGCTCCCTTTCTGGAATATACGAGGATTTATCTTTTAGAAAAGAAAAAAGAAAAAAAACCACACTTGGGGCTGGAAAGATGGCTGGGAGTTAAGAGTACTGGATATTCTTCCAGAGGACCAGGGTTTGATGCCCAGCACCCACATGAGGGCTCACAACCATCTGTAACGTGGTTCTGGGAAATCCAACCCCCTCTTCTAGCCTCTGTCAGCACTGCAGTGCATTCATTGCACAGACAGACATGAAGACAAATGGCTACGCACATAAAATAAGTAAATCTTAAAAAGAAAAGAAAAACTACTCTCAAAGACTTTTTTTTTTTTTTTTTTGCGCAGCGTCATTTCAAAAGTCAAAGAAGAGTGGTTTGAGGTGCATAGAAAAGAGTGTGCAGCTTAAGTGATTGGAAACCCCCTTCACTTCAGCCCGGAGTTGAAGGTTATATTCAAACATCACGACAGCTTGGCTCCACACAGAACATTAACAGGTAAGCACTTTGGGTGTTTGCTTTCCTCAGCCTACAGAAGATGTATTTACAAGGCAGCTTTTAGACCAGCTGGCAAATAAGAGAGACTCCTAATACTTCATATTTCTGGTCTCATTAAGTGTTTGGGGACAATTTTCTCAGCATCGATGTAGTTAGCAACTCAAATATGGATTTTTAAGTACTAGTAAACCCAGCAGGCCATATACTGCTGGGAAAGGTTCACTGGAGAGAAAGCAGAAGTGGAACTCAGAACTGAAAACAAGCTGTTGGGTTTTGTTTTTTTTGTTTTTTGTTTTTTTTGGTTTTGTTTTTTTTAAATTAAAAGGCAAGGGAATTCTTCCTGCATCAATTTGATGGGTTTGCCACATTCCTACTGTTTATCCCTTCTGAAGACAAACAGTGCAATTATTTAAAAAATAGACACTTTTAAATAAATAAAAACATCTCACCGGGTGGTGGCGGCGGGCGGCAGTGGCAGCGGCGGCTGCGCACGCCTTTAATCCCAGCACTTGGGAGGCAGAGGCAGGCGGATTTCTGAGTTCGAGGCCAGCCTGGTCTACAGAGTGAGTTCCAGGACAGCCTGAGCTACACAGAGAAACCCTGTCTCGAAAAACCAAAAACCAAACATCTCACAGCAAATTTAGCCAGACATAAAGTCTGTATGAGTCAATGAAGTTCTTTACAGTGGGAATAAGCACTCAGAACAGATGTTATGGCACATCACATGGGATTGTTTTACTCCTCCCTCCCTCCCTCCCTTCCTTCCTTTCTTTCTTGGTCTTTCAGGGTTTCTCTATGCAGCCTTGACTGTCCTAGAACTCAATCTGTAGACCAGGCTGGCCTTGACCTCAGAGATCTGCCTGTCTCTGCAACCCAGGTACTGAGATTAAAGGCGTGAGCATCATGGCCCAGCTAAGGACTTTATACTTTTATTATCAAATATATTTTATGTACTTATAGACCACCAAAACCAAAAACTTCCATGACAGAGTCAGAACTGGAAACAAATTACCTTCGTATCCTTTTCCATGACACAATCCATTACCACCATTTAGCCCTTCCTCATCCCGATATTTGCTTTCCTTGTCCTCTTTCTGCATGTTATACATACATACATACATATATACTTTTGTTATATATATATATATATATATGTATAATTAATCATACATTTTAAGTCCAACTATTTTCTGCAAATTTTGTAATTTCATTTTTCTTTGGAGCTGAATACCAAATTGTCCACTTTTTTGTTGATAGACAACCATGTTGCTTCCAATTCTTTGGTATAGTCAATAAAGCAGCAATAAGCATAGTTATTCAAATATTTCTATGATAAGGTATGGAGTTCTCTGGGTATATACCCAGGAGAAAAATAGCAGGCTCATACAGTGGTTTTATCTATCTATCATATCTATCTACTCTATCTATCTATTCTATATCTATCTATTCTACCTATCATCCTTATCATCATCATCCATCTATATGAGCATATCCTCACCAAACTGATTTCCATAGTGTCTGTATTAATTTGCATCCCCACCAACAGTGAATAAATAAGTTGTCCTTTCTCTCTGCTTTCTCTCCAACATTTGTTGTTAGATGGTTAATGATAGCTATTCTGACTGGAGTAAGGTGATTTCTCAAAGTAATTTTTAACAGCTTCTGTTGATTTTTTTTTTTTTGCTTCTGTTGATTTTACTAGCACATTTCTTTCTTCTCCCTGTGTTTCTGAAATTTCATTATCAATTACAATTACCTCTTAAATCAATTGATCCCTTCATTCTCCAAAGAACAGAGTTCAGAAGCTGGAGAATGGTATGTCCCTGTCTGGTTCTGTTAGCCTAGGTCTTCTCTTGGAATAAGATTGTACCATGTACCTTATTATTTATGGGTTATGCTCTGCCACACCTTTTTCCTGGCACACAAGAGACCAGTATATGGTCCTGCATGCTGTATACCAAGAGGCACTCAGCAGTGTTTGCAAAGGTCATGCTCAGTCCCCATTTGAAGGCTCAGCAGTACGAGGGCCCAGCTGACCTCCCTCAGGCAATGGCTAATCTACAGCCCAGCCAGTATTAAACCTTGATATAATGGATTAACACATCAGTTTGCTCCCAACCACCCACTCCCTACTTAAAATCCATGTGCCCCTGGACTCAATTGAATTAGTACTGAAGGATTAAAAATAAAGGTGGCTACCGGAAGAAAGCTGATGGTGACTCATTTTCCTGGAACCAGGAGGCTTAGCCTTTCTCAAGATGCAACAGGGAGTGGTCAGGAAACTATCACTGAATCTTCTTGGTTCTAAAGGAACAAAACAAGGTAGAATCCAAGCATACCAAAATTAGGATTATCCTCCATATTTTTTTTGCCCCCACCTTCTTTCAAGACTTTTTAAAATTGTAGTTAAAATTACAATACAGTCAATGACTATGAAGCCTGACCTGTGTTTGAGTCCCTGAATCATCATGAAAAGTTGTCTCACCTCCACACAAGCCTCACGGCACACATACATGTGCGTTCTCACACCCACACACGCTTTCAATCCTTCTCTCCTTCATAAGGGTCCGAGTCAGACCGTATCTGACCTGCTGTGAAGGTTCTTCCTTTAGTCAGACCTCTATACACGATTTCATGCTGGGTAATGGCTTCCTTAGTGTGTATGGGTCTAAACATGGAGCCCTCGGTATCATGTGCTAATTTTTTTGTACCAGTTTTCTGCTAAGATTTTACCAAATGTGATAGACATCTATACACGTACATTTCAATTTGTACATAATTCTTTTTAAAATTTTGATTATAATTTTTATTATTATGACTAAGGAAGTCAAAGGGTAGCTTTCAGAAGACTGCTTTCTCCTCCCACGGGGTTTCAGAGATCAAATTCAGGCCTTCAGGTTTCCATGACAAATACTTCCTTGTCAACTCCATAATTCTTTTTGTTGTTGTTGTTGTTATTGTTGTTATTTTTTTTTTTTTGAGAGAAGGTCTCCATATGTAGCCCTGGCTGTCCTGGAACTCAGGTACAACAGGCTAACTCAAAATGACCTGCCTCTGTTCCTCAGAGTGCTGGGATTAAAGGGTGCGCCACCAACCTGGCTAACTCACATTCTTCGGTTCTGGATTTTTTGAGACAGGAATTTCTCTGTGTAGCACTGGCTGTCCTGGAACTTGCTCTGTGGACTAGGCTGGCCTCGAACTCAGAGATCCCCCTGCTACCACTGCCCAAATTCTTAATATACTGCAGTGAATTTTTAAATTTTATTTAATTAATTAATTTTTTAAATTAATTTATTAATTTATTTTGAGGCAGGGTCTCACTGTGTAGCCCTGGCAGGCCTGGAACTCACAGAGCTCCACCGGCCTCTATCTCCTGTGAGCCATTCTCAGTTTCTGTGCTGAAGATGTAAACCACGTAGCTGTGATTCTTTTTGAAATAACAGTAACTTTCCAATGTAAAAGTTGAAGATTTTTTTTAAGATGATATCAAGTATTAGTACCTTCAAATGTCAGTAAGCTGTTAATTTACAATTTAATGCCATCTTCACGACATGCTAGATTTTCGTTTGTTCACAGTACATTACCATAAGCCTATTAGGAAAATTGGACGCCCACAACCCAAGATGTGACAGAGCACAGGGAATTGTGACAGCAGGATCCAAGAGCAAGAAAACAATTCTCCTTAAAAAAAAAAAAAAAAAAAAGTATGGAAGTACAATTTAAAATGTTCAAAACATTTTAATTACAGGGCTGTGATTCCAAAGTGGCATTTAAGAATGCCATTCTTTTGTAAATATGAATTCTTTCCAATTTGATTTTGAAGTCACCTGACCCCCACCCCCATCCCCACCAGTCCCACACACACTTTAATAGGCTTTGTTTTGATTTAGACTTTTTAATCCACCTGAAGCCACAGTTCTTGGATTTGGTCTTTGGCCTGTATCACGAAATGGGGCAACAGAGCTAATACCCAAAGCTCAGATTCTTTCTAAGAGGTGTTGTCCCACTGTCCCAAACACACACACACACACACACACACACACACACACACACACACACCACCTTGTTTTGGTCTGTTGAGGGTCAAACCCAGCACTGTGTGCATACTAGGAACTAGAGAGAACTGTGTCCTTTTGTTTTTCTTTTTTTCCTTTTTCTTTCTTTCTTTTTTGGTCTCTGAGTAAAATCTTTGTTTTTTTTTCTTTTTCTTTTTTTGTCTCTGAGTAAAATCCTTAGAATGACTTGTCTTTCTAGATGGTTAAAGTTTTTTGCCCTTGCTTTGATTGGTTGCCTCCTATACTTAAGGTGATATTAAAAAAAAAAAAAAAAAAAAGATCCTGTTATCAACGCAGCCTCCATTTTGAGTTCCTATTGTCCCTGCTCTCAGCCAGCTGCCTCCCTTTGTAAGGTGCCCTTATTAGTGTAAGGGATGCAAAGGGCTGCAGAAGCTAAGGAAAGCTGCTTCAGCTGTTTCTTCGGTGGTGATGGCTTGGTTTCCTGTTGGGAGGAGGTTACTCTCATGCTGCTTAAGATCTAGTCCTAGGATACATGAAGCCGGGGTTCAGTCCCCTCTACTGAAAAGAAGGTGGGAAGTGAGTATTCATTTGATAAGCATAGTAGCTCAAACCTATACGCCAGACACCCAGGAGGCAGAGAAAAGGCTGAATGGCCAAAATGTGAGACTAACCTGGGCTACATAGCAAGATCCTATCTAGTCCCAATAGGCCTCCCTGCTCAGTGGTCACAGAGGACAAAGTCTTTTTGTGTCCTTGCTATGAGAATCATTTTCTACATATCTTTAACCCTTAGCTTCACCGTGGATGGGATTAAAACCTGGAAATCTAATGTAGTTCACTGGCTTTCCAGGCATAAGCTGTAAGTAAGGCTCCTGTTTCTTTCCTTTGTAAGTCTAGGGCCTCTTTGGCATCCAGTGGAGGGGGTCGCCTTGCTTCCTTTGGGAGGATTTACTTTGATAATGGCAACAGCGACACTTGGGGGTGGACAGGGCTGGCAACAAGCAGCTGAGGCTCTGGGTAGCCTCTAAAGGCAGAGGGACAGAACCTTAGCTGAAGAGCCCCTCCCCCACTGTGGGGCACAGAGGAGGTCAAGGGTGGGGGAGGGTGAGCACTCCTGGTCACATCCTGCCTGCTGCATATCTTCCTCTGATTTGGTTGTTTCAGGGAGAGAGGCCCCTGCTTTGCTCTGGTAGGCCTCCTAGGGAGGTGGTCTTGGATGTTTCAGTGAGCCTTTCTCTGGACCTTGCTTGCTGTAGCTTGGCCTGATGGTAAAGTGTCCAACCTGTGACTGTGTGTCCTTCACAGAAGGAACTTGTTTATGCAGATAATCCTTGATTTATGATGGGATTACACCTCAATAAACACATTGTAAACTGAAAATATCTTAATTGAAAACAAATTGAATACACCTCACTTACTGAACACGGTTGCTTAGCAACACTGTGTGCGCAGAGTACCGCTTTTTTTTCCTCATGATTGCATGGCTGACTAAGAGCTGCAGCTTGCGCTGCCCAGGATCTGAAGTGTTTGTGTCACATTGCTAGCTTAGAAAAAGGCCAGAATTTAAAATATGAGGTACAGTTTCTACTAAATACTTATGGCTTCCTCCTCCACAAACTAAAGCTAAAATTTTAAAGCTGATCACCTACATTTGGTTATGTTTGTCTTTTGTCCAGTTTATTTCTAAAGAGAAAGAGACTGAAGTCTAAATGTGTGGGTCAGGTGAGAAGGGAGGAGGCTGGAGAACAAAGCACCAGGGAGGACAACAGATCACTGGGATAATTACAAATCCCAGAGAACACGGGGCCTCCAAAGCCAACGTGAAGGGAAAATGCCCAGACCAGAGGCACACACAGTGGGAGGGGAATGAGGAGAGCAGGGTAGGGGTTGAGGGGCACCGGGTGTTAGCCAGCAGGGTTCCATGGGGAATTCTACTTGGGGGCTTAGGGCTGGCAGTATGAGTGCCATTGAGGTTCTGTGACAGAGGTGGGGGGGGTGGCTCTGCACACTCTATAAGGGACTTGGGGTTCAGTTGGTAAGTCAGGTAGGTTGTATTCAGTTGTCTCCTAGGGAGATGGAACCAGGATGAGGCTGCATAAGGCAGTGGACTCATCTGTCATCTTCAGGGGCTGGAACATCTGGCAACTGCACAAAGGTTCAGCTGAGACTGGGTGAAAGTAACAGTCCATGACAGCTGTACTGGCTGGTTTTATGTGTCAACTTGCCACAAACTGGAGTTATCACAGAGAAAGAAGCTTCAGTTGAGGAAATGGCTCTATGAGATACAGCTGTAAGGCATTCTCTCAATTAATGATCAAGGAGGGAGGGACCAATGTGGGTGGTGCCATCCCTGGGCTGGTAGTCCTGGGTTCTATAAGAAAGCAAGCTGAGCAAAGCAGGGGAAGCAAGCCAGTAAGTAGCATCCCTCCATGGCCTCTGCATCAGCTCCTGCTTCCTGACCTGCCTGAGTTCCAGTCCTGACTTCCTTTGGTGATGAACAGCAGTGTGGAAGTGTAAGCTGAATAAACCCTTTCCTCCCCAACTTACTTCCTGATGCTTGTGCAGGAATAGAAACCCTGACTAAGACAAATTGGTACCAGGAGTAGGGTATTACTGTGACAACCTGACCATGTTTTGGGGAGGACTGTAGTTTTGGAACTTTGGGCTAGAAGAGTTATTGGGTGTTAAGAGCTCTGTGGGATGTTCTGTAGGAGTCTGGAAGATAGTATTGAGAACAATGCAGAAGATGGAGGCCTGGCTTGTGAAATTTCAGAGGGAAGATTAAAGACTCTTATCAGGGCTATTGCTGTTTTGATTGTGAAGATCCTGTGGTTTTGGTTAGCTGGGGCTGAAGTATCACCCGTGATTAACAAGATACAAGCACGACTAAAACTGGGACTATTGATGCTGGTTAGCTGGAGCTGAGAAATTAGTGGTGATTAAGAAGAGACCAGCATCATTGAGGTGAAATCTTCTGGGAAGTGTTTTTTGAGAGCTATGTTCCAGAGATAGCCAAGGTTGTACTCGTGCTGCAGCTGAACTTGGTAATGTGCAAGAGTCACCAGGTAGTACTGGTTTTGAAGGCATGAAGGGATCATGAAGAGCAGCTGAGGCTCTGCACTGTGAGAGGCCATGAAAGGCTACTGGTGAAAGTACAGACTCAGTTGCAATTGATGGCCCAGGACTGAAGGGGTCGAGCAAAGGAGTTGAGGCTTGGCACCATGAAGAGAGTCTATGAAAGGCTTTGGTGACGTCTAGTTGCAATGGAAGACAGCAGAGTTCTGGAGATGCCAGTACCATGAGATGACCACCAAGAACAGCAGCAGCAGTGGAGTACAGGCAGCTGGAGCCTTGAAGTATATGAGGTGTGTGCTACAATGGGCAGGGATGGAGAAGTGACCCAATCCCTTGGAGGAACCCAGAAGAGTGTGAGTGGATCCCAGACATTGGATGGTTGGAGTTTGATTTTGGTTTTGATTGTGACTGTGCCCTGTTATTTTTCCCTCTTGAAGGAAGAAAATATTTTAGTGGCGCCCACAGTTAAGAGACTTTTAATTGTAAAAAGACTTTGAATTTTAAAAGAGATTGGATATTTTAAAGAGATTGAAATTTTAATATGTAAGACTTTGCAAAGACTATGGGACTTTTAAGTTATTTATTTATTTATTTATTTATTTTATTTTGGTTTTTTTTTTGAGACAGGGTTTCTCTGTGTAGCCCGGGCTGTCCTGGAACTCACTCTGTAGACCAGGTTGGCCTCGAACTCAGAAATCCGCCTGCCTCTGCCTCCCAAGTGCTGGATTAAAGGAGTGTGCACCACCGCCCGGCAAGTTATTTAGATTTTAGGAATGAATAGAAAGTAAGGGTTGCGGCGGTGGTGGCGCACGCCTTTAATCCAGCACTTGGGAGGCAGAGGCAGGCGGATTTTGAGTTCGAGCCAGCTGGTCTACGAGTGGTTCAGGATAGCCAGGGCTATACAGAGAACCTGTCTCGAAAAACCAAAAAAAAAAAAAAAAAAAAAAAAGAAAGTAAGGGTTGAGGCTTAATAGTGATGTATTTGTGTGTCAAGTTGACAAGGGGTCAATTGTACTGGCTGGTTTTGTGTGTCAGCTTGACACAAACTGGGAGTTATCACAGAGAAAGAAGCTTCAGTTGAGGAAATGGCTCTATGAGATACAGCTGTAAGGCATTCTCTCAATTAATGATCAAGGAGGGAGGGACCAATGTGGGTGGTGCCATCCCTGGGCTGGTAGTCCTGGGTTCTATAAGAAAGCAAGCTGAGCAAGCCAGGGGAAACAAGCCAGTAAGTAGCATCCCTCCATGGCCTCTGCATCAGCTCCTGCTTCCTGACCTGCCTGAGTTCCAGTCCTGACTTCCTTTGGTGATGGACAGCAGTGTGGAAGTGTGAGCTGAATATTAACCCCTACCTCCCCAACTTATTTCTTGGTCGTGATGCTTGTGCAGGAATAGAAACCCTGACTAAGACAACAGCTTTGTAAGATGGGATATAAAATCCACTACCAGTTCTCCTCACACAGCTCAGAGAAGGATAGAGAAGTCCCGAACCCTATAAGTCAACCTTCCCCCCTGTAATTTGATATGCCAGTATTTTCTCGAACAAAATAAAATCAAGGACCCATACAAAATGATTTAATAGGTATTAAAAAAAGTCGGCCGACTTCTGTCTGATCTCCAGGTTCCAGATGATAGAAGGAAAAAAAAACATGACATGAACCACACATAAAATCATGGATAAACACATACCACATACACACCACACACACACCACACACACACACACACACACACACACACACACACACATCTACAGTGAGTCCCATGGTTAAACAGTGATCAGAAAGAAGCTTACTTACAGGATTACGGATTTATCTTGAAGGCTGCAAGTAATGCACACAGCGTTAAGCTAAGTTCCAAGATGACGCCACACCTTGACTTTATCTGTGACCCGGAAGCACTAAGGTTTTCTGGCCGGATGGACGACTGAAGCATTGGTCATCAAATAGTTCAGTCCTTAGTTTCAGCGCTCCCCCTACTGTGCGAGGCATAGGCTGTCCACCATAGCATGATACACAACACACTTGGAATACGGGAATTCCAAAAGGCTAGCCTGGTCTAGTCAGCTCCTTCCTCAAACCAAGACTGGCTTTAAAGGATGCGATGAAGATGAAGTGGGTTTGCAAAGCATACGCATTGGACGTTGGGTTGGGCCCTGGATTCCATCTCTAGCATTGAAAATAAAAGTTTGTATTGAGTTTGAAGGGCTCTTTCCCCCCCCCCCCCCTGCCACCGGGGAGAAAGAGCCTTGTAGCGGTGGGGTGGGGTCGGGTGTCTTGAGAAAGCGGAAAAGCCGCAAAGTGGCGCTTTGGGCCGCAAAGAGGCAATATGGCGCTTTGGCAGCACAAAGCACCTGGGTGAGGCTGGCCTAGCCGAGCATGGTGGGATACTGTCAGCATGGATGCTCCTAAACATCGTGGCCTGGAACTCAGAGATCGGCCTGCCTCTGTCTCCTGAGTTGCTGGGATTAAGGCGTGCGCCTTCACCCTCGGTTCTTCTCAGTGCTTTTTGTAAGTAGACCAGGTGGGGGGGTGGGGGGGTGGGGGGGTGTCTAGAGACATGCGTAAGCAAATGCTAAATATGATTGTCGTAAAGCCCTCTCCACGACAAGCATCTCTGAGATCCTGGCCAGCTCTGTGCATGCTAAAAAACAAACAAACAAACAAACAAACAAACAAAAAAACACTCTACCCCCTGAGCTGTATCAGCGGCCCTCTTTCCAGATTAAAAACAAACGAACAAAGAAAAAACAAACAAACAAACTAAAAACCGGATAAAGAAAAATGTACATAAATTACATGCACAAGTGTGTGGTTGTCTGTTACAAACCAAGCTGTGGAGAACTAGCTGTAAGTGGAGAGATTCATTTTATGTCTTCCAGAGTTCCACAGCTGTTTTGGGCACTGTCATGTTTTTAACATTCTTTCACAGATGTTACATTTTATGAAACGTGACTCATTCGGGTGGTACTGCATAGCTTCAAGTGGGACTAAATCCCAGAGGGTGAAATGGTTGCATAAGTCAGTTTCACTCACAACCTGAAATATTTGAACAAATTATTCTTGGGAGGCAAAAAAGAAAAAAAAAAGGCAACCTGATATTTCTATGCTTGAACAAAGCAAAAGACCAAGGGTTTCATATTTGGTTTTAGTTTGTTCCTTTTTTGTGTGTACCCATGGGTTGGGTGCCATGATGTTTAGCTTGCAGTAGTAACGTTTCTGTTTCCACCGTTGTGGTTTCAGGGATCAAACGCAAAACAAAAAAATAAGTACCAGTGTTTTTTAATAAATAAGAATTTCATCCCCCTACACAATGACCAAGTAGAACAGAATGTTAGGAGATAACACCGTCGGCATAATTCACTAAGATGAAAAACGGAATACCAATTGTGCACACTTGAAATTATGCAAACTATTTTACCATGATTGGGTAAAACTTTTCAGCTTCCAGAAACTTCCCCTCTTTACAAAGACAAATTCAAAGGTGCGTAATAACATAAAACTACAAAATTCAGTTCAGAAAACAGGGAATTGTTATTCAAATTTTGACATTAAGAATGTTTTAATCTGTTAAAAAAAATGCAGTGAGTGTGTTGAGACAGGTGGGGGGGAGAGGGACTGACAACTGATGGGTTCAACATGTTGAAAATACTCAGTTATGCAAAGGCAAAAAAAAAATCAAGAGAAAGAATGTATTGTAAATCACAGCCTTTCTGAGTCTGGATATGGTGTTCACGCCTATAATCGCAGCACTAGGAAGACTAAGCTGGCAGAAGAGTTTGAGGCCAGTCTGAGCTCTACGGAGAGGTCCTGTTTACAAAAAACAACAGGATTCTTTCTGCAAGACAGACAAGGTGTGCTGTCCTTACATTATTTATAACACGAAGGAGGTCTTTTTGCAAGATGGCTTGTTTATGGAAACTTTTATAAAACAGAATTATTGACTCCTCATGATTCATCTTTTACTAAAGCAATATCATGAGAGCCCAGTGTACTGTTCTCAAAGCTCATCCATCATTTTGCTTCTCAGCTAGCTGGGCAAGAAAGCCAATGAGCAGAGTCATAAAAGTTCAGAATTAGCTGGAGCCTCAGCTCTGAAGGAACTGGGTGCGTGGCAAATCCTTGTAAGCCTGGATGCCTAGAGGTTAAAACAAAGGCTGTTTTCAGCATGCAGGACAGTTTTAGCTATGTCAGCTTACCAGCTCTGCTTCTTGTAAACTCTTTAGTTTTTCCAGTCTTCACCTTCCTACTATGAAAGAGGGAAGAAAAGCTCCTAATTGGTATTTCTTTTCTTTTCTTTTTTTTTTTTTTTTTTTTTTTTTTTGGTTTTGTTGAGACAGGGTTTCTCTGTGTATCTCTGGCTGTCCTGGAACTCACTCTGTAGACCAGGCTGGCCTCAGAAACCCACCTGCCTCTGCCTCCCAAGTGCTGGGATAAAGGCGTGTGCCACACTGCCTGACTTAATTGGTATTTCTTGTCACAGACCCTTGCCTTGAAGAAAGAGGTAGTGAGAGTCCTTTAGTTTGTGTACTGGTGCCTTCTAGAATGTCCGGCTTAGTAGCACGGAGCTGTCTGAACTCTTGAAGAGCTTGATCAGCGCAGTACTGACTGGTTTGTTGGTTGGTAGGCTCTTAACTGTTTCAATTTTGAGCAGACTTCTTGCCCTGAAAACCCAAATTATCCTAGTTTTACAGATGTGAGTTCTCCCACCATGTGGATCCTGGGATTGAACTCGGGTTGTCAGAAATAGTGACAAGTGTCTTAACTTACAGGGCCATCTCACAAACTCAGAGAGATCCGCCTGCCTCTGCCTCCTCCATGGTGGGATTAAAGCCCTTGGATCTCTTCCGCCTGGCCCAAGACCTGTTTTCAAAAAAGGAATCTCGGTGGCTATCTTTCTCTTCATTACCATGGACTATTAATATTGATGTTTATTAAAGATGTTTAGTGATGGTGTGTCTCTACACTACCACAGGTTGGTTGTGAACAATGGACAGGTGTCTTCAGCTTGTGCTTTTTCTTATATGCCCTACTATTTAGTAGGAGGGAAAAAAAAAAAAAGCAAAAATATGTCCAGATATAATCTTGTATAAATGGGAGAAAGAGTCTAAACTGCCATCAGCTCTCCTCCTGCATTGTCGATGGCTGGGTGGGACAGCATTGCTATTGCTACCAAAACATGCTTTCCTTCTACAGGCTTTATCAAGATCACTTTTTACTACCTTGCAGGATGAATGGCCCTGTTCTGTTAAGTGACTTCTGTCTCAGTCTATTCTGTGGATTCCCTTGTTATTGTTTCTCTTCCTTAAGAGAACAGTCCCCGGGCGTCGGCGGCTTGCTTTAAGACAGGAAGTGTCTTGATGTAAATTAAAATAAGAATATAGGGGCTGCCAATTCCATTTCCACCCAAAATCTGGCATTTCCCCTGGACTGTTACAGATATCACTGACAGCGCGTGGCTGATAATCAAAACATGCCAAGTAATGTTGAAATAAAAAGTGGGGCTACGGTAGCACACACAGACATTCTCATTCTGTGCCCCAGCTTCTTGGAAGCCTGTCGTGATCTACAGATTTCAAATCACAGTCTAAGATTCCAGACCTAACAAGCTAGTTCTGTTTAGCAGTTTTCCTTTTTAAGTTTTGTTTTCTTTTTCTTTCTCACCTCCCTTGTCTTCTTTGGATTGAGGTCAAACTCAGGGCCTTGCTCACCTGATTCATACACACAAAATAAAATAATTAAATCTGAAAAAGAAAAAAAAGATATTTTAAAAAGGAAGAGGACACTGTCCAGAGTCTATCTTCTTACCATTCTTTATGAAACTAAATATTGACATTTTGGGGCTAGACACAGAACTCCCCCAATTTAGGCTGTAAAAGATAACACTTGTAAATTCCATACCAAGTCAATATTTTCAAACTATAAAACCAGAAAGAAGACTGCAAGTTTGAGACCCGCCTTAGCCAGAACTTGTCTCTTGGCCTTTCTCCGGCCCCCATGAGGAAAATAGAAAGCAGAGAAAAACATGGAATATGTAAAACCTTTTTAGATCAAATAAATTCCCACTATAGCTGGCTATGGGGATGCACATCTATATCTTTTAATTCTAGCACTAGGGAGGCAGACAGAGGTGGATTTCTGTGAGGTCAAGGCTAGACTGGTGTACATAATGTGTTCGAGGCCAGCCACAGCTATATAGTGAGACCCTGTCTCAAAAACAACAATAAAAGAAACCCCCACACTTCCTCTATATTTCTACTGCTTTGTCCTAAGCTTGTGCGGATCTGTCTTTGCAATTACTCAGCATGCTTTGAGTCAAGCACAGAAGGAGCCACTTTTTGAAGATTTCTCCACAGCATCTTTTATGAGTCTGTATTATTTTATTTCTGTGTTTGTGTATACACACATCTTAAGGAATGGAGGGTTGCTGCTCATGAAGGCCATAAGTGCTTCTAACTGTTCAGCCTTCTCTCTGATCCCATCACAACTACTTTTATGCCTCAGGATACTAAGGGAAAGAAAGCAGGCTTCACAGAAGCAGGTGGCTTGTTCAACGTGTCACAGTCAGGAAGCAGCGGGACTGGGGTTTGAAAGTGCAGAGGGAGTCCAGAGCCAACTGTATTGCCTGCTGTTTAAAGTACACCCGTGTGCTAGTTGATTTAATGCTTACAGAGAAATGAAGCCTGAGAAATTGCCCCCGACCCAACACTGAACAAGTCACAAGACTGTACAAGTGAGGGGACTAATTTCTGGGTGGGGCAAAAAAGCAACTGGTCCATAAGTAGCTGGTGACATTCTTGAATGCGTGCCGCCTTCTCTTTCCCAAACTGTCCTAGTGAGGAGGTATGGGAGGCAAACAGGAAGATCAGTTTGCACGTCCTTCCATGGGCAGACTCTGGGCTCAGCACAGAGACAGCAGATAGCATTTCATTCCTATTTCATTTTCTTTGCTTTTTTGTTTGTTTGCTTGTTTTGGTTTTTTGTTTGTTCATTTTAATGAAAAAAGAAAACTCTTTTCATTCTCCCAATGTCACTGCCTCAAAAATTAAATAACACATTTAAATTTCTCAAATTAGCTAGCACTTCAATCCAAGTTAGATTTTTCTCAGTGCCAGCTTACTAGAACATCCTTGTGAAGGTTTCCTTCGGCTCAGCTCTTTGGTTACTGACCTCACGTCTTTCAGATGTGTCTTCCTCAGCCCGATTCTAAGGCCTGCTAAGCCCTATTCCACTTTCAGATATCAAGTGTGGTTTCGGTCTCCCTACTTTCATTCAAATATTTTTTTTTCCCTAACTCATTTCCCAAACTGCTACCAGATGATTTCTGACAAAAACAAAGATTTGGTATGCCATTCCCTGCTGAAAACATTTTTACTTGCTCCCAACTGGCAGTGGAGTAAAACCCAAACCCTTAAGCAGAACATTCAAAGACCTTCCTTAGAATACTCCCTAGCTTCTGTCTTGTTTCCAGCCAGACCAGAACAAGTCCACTCTTTGGAATGCACCAAAGAGTATTTTCGTTTATCTTATGTGCATGGCATTAGACAATAAATGACATGATAAGTGTTAAGAAAGCCAGACACTTCTCTATTAAAGGAAGGGGTATGTCGGGACTGTAATTGAAAAGGTACAAACCAGCAGGGGCTATCAATCTAATACCAACTTCCATCTTCCATTCTTTTTCTTGTTCTCTCTTTCTCTCTCTTCCCTTCCTCCTTCTTCCCTTCTTCCCTCCCTCCTTTGTCAAGATTTAACAATGTCAAGACTTACTAAGCCTCCCTGGCCTGGAATTCACTATTACCCAGGTAGGCCTTGACCTCGTGAGATCCCCACCCCTCTAACTCCTACCTCTGGAGCTTCAGGATTATAATATACACATCCTTCAGCTTCATTTGAAGCTCCTGTCCCATGATGGAGGCCCTAGATTCTATCCTAAGCACTGGTAACAACACAAAAATGTCTTTTCTTTCCCTTGGGTAAATAAACAGGGTATTTCGTAAAACCTTGGTATGCCTTGACCCCTTCCAAAAGACTGTTCATGCAAAGGGCAGCAGAATACTCTACTAGTGCCAAACATCTTGAGTACATTCTGGGTGTGGTATATAGTTCACGTCTAATAATTAGTGGAGAACACTGAGTAATGACATAAGTCACCCCCCACCCCCACCCTGAACACACCACACACACACTACACACACACACATACACACACACGTGTAGCCACACGAGCACAATTGAGCACATACACACATGCTCACTTTCTCCAAATTCTTTCTTCAACAAAAAAGAAATCCTGTGAAAATAGTACTCTCTCTGAGTGCGGTAGCTCATGTGTGCAATCCCAGCACCGAGAAGGTGGAGGAGGATCAGGAATTCAGAGTTTGAGGTCAGCCTAGATTACAGGAAACATGGTCTTATCTTAATGGCAACAAACGTTTGTTGATAACTGACTCTTGGGTCATGGATCTATGGCTTTCATCCAACTTTCTGTCCTGTTAATAGATTGTTTATTATTTCTCTTTCCGTTTCTTCCTATTATTCAATCATAGGCAAGACACACATTCTTTCAAAGGCCCATGGTTTTAAATGCTTTTTTTGCTTCTCTCTCTCTCTCTCTCTCTCTCTCTCTCTCTCTTCTTTCTCTCTCTCTCTCTTTCATATATGTGAGTACACTGTCAATGTCTTCAGACACACTTGAAGAGGGCATTGGATCCCTTTACAGATTGTTGTGAGCCACCATGTGGTTGCTGAGAATTGAATTCAGACCTCTGGAAGAGCAGACAGTGCTTTTAACCACTGAGTAATCTCTTCAGCCCTCTTTTTCTTTTCTTTCTTATTCTTTTCTCTTCTTTTTTTCTTCTCTTCTCTTTCCTCTTCTTTTCTCTTAAGTTGTTTTCCCCCCCTACAGGGGAATCAAACTCGGGACAGACATGGCACTCAGAGTACAGAGCGCAGACACTACAGCGGTGCGCCACTCTGGCCGGTTTTCTTTCTCTTAAAGGTAGAGCCTAACTATGTCACCTTGGTTGCCTAGAACTCTTTATCTACATAGACCAGGTTGGCCTTCATCTAACTCACAGAGATCCACTTGCCTCCTGAGTGCGGGATTAAGTGCATGCATTTCCATGCCTGACTGAAGGCCTAGAATGAACAGTCTGCCGTTGAGCTTCTTTGTCTCCAGTTAGCATGCACAAAAGTCAACAACATTGAATCTTCTCTTGTCGAAGTAGGTTACAGTCCATGCTCCCTTCAAGGTCTGTTAAGAATACATCTCTTCCATGGTTTGGGAATACCCATGTCCCTCGGTGTTACAAAACTTGAACTCAACCTCTCGATTCTGCTCGAAGGAAGCATTGTTTTTGAGATAACACAAGGTCTCATGGTAGCATAGGCTGTCCTCAAACTCTAGAAATCCTGATCCTCCTGAGCGCTGAGATGTGGCAACTAAAACCAACGCTTCCCTCTCTCTACCACCATGCTTTGTCTACTGCCACATTCTGAACAGATGTCCTCTCCCTGAAGGCCTCTGGGTTTTTATAGACTATTTGTCACTAGACTTTCTGATAAAAACTCTTATAGTAAAATGTGTTTATTCAGAAAAAAGAGTTTCAAGCTTTACAATCTACTCAATCCTGACTAGATCAGAAGCCAGTGTGTTTAATTCAGTAAATTCCTGTCTGCTCCAGAACTGGACAGATGCTTAAGTGTGTGAATAAATGTAACCAAGGAATGTGATAGCTTGGGCCCTCACAGCAACTGAATCCCTGAATATGCTCCTTCACATTCTCAGGCAACCAGACCGCGGCTGTCAAAGACAGTTTCTGCAGTTTGGCTCTGTCCCAAGCATTTTCCACACGTTTCTAACAGATTCCGGTGGCCCTATCCCTGTCTATGCTGCAGCCTGGCAGCTATTTTAGTGGCAAGTCAAATGTTTTATGATTATAAATATCTTTATTAGCTTTTATTACAGTCAGAATTATTTACTGACCTTCCAGCAGCACAAATGGTTTTAGACTAAAAGAGTAGATATTTCCTATCTTCAGACAGGTCTGACCACCTCATTTTGGCATTATTATGCTCTTCCAAATTGGGAAAACCTACATTTCAGTGCAAATTCACTATAAGCTAAGACGCTTGACCTGCCTGCTTAATAATGATATTTCCTTTAAGTGTGAGTTTGAAGACCTAACATCTGCTTACTACCCATCTTCCTTTCTTGTTCCTGCCCAGCGTAACTCCTTTTTACGGCCTAGTTCACCCCTGAGACTCATTCATACCTCCCTTCACCTCTCAAAGGTACACACATTCGTATACGTGCATAAATACAGTGTGTGCCTATGCGCATGTTTGTGTTTATATTTGTCTTGATATAGCTCTACTTACTTAGACCAAGGGACATTTTTATGTCTTCTTTCATATGATTTCTCTTTTTTTCTTTACTTAACAAAAATGAGTAGATAAGTATTATACAGCATAATGGAATGTACGACATTAGTTTTTTGTTTTATTCCTTAGAACGTGTGTGTGTGTGTGTGTGTGTGTGTGTGTGTGTGTGTTGTGTGTCTTGTTAAGTTTCGTGGACTGACCTTGAATTCATAGAGATCTACCTGCCTCTGCCTCCTGAGTGTGGGATTAAAGATATGTACCAGTACATATAGTATAAGAATTTTAGGTATGTGAGTTCAAGGTTAGCCCTAGTTTACAAAGTATGTTCCAGGAGCTATAAAGAGAAATTCTGTCTTAATCTGTATATAATCATTTTTTTTGTTGACTGGTGGGAATCATTATTTAAAGGGCATTGTTCACCTGCTTCCATACAGAATGGCTTACAATCATGCTTTACCTTTTTCACAGAAATTCAACGTCCACTCTTCTCCAGGTGAGGAATCACTTTTAGTAACACACATCAGTAACACCCATCACAGCAAAAGAACATCTTGAATGTTTATAACAATAGGGCCTGAAGTCGGTAGCTGAGCACACGCCTTTATCCCAGCATTGGCTTCTTGACAGCTCATTCCTCTGATTCATCCTTTGCACTGGTCTACAGAGTATTCCAGGACCACCACGATACTCCGCAGCCCGTGAGAACAACAACCTCAATCATGAGTGCAAGAAAAAAAAAAAAAAAGTTTAGAACCTGTATAGAGCTGTCGTTTGTTATCTTCCTCAAGTCTCCAAAGATGTCCAGGCTGGACGTGGGGAGATGCGTCCCCACGGAGCCCGCACGAACCATGGCGGGGTCTCTGGGGGCCCAGGCGGCCGGCCGGCCGAGAAATTCTATCTTAACAGAACAAAACAGATAAAAGTGTCTGTGGGACTGGGCTGGAAAGAAGGTTCAGTATTTAAGGGCACGTGGGTTCCCAGCAGCCACAGGATGGCTCACAACTATCCGTACCTTTAGTTCCCAGAAATCTAACTCCCTCTTCTGACCTCCAGGGCATGAGGAACACACATGGTTCATAACACATACATGCAGGTAAAACACCCATACACATACAATAAAAACATCTTTAAAAATGTTTAAAATCAGCCGGGCGGTGGTGGCGCACGCCTTTAATCCCAGCACTTGGGAGGCAGAGGCAGGCGGATTTCTGAGTTCGAGGCCAGCCTGGTCTACAGAGTGAGTTCCAGGACAGCCCAAGATACACAGAGAAACCCTGTCTCAAAAACCAAAAAAAAAAAAAACAAAAAAAAAAAAAAAAAAGTTTAAAATCATGTATGTGCTGAGAATGGTAGCACGTGCCTTTAATCCCAGCACTTACGCTGCAGAGGCAGGAGGATCTTTGTGAGTTTACGTCAGCCTGGTCTATGTAGTGAGTTTCAGAACATCCAGGGCTACAGAGTGAGACCTGTGAATCCTTGTTTCAAAATAAATAGGCATGAGGGACTAGAGAAATGGTTCAGCTGCTAAGAGCACTGGATGCTCCTCTAGAAGAACCCAGGTTCAATTTCCAGCACCCACATGGCAGCTCACAAGTGTCTTGTTCCAGGAGATCTGGCACCAGGCATATATATGGCACACATATTTATGCATGAAGGCAAAATAAAATAAATTTAAAAAAAAAAAAAAAGGGAGGCATGGAACTATTTAGGAGAACAAAGGCCCAAATAGAGGAAGGACATATGTATAGAGACTCCCTAGAGAAACAGAACCAAGAGAATTAATATATATTAAAGCGCTTTATTACCTTAGCTTACCCAGTGCAGTCAGAGTAGCCCAACAATGACTTCCTCCTGCTGGAGAGGCTGAGAAATCAGCAATACTTGTTCAGACCAGGAGCCTGGGTACCTCAACAGACCCAGCCTGGAACCAAAGACCGGGAGGACTCCTGGAGCCCTCTGGTCCTTGGTCCATCTTGGAAGCTTGAGAATGCTGGTTCTAATATCAGCAAAGGATGGCAATACCCCTCAGTAACAGGGCAGATGAACTTGCCCTAGAGAGCCGAGGTACTCAGGCAGAAGTGACACTTCCTTCTTCCACCATATCATCACCTTTTATCTAGCTTGCCACTGGGATTTGCTACCCACATTTAGGTGGCTTTTCTCACTTCATATAATCGATTATGAAAATGCCAGGCAGAGTGGCACATGCCTTTGATTCCAGGTGGTCTACACAGTGCATTCTAGCACAGCCAAAGATACATAATGAGACCCTGTCTGGTTAAAAAAAAAAAACCAGAAAGTTTAAAAGGAAGGAAAGGAAGAAAGCCCCTTAGAGTAGCACCCAGCAGTAGCTGTTTGCTGATTCCAGATCCAGTCAGGTTGACAGCCATGATTCACCATCACAACCATCCTCAACTTGACACTCATTGAATTACTCTACATCACACCTAACTTCCAAACAGGGCCAAAGTCATAATTCTGCCTAATGTGCTGTGACCTATGCACACAACTGAAATTGCGGCTGGCCTTCAACCCTAGCCAGGATCACTGTAATCATTTCCTTGCTTCTACCAGTGGGCTTTTGCCATAGCGGAAACAGAGACTTTTCTGTATTACAAATCAGAAAATTTTGCTTAAAAATCCTTCCTCAATGGGGCTGCAGATATGGCTCAGCAGTTAAAAACACTGGCTTTGCTTCCAGAGAACCTGGGTTGGATTCCTAGCGCCTCACATGGTGGTTCATAGCTGTATGTAACTCCAGTCCCAGGGGGATCCAGTGCTCCCTTTTGGCCTCTGCAGACCCATACATGGTTCACATGCAGGCAAAATATCCCATATATATATATATATATATATATATATATATATATATATATAAATTAGAAATAATTCTACTGCCTATATAATCTAATGTCATGCTCATTACCTCATTGAGCTTCATTCTTTCTTTTCTCTTTTAAAAAATATTTATATTTTTATTTGTTTATTTATTGTGAGGTGAGGTACAACATGGCATGCATATAGAGGTCAGAGGACAATTTCAGAAATCGGTTCTCTTCTCTCCTTCTACTACTAGGTTCTGGCCTCAAACTCAGGTCTTTCTTCAGGCTTGGAACCAATCACCTTACCCACTGATCCATTTTTTTAAAATATGTTTTTAAAATATATTTTATGTGCATTATTGTTTTGCTTGCAAGTATTAGCTCAGCACCACATCCATGCAGTGCCTGCAGAGGCCAGAAGAGGGCAGCAGATACCACGAGGCTAGAAGTACATAAGGTTGAGAGCCATGATGTGGGTACTAGAATGGAATTGGGATCCTTTAGAACAGCCAGTGCTCTTAACCACTGAGCAACCTCTTCATCCTCCCACTGATGTACCTTGCTAGCTCCTTTTCCTCTATTTCCCAGCTTTTAAAATTCATAGCCTTAAAAAATTTGAATTACTTCTATCTATTTATCTACCTACCTACACCTACCTACCTACCACCACCTACCTACCTACCTATCTACCTACCTACATGAGAGCATGCACCATGGAACACTTGAGCACTTAAGGACAACTTTTGGAAGACAATTGTCTCCTTCTACCATATGGGTCCTGGGATTCAATCTCAGGTCCTTAAGCATGGCAGCAAGTGCATTAACAAGAAAGAGGCATCTTGCCAGCCCATCTTCAACTTGTTCTTGATGTGCTGAGAGTCTTACTGTCTCTGCATGCAGTAGGTTTGTGCTTGCTATCATCACTTTGAGCTGATTCTATCTCCAGTTAACTTTTCACCAGTCCCTCCCTGTCTCAATTATTAAAATTTAAGCACACCTTTAACCCCAGCTCTTGGGAGGCAGAGGCAGGTGGATCTCTGTGAGTTCCGGCCAGCTTGGTCTACAAATTGAGTTCCAGTATAGCTGGGGCTGTTAAATAGAAAAACCCTATCTTGTAAAAACAAAAAATAAACAAAAACAAATAAAACAAACAAAAACTAAAGCAAACACAAAGAACATCACTACCACCTCCAGTCCCCTCCTTTGTCCTCCTCTCCTTGGTTTCTTCTACAGTCCTTACCATCGTTTAACACAATATGCAATTTTTTTAAATTAATTATTTTACTAAAAAAACAAAAGCAAAAACAACCCTGAAAAGGTTCATCAAGATGGCTCAGCAGGTAAAGGGATCCACTGCCAAGCCTGGTGAATTGAATTTGATCCCTGGGACTCACATGGAGGAAGGGGAGATCTACTCCTCCTCAAAGTTGTCATGTGACCTCTGTCTGAATGCCATGGCATGCAGACAAACACACTAAGAAAATGTAATTTACAGCTCATTTTTTTTTTACTACATCTTTATCTGCTAGAATCTCACATTTGGAGAGAGAGAGAGAGAGAGAGAGAGAGAGAGACAGAGAGAGAGATTGTCTCATTTAATAATGAATGGTTGCTGACATGTGAGGTGAAGAAGAAGGATCTCCAGGATGAAGGCAGCCTGGCAAAACACGCACACAGCATAGGAAGGAAAGAGAAGGAGAAAGAAAGGAAAGGACTGGAGAGGAAGGAAAGATAGGAAGGGCACTTGCCTAACATTCACAAGGCTCCAGGGTCCATCCCCGAAACTACAGAAGCCAGCATGATGGGACATGCCCCTAATCCCACCACTAAGGAGGCTGAGACACGAGGATTGCTGCTTTTGAGGTCAGCCTGGGCTACATAGTGAGCTGAAGACCAGCCTCTAAGATAAACAAACAAACAAACAAACACCCCACAAACACCTGAGATTGAACACTTAACACGGGAAATTTGATCCAATGTAAAACTGATTAATTTTTGTGAGACAAAAATTAATATATTTTTTGGACAGTTTCCATAATCTAGAACTGATTCTCTAGCCCAGGCTGGCCTCGAACTCACAGAAATCCACTTGCTTCTGCCTCCTGAGTACTGGGTATAAAGGTGTGTGCCACTACTACCTAACTACTTTTTGTCATAATTACAAAAAAGTATTCAAGTAAATTCAAAGCAAAGACGTTTCATCAGTGAAATAAAAAATTAATTGCATTATATAAGAAATTGATGTGAAAATTATATGGTTATACTGACGTTTACTCCAAACAATATCTTTTATTTAGGTATGATGGCTTATCCCTATCTCCTACCATTTGGAAGTCTGAGGCAGGGGGATTGCTGTGAGGTGTAAGCCAGCCTAGACTATACAGTGAGATACAAGCCATCTATAAGCCCTACTTAGTGATAGCCTATCCCAAAAAGTAGAATAAAGACAAAACAGAAACTCAAAGTCAAAAATACAACAAAAATAAAGGTGTCTTCTACTAACTGAAAAGCCATTTATCTATACTGATAGAACTCTGATTGCTGGATTAGCATTCCCATCATCCTTAGGGCTGTTAGAGTAAGAATATGCTTGGCATAGTCAAGGCTCCCAATTTAATTCTTTTTTTTTTTTTTTTTTTTTTTTTGGTTTTTTGAGATAGGGTTTCTCTGTATAGCCCTGGCTGTCCTGGAACTCACTCTGTAGACCAGGCTGGCCTCGAACTCAGAAATCCCCTGCCTCTGCCTCCCAAGTGCTGAGATTAAAGGGGAGCGCCACCACTGCCGGGTGCCCCAGTTTAATTCCTAACAGCACCTAAAAAAAGATACATTCTGGGCCTAAAAGAGTTGGTCAAAATCTTCAGTGCTTACTCATGTCTTGGAAAAAGAAGGATTCAGAATGTAGTTGCTCTAAAACTAGAGCTTAAGAAGCCAGGGCTACGATTACAAATCTGGAACTCACCACTATGCAAGAATCAATCTGTTTCCCTTTGCATCTATGTAAAAGAACCGAGCCTGTAAGCTTGCGAATTCGTATTCTTTTAATGCACCATCATGGACCGTAAGTAGTAAGGACAGAGGATGTGACGGGTAGAGTAGATCATTTTTCACTTAACAATTACTGAATCACAAATGAACACTCAAAAGCTTTGAGTAAATATAATCTGTGAACCTAGGACTTGGACATCTGTAGTATAAACACAAACCCTTCCAAAAGCCATAAAATGTAGTACTTTTGGATCTATGTTCCTTACTCACCAAACGTAATTCTTAAGCTTTTCTTTTTCTTTAAAATTTGCTTTTACAGATTTCCTTACTCTTCACCTACAAGATCATCATGGAAGTCTCAAAGGAAATGTTATTTGAAGAATTGGACAACTATTCCTATGCCTTAGAATATTACTCCCAGGAGTCTGAAACAGAGGAGAAGGTGTACCTGGGAACCGTCCACTGGATCTCCCTGCTCTTATATGCCCTAGCATTTGTTCTGGGAATTCCAGGAAATGCCATTGTCATTTGGTTCATGGGATTCAAGTGGAAGAAGACAGTTACCACTCTTTGGTTCCTCAATCTGGCCGTTGCTGACTTTATCTTTGTTCTTTTCTGCCCCTGTACATTTCCTATGTGGCCTTGAGTTTCCACTGGCCCTTTGGCCTATGGCTCTGCAAGGTTAACTCCTTCATTGCCCAACTGAACATGTTTTCCAGTGTTTTCTTCTTGACAGTAATAGCCTGGACCGTTACATCCACTTGATCCATCCTGGCTTGTCTCATCGGCACCGGACCCTAAAGAGCTCACTGGTTGTTGTTATATTTGTCTGGCTGTTGGCTTCCCTGCTTGGAGGTCCTACCTTGTACTTCCGGGACACCATGGAGGTCAACAACCACATTATTTGTTATAACAATTTCCAGGAACATGAGCTCACCTTGATGAGACACCATGTTCTGACCTGGTGAAGTTCCTCTTTGGCTACCTCTTCCTTTGCTGACAATGAGCTCCTGCTACCTGTGCCTCATCTTCAAGATGAAGAAGCGAAACATTCTGATATCCAGTAAGCATCTCTGGATGATCCTGTCTGTGGTCATTGCCTTCATGGTTTGCTGGACTCCTTTTCACCTGTTTAGCATTTGGGAACTCAGCATTCATCACAACAGCTCTTTCCAGAATGTGCTGCAGGGTGGAATCCCTCTCTCTACGGCTTGGCCTTCCTCAATAGCTGCTTGAACCCCATCCTTTACGTTCTAATAAGCAAGAAGTTCCAAGCTCGCTTCAGGGCCTCCATTGCTGAGGTACTAAAGCGTTCACTGTGGGAAGCCAGCTGCTCTGGTACAGTCAGCGAACAACTCAGGAGCGCTGAAACCAAAAGCCTGTCTCTCCTAGAAACTGCCCAATGAGTATTGTGTTCCCAGAAAATCAGTGCAAAGTTTTCATTTGAGCCTCATAACAAATCCTTTCAGATTAGGTTTTGTTCTCATCTAAACTGATCATGTTTTTGTTCAGCTACATTTTCGCGTGGGTATAAAAGGTAGGATTTCTTCCTTGCATTTAAATCATGTACATTTCTGGCTGCCCTCTGGTGGTGGTTCTGATACTTACAGCCTGAAAGTTTCTGTGTCTATTAATGTACTGCAATGTATGTATCAGATTAAGTAATTTTTATAGTGTATACCACATTATATTAATTATCTCTATTGAAAAAAAATCAGGCTGGTTTCTTTTTGGTTTGCTTTTCAGTCATTTTGTGTGTGTGTGCATGCATGTTCATGTGTTTGTAGGTATACATGTATGAAAACTGTAACTAAATCATGTGTTTCTTGTGGAGACATCCACCTTATTTATTTTTTGAGACCGGGTCTTTCAGTTGCCTAGAGCTCACCAACGAGGCTAAAATAGCTAGCCAGCAAGCGCCAGAGACCTGCCTAGCTCCACCTCAACACTGAGATTGCCAGTGCAGGGCACTGTGCCAGGCTTTCTCTAATGTGTTCCAGGAGCTGAACTCAGGTCCTTTTTCCTTGAATGCACGCTGGCTAAGCTGGACCAGCTCCCCAGCTCCCTCGTTATCACCTTTTCAGGTACAAACAAACAAAAACAGAAAAAACAACAACCACCAAAAAAACCCCTCAAAACAAAAAGAAGTTCTTTTGTTAGGGGTAGGGTCTCACTATGTAGCCTAGCTGGCCTTAAGCCTCCATAAACAAATTAAATATACAAGTATTTTAACAGCATAGATATATATTCAAATTTTTAATAATTTATAAAGTATTAGTTGGTTATAGATTGAAAGCTTCCATTCCTCTTAACTGTTTATTTAATAAGTTGCTTTAAACAACAATTTACTGTTAGTATAGCTCAATTCTGAGTTTCTGGAATATAAACAAGACAGGGATGACTTGATCCTGCTTCCTATGTGTGGAGCTTCAGGTAGATAATGATGCAAATGGCCTTAGCCTAGAATACTTGGACTAGCTAATCATTAGATCTTATTGTCCTTCCTCTCTAATTGTTCTGTGACCCTGTCCAGGGTCACCAGACTTCCAAGCTGCAAGCAGCACGTGCTCTGCCATTGAGTCACATCCACAGTCCTCTTACAGGATATGAGTGTCACACACAGCATTGCTTCCACCGTATTGAATTGGTCAAAACAAGACTAGTCTAGCTCAGAATCAAATGGAGGGGCCAAACCTCTTGCCCCTTTATGAAACATGTCTACCATTTTGTATTCGCTTTTAGTCCTCTAGAACATCATGGTTATGGAAAATTGTCGCTAAGTACAAGTGTGCAGATTACTATAAACATATTTCCAGATGGTATAGATGCTCCTCAGGGAGCATGTATCGCCAGCATAATCCTATCTTCTGTTCTTTTGTTTACAGGGACACCAGTATAAGATGAATAAAATGTACTTTAAAGTCAGTGTTCTACAGAATGCCCAAGCACTATGGAGCCCTAGACTACCAAGTGCTGCCCTCTGCTGGCTCATGCATCTGACAGGGCCCCCAGCCAGCTCTCAAGCTTCTGACAGGGCTTTCTCGGCTCTCAATGTTCTGACACAGCCCCCAGCCTGCCCTCAAGGTTCTGACAGGGGCCCCAGCTCCCATGGTTCTGACAGGGCTTTCTCTGCCACCCTCATGGTTCAGACAGGGCCCCCAGCCAGCTCTCAAGGTTCTGACAGGGGCCCCAACCAACTCTCACGGTTCTGACAGGGGCCCCAACCAACTCTCACGGTTCTGACAGGGCCCTCAAGCCTGCACTCAGTTCTGACAGGGCCCTTTCTCTGCTCTCACGGTTCTGACATGCTCTTCAGCGGTTCTGCCACAGCTCTCATGCTTCTAACACTGCCCTCTGCTGGCCCTCATGATCCTAACATACCTGAAAAAAAATCTTCACTATTTCAGGCTGTTGACGTACATTCTCCTTAGTACATGTTTTATTGAATATACGTATTTACAATGTGAAGCTTTCTTCACTGATGGTAGTCAACCAGACTGAGAGCAAGAGTATTGTCTGAAGTAACTGGGTTATTTCATCTTCTAGATTCCTATCTATAAAATACAGAAAGGTTTGTTTTTAAGACATGGTTTCTTTGTATAGACCGTCCTGGACTCTTTGTAGGCAGGTTGGCCTCAAACTCAAAGGTCTGCATGCTTCTGCCTCCTGAGTGCTGAGATTAAAAGTGTGCACCACCACCACCTGGCTCATAAAACACAATAAAGTTTTAAGGATGAAATGCCTGTAAAAATTATGGTAAATATATTTGGAAATCCTATGTACACAAAGCTGAAACTGCTGTAACGCATCCCATGGTGTACTTTGGGAGCAGTAGTCTCCACAAATGCTTTCAATGAGTGGCTTTTAGCATACTGCCTATCTCAGAACTTTCCTGCAGCTCTAGGTTCAGATTTCTAGATTCAAAGGAAAAAAACTCCACACTTGACCACATTATGAACCTACACTGTTCCTCTCAGGACACAGAGCTAACTTCAGATAATACTTCCAAAACCATTTCCTGTATGGGTGGTGTGCATGTGGTGGTCAGAGAAGCACCTTCCTTCCAGAGTTTCACTCAACTTGCAACCTAGGCTCTAAGGACTGAACCAAATGATAACCACCCTCCGTGGCTATCAGATTCATTTTAGTGGCCCAAGCTTCAGGTTTTCAAGAAGACACCTAGTGACAAACAATCATCAGCTAACAGCCACAGAATTCTATCACTAATGGGTACAAAATTATAATTGTTAAGTCTTTAATAACACATCAGTGTTTTCTTTTTAATTATATCTATGACACGACACAGTGTTGGCTAAAAGACAACTTCAGGTTAGTCTGGTCACCTTGGCCCGAGTGGTTTGAAATGCTGAGCTGTTTATTATCTTTCCAGCCCAAGTTTTCACCACTAACGAGTTACATAGCCACTGAATCCTTTCCTTCAAAATGAAGATAAACCATTTCTTACAGCAAAATGAAAAGCCAAGGGTATCTTTCAAGCTTTTATTCAAGTGCACTGACTTGAGGATGTCTTAAATTTTGTTAAAAGCAGCCACATCCATGGACTGTACGTAGTCCTCAAAAGCAGTAATCTGCTCTTCCAGCATATCTGTTCCAACCTTATCATCTTCAACCACACACTGTATTTGAAGCTTCTTAATTCCGTATCCCACTGGAACCAATTTAGCTAAAAAAAAAAGAACATCAAGGGGCAAACGAGTTAGGAAATTCTTATTGATGGGAAAACATTGAAAACATACAAATCCCAACTCCAAAACACTTACAGGAGCCCCACACCAAGCCATCTGCTTGAATGCTTCGGACACACTCCTCTAGTTTTGTCATGTCTGTCTCATCGTCCCAAGGCTTCACGTCTAGTAAGATGGAAGACTTTGCAACAACTGCAGGCTCTAAAAGAGATTAAGAAATGCATTACACCTAAACACTCACCATAAGTCAAATCTCAATTTGCTTTGAAACAGGCCATCTTCTTGCCAAAAACATACACAATGCACCTTGTGTCTGTCACGCATCTTCCTCTTTCTGTGTAGCCAAGAAAGAGGCATTAAATTGTGTAACAGTTTCTTTCCCACAGAGGAATGCTACAACTGCTACCATAAGGACAGCTGCAGACCAGTAGCTGTGGAAGTTTTAAAATTTAACCATTCAATTTAACTGGGAGAAAACCAAAACCACTTTAGGGACAAGACCACTCATGTCATTACTAACAATGAAGATAAACCACCATAAAACTACCCACTTTTAGCTTTCTTTGATTCATACTGTGCAAGGCGTTCTTCTCGTAGCCTCTTTGCTTCTTCGCTTTCCTGTACAGAGAAACATTTCACAAAGTTGGTTATCTTCTGCTTAAATGTAGTGACAAGGTCATCACAAAAAATGATCAGATTTATCAGAAAAAAGCAAATCCATCAGGAGCTCAGCCGAAAGATGGTGATTTGACTTTATTCATCATGTACCCAGTGATAAATTTTTAAAGGCAGACAATAAAGCCATGCCAGAATCCACATAAGGCAGTGGCTACAGCATCTGTATTCATACTTTAAAGACATACTGCCATATAAATATGCTCATATAAAGATGAAGTCATACCTCCTCGTCATCAGATCCAAAGAGATCAATGTCATCATCATCTTTAGCATCTGCTGCTCCACTTCCTGTGGTGTCTTCCACACTGGTAGGGCCATACTTGCCCAAAGATTTCTTCACTCCCGGCAGGCTTGAAAACAAACATTCTACCACATTAGGTTGGTGTCAAAGCCCTTTCTGGGCAAAACACACAATCTTCCTTCCTTGCCCAGTAACTCCCAATTCTTCTGGTTATTTAGCCTTTAGCACAATCCTAGGAAAACAACCTTACTCTTCAACCACGGGGACAGAGAATTTAGTACTCACTACGGTTTACCCTTTCAGAATGAACATATGTTTGAGATTTCATTAAGTATTTTCACTTCCATTCTTAGAGAACTGGAATCCACTTCCCCAAACTTCCACCATCGCTGGTAGTTTCAGAAGAATGGATAGGGACCAAATGAACAAGCTACCCTAACACCCCAGCGGTGGCCCCCCAGGTGGAAGCACATTATCAGGGAGGTGTGGGGAAAAGTTGAACTGCACTTGTCCATGTTCTACCTGTTCTGTGAGAAAATGGAGGACTTCAGTCTCTTGGCCTTTTAAGATCACAAAGAAATTAGGCTTATGCTACATCAACAATGCTAAAGCAACTTTAACCCAGGTCCCACTTTGTCATGTGAAAATCCAGGTAACATAAAGATACCTTTACCTGGCCTTTTCTTTTTCGTAAGACTTTATGTGATTATACCAACGCAGGGCATGACACAGGTCAGCGGGTGGTGGCCCAGAGACTGCTTCGAATACTGCCACATCTGCTTGTGATGGCACATACCTGCCAGTGACACAAAAACAAGTGCACACACCTTTAAAAGAAAAGACACAAACACTAGCTGGTAAATGACAGAGTCCACATCCCTCAAACTAACTGGTGGGAACTATTACAGGGCTAACCTAAGTTGCTTTTAATCGGAAGTGCACAGAATATGTTTGAATCTGTGCAAGAATTATCTACCACTTAGGATAACTCAAAGGCTACCATCATCCCATCAGGCTTGCCACCGGTTTAAATTTACTAACTAGTCAAAAGACGGGAAAGACCGGCTGAACGTAGCCACATGGAGAGCAAGCATTATTTCAATTATTGCGCTTGCAGCCCCTCCCGGGAGGTCCTGCTCCAGAGGTATCCGGGCCTCGGGAGACCTAAGTGGGCTCCCCCTAGTTTCCGGCGACCCGCTTCCCTCTCGCTGGGCCCGCGCCACGTGGCCCCGGGCCCCTGGCTCACCCCTCAATGTAGCTCCTGTCCGCCAGGTAATCGTTGAGCACCTGGAGGCCGGCAGGGGTTTTCAGGTCTCCGAAACCCATGGCGTCGGCTGTAACCCGGAGCCGAGCAAGAGCGGAGGAATCAGAGCGCCAGAAGCCCGCGGCCAGCGCTGAGGGAAAAAAGGGCCCGGGCCGGCCGGAAAAGTCCTTATATAGAGACGGAGGCGTTTCCCTCCACTGCACCGGCTAGAGGTTAAAGGTCAAAGTACGTTACTAGTCTCGTTCCTCCACGTAAAACTGCGACTTGTGAATTAAACGGCCCACAGGTCGTCCGCGGGCCTTTCCTTGTGTTTGGAAGGAAATTAATAAAAGAGGCATTTTAAAATGCCTACCTTCAAGGTTCCCAAAGCTAAGGGAAACGCCCCTTAAGAAGCCGGAGTTGAACGAAAGCGCTCGGCCTCAAGGCCTCGGCTACTTCCGGCGGAACTGCAGTTCCAAGTCGTCTTCTCCGTTTCCTCCCGGCTCGCTCTCGGGCTGACGGAAATTGCCGAACAGGTCCAAGGAGGGAAAGTTGTCGAATCTGGGTTTTTAGTCCCTCCTGGGTTTCCGTCCGTCAGGTCCGGCTGACGGAGTTAGCCGTGATCGCCATATTGACTTAGCGGCCGGATTTTGAGCGGTCAGAGAGACCCGGACAAGTAAGCAGAACAGCTTGGTGAACTCCAGAGGAAAGGTGAGGACACGTTTAAGTGGGGACGTTGAAGTGCTTCGAGTGGTGTTTTCTTTCTTGGCAGGACTGCATCCTTTAGGTCAGACAAGTCATTGTCCTCTTGTCCTTGACTGGGTACCACCTCTTGCCCCGCCACCTCGGAACCAGTGAGAACCGGCAGGTGAGTTACTAGCCTTAGTTTCTGGTCTGATGGAGCATAAGCAAGATTATCAGGAGACCTTTGGGAGTTCGGGCTGGCGAGCTACTCTCTCTGCAGGGGAAGACCGGGTCATTTCCCAGTGTCACGAGAGATTTAAACATTAGGTATCTGTTTAGTTACTGCCTTGATACTGTCCACACTACTGTTTGTTTTGTCTAGTTTGTTGATCATAGTATTTTATTTATTCCACTGACGGGGAGAACTGACCAAAACTAAAAATTAGCTCAGTCGGAGCTGGAGAGATAGCCAAGCGATTAAGAGTGCCTTGCAGAGAGGATCCGAGTTCGGTTCCCACTATTCCAGTCAGAAGATTCCCAACTGCCATGTAACTTTTAACAGGGAATTCTCCACTCTCTTTTGGACTGTAAGCACCGGCACTTATGAGTGCACATACCCACAACAGACAAGCACACGTAAGTTAAAAAATTAATCTTAAAAAGTTAGCTCGGAATCCCACTGCAAATCAGGAAGCTGTGGTGTCTTCAAGTTTTCGAGATTCATGTCTTTAAGATAAAACAAATTTCTGGGAATTTTCCCCCCACTGAGTTTTGCGTCATTAAATCTAGTATTCTAAGCCAGAGAGCATCAGCGCCGTTTAGAAAGTTATTTTTATAAGTCACAGCCAAGATATTAGAGATATGCCAGGATGTGATGGTACTTGTCCATAACCCCAGACTGGGGAGGCTGAGACAGGAGGATTGAACCGAGGACTTTGTGCGTGCTTAGGTAAGGATTCTATTAACTGAGCTACATCCCTGTCTTGACTGGTTATTTTTGTTCCTATTTGATAGATACTATCTGTGAAATAGATATTAGAGCTGGTGAGATAGCTTAGTTGGTACTGATGCTTGCCAATGCTGACATCCTGAGTTACATCTCCAGGACCTACATTAAGAGAGAGAGAACTGACTTCCACATGCACCTGCCCCACCCCCTTGTATGTATATGGGAACACTCAAGGAGTAACAGCAACAACAACAAAACATGTCTACACCAATGTGGACATGGTGGTGCATGTTGATAATTCTGCTCCTTGCTTGGGAAGTGGAAGCCTGAAGTTTAGGAGTCCAAGTTGATCCTTGACTTAGCAAGTATGAGGCCTGTCTGAGGTAAATGAGATCCATATCAAAAAACAAAACACCAAAGTTAAAAAAAAAAAACGCTGTAAAACAAACTGTACAGTGTATAAGCCAGGCTATCCTCAAACTCTTTATGTAGTGCAGGCTGTTTTTAATGGGATGAAGTCTCGTGTATGTAGCTAAGGCTGGCCTCAAATTCATGATTCTCATGTTTTAGGTTCCCCAGTGCCAGAATCACGGCATGGGCCACTGTGCTTAGCCTCATCAGTACTTTTTAAAAATGGGTAGGTACTGCTCAAATTTATTTATTCTGGAATTTGGTGTCAAAACTATTTGGGGACTTGCTAGTCTTCAGAAAAGAGCAATAACCAAAATTTGTCAAGGAACTTGTCAAGTCTAGTAGGTACCAAAATTGATAATTCACCTTCAATTTAGTATTGTGGACTTGTTTGTTTATTGTTTGTACTATGGATACAGCCCAGTGCAGCCTAAAGGAAGTGGTCTGGCACTAAAGCTACCTGCTCAGCCCAAGTTTAGTAAGTAGAATAATAAAATATGTTCATGATGTGTTTTTAATAAGGAAAAGGGACACAAACGAAAAACACTGTACAACTAACTGATTGTCAGTAGCCATTACTGATTAAGTTGATGTTAGTTTTTATTGAAAATTTTTTCTTTGTTTTTATTATTGGCAATTATTGACCTAATAATAACACCATAGCAAACAGTGTAGATTTGCTCTATAGTTAAAGAACTAATACCTAGTAGATAACAGACTTGATTATTGCAAATTCAGTATTGTAAATTGTAGATTGACATTATTAAAGTAGTTAAATAAAATAAATTATGAGTTAATGAAATGTTTAATTATATATCATCTATAATAACTACAGACTTTAATATTTAAGATTCTATTTTATCTGAAGTAGTAGTGCATGCCTTTAATTTCAGCACTTGAGAGGTAGAGGCCTGTAGGTGGATCTCTTGTTGAGTTTCAGGCCAGCTTGGTCTTTACATAGCTAAAAGCCAGTTGTAGTAGCACATGCCAGTAGGATATGTTCAAAAAGTACAGGCAGGAGGATCATGAATTCAAGACCAGCCTAGGCTATGTCTTTGGGGCTGGAAAGACGGCTGGGTGGTTAAGGATTGCTCTTTCAGAGGACCCAGATCTGATTTCCTAAAATTACATGACAGCTCAGTAACTGTCTGTAACTCCAGTTCCAAGGGATCTGATAACCTTTCCTGGCTTCCTTGGGTATCAGGCATGCACATGGTGAATAGACATACATGCAGACAAAACACATAACAAACTTTTTTTTTAAAGGTTTATTTATTTTATATATGTGAGTACACTGTTGCTCTCCTCAGACATACCAGAGGAGGGCATCAGATCCCATTACAGATGGTTGTAAGCCACCATGTGGTTGCTGGGAATTGAACTCTACTCTAGAAGAGCAATCAGTGCTCTTAACCACTGAACCACCTCTCCAGCCCCGACCTTTTTTTTTCTTTTTTTTCTTAATTAAAAAGGAAAAAAAAAAATCTGTTTTGGACTATTTTCCATTAGTACTGCTACCACTATTGAAACATTTTGTACTATTTTTTAATGTTGATATATTCTTATCACATTTTTTTTACTATCTTTAAAAGGTAAAAACAAACATAGAAAAACTTCATATTTGTAATAACAGCAACTGTGCTGCATGGTTTTATGTCAATTTGACACAAGCTAAAATCATCTGAGAGGAGGGAACCTCAACTAAGAAATTGCCTCCATAAAATAAGGCTACAGGCAAGCCTGTCGGGCAGTTTCTTAATTAGCAATTGATTTAGGAGGGCCAGCCCATTGTGGGTGGGGCTGGTGGTCCCAGGTTCTATCAGAAAGCAGGCTGAGCAAGTCATGGGGAACAAGCCAATAAGCAGCACCCCTCCATGGCTTTTGGATCATCCCGCCCTCCAAGTTTCTGTCGCTTAGTTCCAGCCCTGACTTCCTTCAGTGATAGATGACAATGCAGATGTGTAAGCCAAATTACCCTTTCTTCCTCAACTTGCTTTGGTTGTGGTGTTTTATCAAAGCAATAGAATCCTTAACTAAGATAGATGCTTCTCGTTATTATTATTATTGTTATTATTATCATTACTATTAATCTTTGGTTTTTTGAAACAGGGTTTCTCTGCCCTGGAATCAGGGCAGTAAATCAGGCTGACCTTTAACTCACAAAGATACTCCTGCCTCTGCCTCCCAAGTGCCAGGATTAAAGGAGTATACCACTACCATCCAGCCTCTTAGTGCATATAATTAACTGAGCAAACAGAAAGTCCAGTACCTAAAATTTAGTGGTTCACAGCATATGGGAGGAGACCCCATTGGCAGTCCTTTATATCTCAAATACTTACATTATAATTCATAACAGCAAAAATAGTTATGGAGTAGCAATGAAAATAATTTTATGGTTGTGGGGTTCACCACAACATGAGAAACTGTATTAAAGGGTTGCAGAATTAGGAAGGTTAAGAACCTTTAAGTTCTCAGTGACTTAATCATATTTGTGGAAATTATCCAGCCTTTACTTATTTTATTTATTTACTTTTTTGTTTATTTTTGAGACAGAATCTTGCATATAGCTAGCTTGACCTAGAACTATCCTCTAACCTGCTAGGGTTTTCTCAGCTTTAACACTGTTAATACTTCCTTTGGCTAATTCTTTATTGTAAAGGACTGTCTGATACATTGTAGTGTGTTTATAGCACCCTGCTTTTACTCATACATCTAGCATACCTCCCATTGTGATGTGTTCAGCATTAATATATATTCCTGGTCACTGGGGGACAAATGAGAATCAGTTTTTTTTTTAATTTTATACCTATTATTTATTTATTTATTATGATGCATGTCTATTTACAATATAATGCTGTATCACAGAGCAGAAGAGCTGTCAGATACCTAGATAGAGTTACAGATAGCTTGGAGCTGATACATTACTCTTAACTTCTGAACCATCTCTCCAGCCCTTCATTTACATTTTTTTTTTAGTCTTGGTTATTGAACCTAGTGCTGTCTCACACTTGGTACCATTGAGCCACATTTCCATCCCTCCCTTTACTTTCAATTAAAAATAAAACTTAAAATAATGTATTTTATTTTCTCTTTTTTGGGTTTTTTGCTTTTTTTTTTTTTTGAGACAGGGTTTCTCCATGTAGCCCTGGCTGCTGGAACTCACTCTGTAGACCAAGCTGGCCTTGAACTCAGAGATCTGTCTACCTCTGCTTCACAGGCACTGTGATTAAAGGTGTGTTCCACCATGCCCAGCTTATTCTCTTTTTGTATATAAGTGTTTTGCCTGCTTGTATGTGTTTGTGCTCTGTGTGAATTGAGTTGGTACTTGCAGACATCAAAAGAGGACATCAGTAACTGCAATTATGGATGGTTGTAAGCCATCATTTGGGCCCTGGGAGCCAACAAGTGCTCTTAAACTGCTTAGCCTCTCCAGTTGCCTTTCCATTTTTGAGTCAGGGTCTCACCAGTTATCCAGGTTAGTATTGAGCTCACTCAAGGTCTAGGCAGTCCAGGAACATGGGATCCTGTTGCTTTGGTGTCCCAAGTAACTGAAATTAGGCCTCTAAATCACCTAAAACAATGTAGGACCATTGTTTTAAAGCCTGTTTTCACTAGGTTTTGGGAGTTGGTACTGACTGTAGGAAGATGCCAAAAGTTCATAGTACATTTAGGATAGAAGCATAATACAAGCAGATTTGAGACTGTGAGAGAACGAAGCTCCTCAAGATACATCAAAGGCTTTTGACTTCTGAGCTACCTCAGAACATCTTAGGGTCATATATAAAATATATATTAGGAGAGAGTGCATACTGGAAATAGTTGTGGTAGCACCCAGGAAGCAGAGGCAGGAGAATTGCTTCAAGACTAGCCAAGATTACTAATAAGACCTTGTCTCAACGAAACAAAATTCCCAACATACTGGTAGGAAATGAAAGCAGAAAGATATTTTATTTATTTTAGATAGCTAGTAATGACAAGAGTTATTCTTGCAATTTATTTTACTTTATTCTTTATTCTTTTTCTTTTGAAATAATGTTTCCTGTATCTCTGTCTGACTTGAAACTTGATGTAGCAGAAGATGTCCTTAAACTTCTGATCCTTCTGCCTGTACCTCTCAACTTCAGGGATTCCAGGCATATAATCTGGATTATGTTGTGCTGGTGTTAGAATCTAGGATTCCTTCAATGCTAGGCAAGCACCCTTGTACCAACTGAGCTGTAGTCCAAGCTCTTACCACTTTCTTCTGGCTATATCAGAACTGCCCTTTACTTTGTATTACAAAGCCCATATTTAGTGCTGGAGATGTAGCTCAGATGTACTTTACCTTTGCAGGGACCCAAAGTCTACTACAGCCTAACTACTTCTTAGCTATTTGATGTTGTATAAACCAATGTCTCTGGGTCTGCATATTTTATGTACAACTTGAGAGAAAACAGTGGGACTTCTGAATAGTCTCTTAGAATAATGTGTGTGAAACCATAAAACAGTACTAGAAATTTTATAGATAGGTGGTTCTTTTCCTTCTACAAAATTAATCTTTCTTAAAATTTTTTTTTTTAGCCATCATGTTAAGGATACTTGTAAAAAGGGCCTTGATAGGCCTTTCTAAGTCACCTAAAGGATATGGTAAGTTTTTGTTGTATATTTGCTATTTTTTTTTTAAGATTTATTTATTTTATGTATATTAGAATATATACATACCATAAGATACACCATAAGAGGTCATCAGATCCCATTACAAATGGTTGTAAGCCACCATGTAGTTGCTGGGAGTTGAACTCAGGACCTCTGAAAGAGCAGTCAGTCCTCTTAACTGCTGAGCCATCTCACCAGCCCTATGAGTATTTTTGAGTGTCTTTATAAACCCAAAACCAAACCTGACAACATATGTTTGATATAATTGAATTAAAAAAGCTTTGATGCTCATTTAGTGCTTGAAAAATTCATATCTTAGCCAGGCTGTAATAGCCTATGCCTTTAATCCCAGCACTTAGAATACAGAGACAGGTAGATTTCTGAGTTCAAGGCCAGCCTAGTCTAGTCTTTTCAGGACAGCCAGGGCTACAGAGAGAAACCCTGACTGTAAAAAACAAACAAAAACAAAATTTGCATCTAGAGAGAGAAGACTAGTAAAAAAAGATAATTTATTAGGCTTTGCTGCAATGAATTCAACTCGGTTAATTTGTTTTTCACCTTATTGTTTTGATGACCAGTTCGAACAACTGGCACAGCAGCAAGTAACTTGATTGAAGTTTTTGTTGATGGTCAGTCTGTCATGGTGGAGCCAGGAACCACTGTCCTGCAGGTAATTACTTATATGACTCTCTGTTCTCTGATTTTTACTTAAAAAAACGATTTCCTTCATACTGTTTAGTTTAAATGTAGAAATGTGTCCTGCAAGGCAGGTAAGTGAAGGATAGTATGTCATTTCTCTAAATTTCTCCAGAAATAACAAATTTAGTCATAGACAGATGATGCTTTATTCTGACTATGGGTTATCACAGACCTAAACAGTTGTGTTTTTTTGTTTTTTTTTTTTCCATTTCTAGACTGTGGTAGACATAGACAGACATTAAAGCACTGAATGTTAGAAAAAAATGCAAGGTACAATGGAAAGTATTTTGGATAGCTAGAGGGTGGTAGAGATGTCAGAGGTAAAACTAAAGCATAGCCAGCTATAAGATGTGAGCTGAGTCTGTGACTCAAAAGAGAAGGGAAGTCCAGGAATGAAGCCACTGGGACAGGTTGACAGGGAAGATTTTGTGTACTGTGGACAAAGCAGATACTGGGGAAACACTTCACCACAGACTGTGAGGGCTTACGTAATTTGTTATAGCAGCTTTAAAGCTGCTGGGTTTGGAATGGAGCAAGAGTTCTTGAGGAACTTATATAGGAGTAGGTTAAGATAAGTGGGTAATGGCGATAAAATAATAAAAGATGTCTCCATCCATTGTGTTTCAGTAAGAACAAGATCCAAGGGAAATTATTCTAAAGCAAAATTTTGTCTTCTAGGCTTGTGAGAAGGTTGGCATGCAAATCCCTCGATTCTGTTACCATGAAAGGTTATCTGTTGCTGGAAATTGCAGAATGTGCCTGGTAGAGATTGAGAAAGCTCCAAAGGTACATGATACCTGGATTTCCATATCATGCTGCGGGAGGGAGAAGACTTTAAATCTTGCAGCAAACTTTATCTAAAATCAATACTGCTATAAATCCAATATTTTTTGTATGTAGGTTGTCTTAGTTTGGCTTTTATTGCTATGAAGAGACACCATAACCAAGGCAACTATTATAAAGGCAAAAACTTAACTGGGCTGGATTACAGTTTCCGGGGTTCAGTTCATTATCATCATGGTGGGAAGCCTTGCGTCATGCAGGCAGATTTGGTGCTGGAAGAGCAGGAGTTCCTGATCTGAAGGCAGCCAAGAGAAGATTGTCTCCTATAGGCAGTCTGCAGGAGAGTTTCTTCTGCACTGGGTGGAGTGAGAGCTAGTCTAGGAATTCAAGATGGTTTCTTAAGCTTTCAGCATCTTAAGATACAATCTTAAGATGCATAGTGAATGTATAATGTATATTAAAAGTGCTTATGCTGTACCGTTTTCACTTGACAAAGAATTGTAGAACCACCATGCCCAGTTTTTTTTTTTTTTTTTCCTTTTTAAAGATGTATTTTATGCGTATGAGTACACTGTCGCTCTCTTCAGACACACCAGAAGAGGGCATCGGTTCCCGTTACAAATGGTTGTGAGCCACCGTGTGGTTGCTGGGAATTGAACTCAGGACCTCAGGAAGAGCAGTCAATGCTCTTGACCACTGAGCCATCTCTCCAGCCTCATGCCCAGGTTTTTTTTTTTTCTTTTTTTTGAGACAGGGTTTCTCTGTGTAGTCCTGGCTGTATGCCCAGCTTTTTGATATGGGTTTTGGGAATCAAACTTAAGTCCTCATGCTTCTCAGGCTTACACAGCAAGCACTTACTTAACTGACTGAGCTATCTCACTAAATCTTAGGGATCTTTTCCTGGTTTTAAAATTTTTAATTTAAATGATACATATTTATTTCCTTACTAGGGGATGAGATGAGGTGTATGTGCCATTGTGCATATGTGGAGGTTAGAGTGACAGTTTACAGGGTGTGGTTCTTTCTTTCTTCCATGTGGATCCTGGGGATTGAACTCTCAGGTCATTCACTGAGCCATCTCTCTGGCCCTTGACTTTATTTTTTTCTGGGCTGACCTCAAATGTAGCACTTACTATATAGCATTGGCTAGATATTTAAACTCTTAAAAATTAAAAAAAATTTTAAATTAAAAAAAAAAAAAGGCAGGTGGTGACATATACCTTTCTTTAATCCCAGCACTTGGGAGGCAGAGGCATGCAGAGTGTATGTATTTATGTGCTTGTGTGTATACATTCATATGTGTATGTGAACACTGGTGCACACAGCATTCACATATGTACTATTGCATGTGTGGAGGTCAGAGGAGTGAGTTTCTCTTCTTCCACCGAGTTGGTCCTGGGTATCAAACTCAGATCTAAGTTTGGTATCAGATCTAGCCTTTACCCACTAGCCTCCTGAGTGCTAATATAGGCATTGACCACTGTACTTTTTTATTTTTTTATTTTTTAATCATGTGTGTGTGCATGATGTGTTTGCATGTGACATAAAACATGGAGATCAGAGGACAACTTTGTGAGATCACTTATCTCCTTTATGTAGGCTCCAGGATTGACTTGGTAAGTACCTTTACATACTGAGCCATTTGGTCTGCCCATTCCTGGTTTTTGAAAGCACAAAAATGGTGATGAGGTTGGATGTAGTAGCACACACACCTCTAATACCAACATACAGGAGCAGATGCAGGCAGACTTCTGAGTCAGAGACTGGCCTGGTCTACACAGCAAGTTCCAGGTCAGCCAGGACTATGTAGTGAGACCTTGTCTTAAAAATTTTTAAAGTAAAAGCCAGGCATAGTGGTGGATAACTTTAATCCTAGGTTTTAGGAAATGGAGGTAGGTGAATCTCTTGAGTTTGAGGGAATTTGAGGCCAGCCTAGTCTACACAGAGAGCTCCAGAACAGCCAAGTAGAGAAACCCTGTCTCAAAAAAAAAGTACCTAATTTCAGAGCAGAATAAAAAATTGCTTTAACTAGTAGACTATCCTTAAGGGCTAATAAATCTTAGTTTCTTTGGGGATGCTATAACAAAATACCCAAGTCTGGATACTTTATGAAGTAAAGAGGTTTATTTAGCTTATAGTTTTGGAGTCTCAAAATCAAGCAACCACATTTGGTAAGCATTTGATTGTTATATGAGAAAAGGAAAAGCAAGAGACTGAGTAGGGCCGCTGTTTGTTGTTGTTGTTGTTGTTTGGCGGGGTAGGGCTATAACCTACTTCTTGTGGGAATTAATCTCCAAGACCTAGTCCCTGAGAGGCATTCTCACACATCCCAGCTGCCTCCGATTAGGCACTGCTTCACAAACCTCTGTAGATTAGAGAGCAGCCTTGTAATACATGACATTTTGGGGGACAAACCACAGTAATGTTGTACTTGTTTTTAAGATTAACATGAATAGTCAAATAATCCTATTAATAGTTTTTAAAAATATGAAAAAAATTTTGTTTTTGTCTTTGTTTTTTGTTATTGTTTTTAGAAAAGGTCTTAGTATAAATAAAACCCTGGCTAGACTAGGTTGGCCTCAGATTTGCAGCCTCTGCCTTCTGAATGCTGAGATTACAGGCATGTTCCACTATACCTATCTGAAAACAAAAATTGATTTTGAAAGATAATATTTGTTTTTGTTTTGTTCTGCTCTGTTTTGTTTTTTTAATCTTTGACTCTGGTCTCAGGCTGTTCTGCAACTCATTGTATATCCCGTGGTCTTGTTTTGTTTTTAATGGTTTATTCAATATTTTATGTGTAAGGATGCTTATAACTACAAATAAATACAAGTATGGATTTCTCCTTTGAAATTCTAGGTTGTTGCTGCTTGTGCTATGCCTGTTATGAAGGGCTGGAATATCCTGACAAACTCGGAAAAGTCTAAGAAAGCCAGGTACGTTGTTGTTACTACTGTAGATTTGTCAGGAGGTGATTATGCTGCCCACAGGGGAGAGAGCTCCCATCAAATTTTTCAAGAACAGCAGAAGTGAGTACGCAGTAGAGGAGGTCAGCTCAGGTGCTGGAGGTATTGCCTGGAATGTTATCAGTGTTGAGAACTTGAGATGAGTAGCACCACAGCTTACTGAGCTTAGCATTCATTGATGACACATTAGTATTCTAGTGATCAGCGTGTGTTTGTGAGTCTTGTGGATTAAACTTGCCATAGTGCTATATAATTATATAATTCCAGCCTTGTTTTCATTTCAAATTAAAAATGATTTAACTTGTTTTTATTTTATATGCGTTGGTGATTTTCCTGAATATATGTCTTTGTGAGGATGTTGGATCCCCTGGAACAGGAGTTACAGACAGTTGTGAGCTGCCATACAGGTGCTGGAATAAAACCAGGTCTCTAGTGCTCTATAACCATGGAGTCAACTCTCTAGCCTAAAAGTTATGATTTTAAAAAGAAGAACCTAATAGCACATGCCTGTAATTTCAGGAATTGAGTGGTTGCTTTTAAAAAAAAAAAAAAAGCTGACAGCGATGGCATATGCTTGTGATATAATCACTTACAAGGTGTAGACTGGAAAATCAGAATACAAGGACACAGAATCCTTGGCCACATTGTGAGTTGGATATCAGCTGGGCTTCATAAGACCCTGTCTCAAAATAAATATGTAAGTGAATAAACAAAGCCATGAAAGTCATAATTTCCTAGGATCAATATTTAAACCCTTATGAACAAGTTCAAACTGTGTCTAATGCTACCTGAATACTAATATGATAGCATATCTGGAAGTAAATGTAAAATTTATGCTAACTGTAAAAAATATCTATGAAGTTTATTGAGTTAGTCTATAGGTCACCATTGTTAGTGGTAGCTTCTTATGTCGCTTTATATATTTGATTTTTCGTACAGAGAAGGTGTGATGGAGTTCTTATTAGCAAATCACCCATTGGATTGTCCTATCTGTGACCAGGGAGGTGAATGTGATCTGCAGGTATCTAGAATAATTCTGTAAATGTTTTTGATTGGCTCATTTTAATTTCATTAGCAGCATTAGATTGACTGTCTCGTAATCTACTTAAGGACCAGTCCATGATGTTTGGAAGTGATAGGAGCCGATTTCTAGAGGGGAAGCGTGCAGTGGAGGACAAGAACATTGGCCCCCTGGTAAAGACCATCATGACTAGATGCATACAGTGTACCCGGTGCATCAGGTAATCTTTCTCTTCTGGAATATCACTGGGTACTTGAATGAAAAAAGAAATATAAGCCGGGCGGTGGTGTCACACGCCTTTAATCCCAGCACTTGGGAGGCAGAGGCAGGCGGATTTCTGAGTTCGAGGCTAGCCTGGTCTACAGAGTGAGTTCCAGGACAGCCAGTGCTACACAGAGAAACCCTGTCTCGAAAAAAAACAAAAAAACAAAAAAAAAAAAAAAGAAATATAAAAGGAAGACATGACTGGTAGGTCCCTGAATGATGGAGGAGGTTTACTGTAGATAAAAGAGAATGCCCAGTCAGAGGCAGACATACCTGGGAGAGTGTAGAGTGAACGTGACCAGGAGCCAGGGCCTGTGAGAGGGTTGGGAAAGGGATTCAGACTGAGAGGCCACAGGGTAAATGGTAGATGAAAAGAGCCCAGAAGGACCCACAGAGCAAAATGGCTGAAGGGCATCCCAACCTCTTGGCTAGAGATGTTTAGGGGAGGGGGCCTGGTGTGCTGGGTGTGCCTGAGAGATGCAGGCAGAGCCTGGTGACCAGGTCCAGTTTGATATGTTAAATAGGCTCCTCAGTTAGCCATTTGTCCTGGGTTTGAGACCTAACAGTGCTAACTTAATATTCATACAGTTTCATCGAATAACAACACTGGAAATGATAGCCATTATTTAGTGAGAAAAAAGTTAAATTTTGTTGGCTTGGTTTGGTGTTTTTTGGTTTGTGGTTTTGTTCTTTTTTTTTTTTTTTCCATATGTTCTGATAACGTGACTTCTATTTGCTTTCAGTTAATGCCAATTTCAGTTGAATTTAAAACTTTTAGTCTGGTATTAATTGTGTGATAATTTATTGAATTGTATACATGTGATTTGTATGATTTTCCATTTGTGTGTTAACACTTCAGTTTCAGAGAAAAATTCACTTTTATTCGCTGACTATACTTATCATTGAAAATGTACTAATGCCTCTTTAATGTTTTGATAGTCATTGTTTTGTGATTATGAAAAGGAAAGAAATACTTTTTGCTGAGCTCATCTGTTTGATAACACATTTTATTTTTTTAGGTTTGCAAGTGAGATTGCAGGAGTAGATGACTTGGAACAACGGGCAGGGGAAATGACATGCAAGTTGGCACATACATTGAAAAAATGTTCATGTCTGAACTGTCGGGGAATGTCATTGATATCTGCCCTGTAGGGGCCCTAACCTCTAAGCCTTATGCTTTTACTGCCCGGCCTTGGGAAACAAGGTATTTATCTTTGTGGTTTTGATCAACTTGTTTTTAAAAGCTTTTCTTTTGTGTCTGCATGACAGTGTGATGCAGGTGCCCCTGAATGTGTATGCAGGTATGTTTGGAGGCTAGCAAACAACCTTGAGTGTCATCCCCCGGATCACTGGCTACTTTCTTTGAGGCACAGTCTCTTATTGGTCCATAACTTACCAATTAGGTTAGACTGGCTGGCTTTGGATTCTTTGCTTCTCCAGCACTGGGAGTACAAGCATGTTTACATCTTGATGAGGCTAGAACTCAGGTTCTCATACTTATTAGGCCAGGGCTTTAAGATTGAGCCATGCTCCCATCCCTGACTATTCATTTTTATTTTTTATTTATTTATTTATTTTTTGGTTTTTGAGACAGAGTTTCTCTGTGTAGCTCTGGCTGTCCTGGAACTCACTCTGTAGACCAGGCTGGACTCGAACTCAGAAATCAGAAATCTGCCTGCCTCTGCCTCCCAAGTGCTGGGATTAAAGGCGTGCGCCACCACTGCCTGGCCGTTTTGTTTTTATTTGTTGTGTGCCTGTGGTTATGTGTTCATGCACAAGTGGGTGCATGTCAGTGTGCACATATGAAGGACAACTTTTCGGAATCGGTTTTTACCTTATTAAGGCAGGTTTCTTATTTCTTCATTATGTGTATATCCCAGACTGGCCAACCCACAAGCTCTTGGCCTGTTCTGTTTCTACCTGCCATCACACTGTAGGAGTGCTGGAATTAGAAATTTGTACTTCATATGGCTCTTGATATGGCTTTCAGAGATCAAACTCAGGTCATCAGCCTTGCTCAGCAAGGGCTTTTACCCTCTGAGCCACCCTCCTGGTCCTGTTTTTAAATTTTAGTTTGCTCCTTTTTTAAAAAAGTAAAATCTCTTTGTCATTTTCTTCCTAAATTTTAATTGGTTTTGATCTATATTTTTATGTTTGCTAGAGGGGGGGGGGAAGGGAGGGAAGGAAGGAGAGGGACAGAGAGAGGGAGGGGGGTGGGAGGGAGAGAGAGGAGAGTTGTTTGTATGGAGGCCAGATATGGATGTTAGGTGGCTTTAATTTCTTATCACCTTATTTCTTTGAGACAGCTTCTCTTACTGTTTCGGGTAGCCAGTGAGCCCTAGTGATCTTCTAGTCCCCGGTTCTGTGATGCTGAGGTTGCAGGCATCACTGCCACGTTCAGCTTTTTATGTGGGTTCTGGGCATTGGATCCTTATGCTTGTGTAGCCTGTATGGACTGACTGAGTGATTTGACCCAGCCCCATAAAATGTTTTAGTGGAAAATAAGTACTTAAGTTGAAAGGTAGGACAAATCTCTATAAATTACAGTTTCTAAGATTTTTTGAGTATGTGCGTACATACTTTAATAGTCTTTAGTCTTTAATGAGGAGAGACAGGAGCAGCATCAAGCCAAACCATTACAGATTTTTTTTTTGTTTTCTTGAGGCAGTGTCCTGGAACTTGTTTCTGGACCAGGGTGGCTTTGAACTTACAGAAATCCATCTGCCTCTGCCTCCCAAGTATCCCAAGGATTACATTGTGTGCCACCCATACCCAAGCATTACAGGTTTTTACGGTAGTCAGGTGTGTTTGTATGTGTGCATATGTGTGGAGACCAGATGTTGATATCAAGTGTCTTCCTAACTCTCCCTTCACTCAGTTGACTCAGACTGCATTCCTGCTGAGCCTGAACTTGCCAATTGCTATCTCATACTCTGACTAGCCAGCATAGGTCCCCTTACCTAACCCTGCCTCCTCCACTGTCAACCCCTTTCTCTGCCTCTAGAATGCTAGACTGCCATGTACTCCTGACTTTTATGTGGGTGCTAGGAATCTGAATTCTGGTCTTCATGCTTGCACTTTATCTTCTGAACCATCTCTCCAGCCCCACAAAATAGTTGTTTATATTTTATTTTATGTGTACATATATATGGGTCTAAGTTATGTATAAACTCTATGTGTATGCAGGTGCCTGAAGAAGCCAAAAGAGGGCATTGAATCCTTTGAAATTATAGTTGGATAGTGGTGAGCCGCCATGTGGGTGCTGGGAACCAAACACAAGTTCTCTGTAGGAGTAGCAAGTGTTCTTAACCGCTAAACCATCTCTCCTGCCTCACAGAATAGTTTGTAATGCATTAAAGCTTCTTACATTTTAGTATATAAGTGATAAAATGGTATTTGGGAGGATTTTTATTTTTATTTTTGTTAGTTTTGTTAGTCTTTGTTTCTGCTTTCTGGAATAGTTGATTTGTCAGTATCTGACTACCAGCAGCCCAGGACTAATCAATTGTATTCCTTTCTAATTGACCTGTCGAGTAATGTGATTAAAATATGGAGGTGCTTATATTTATTGCTGTTGTGAGTCCCACTGTTTTTAGAGATTTAGAAGGAGAGGTAATCTGGTAGTATGTGTATTCCCAACACTTGGGGTACAGAAGCTGGAGGATCTGTTCACAGTCATTTGTTTGCTAGAGGGTTTGAGGCAAGCATGGGCTTATGAGACTTACCTCAAAATACCAGAAAAGAAAAATTGCTATGGAAGTAACTAAGTAACAGAAACTCTTCTTACTCTCAGAATCATCATACTAAATGTATGTTTATTTTCTCAGAAAGACAGAGTCCATTGATGTAATGGATGCAGTGGGAAGTAACATTGTGGTTAGCACAAGAACTGGAGAGGTAATGAGGATTTTGCCAAGAATGCATGAAGAATATTAATGAAGAATGGATTTCTGATAAAACCAGGTGTTGTCTTTAATTTTTTGCAATTGATTTTAAAAAAATCTATGATCATTTTTTGAGATTTATTTTATGTATATGAATGTTTTGCTTTTATAGATATCTGTGTGTACTACAGTGTTATGGATGGTTGTGAGCTGACATGTGGGCACTAGGAAATGAACTCGTTTCTTCTGCAAGAACAAGTGCTCTTAACCACTGAGCCATCTCTCCAGCCCTCATGGTCATTTTTAATGGACATTTTTATGTTGCAAAGTGATATAAACTATTGAATAATCTGAGTTTTTATAAAGAGAATGAAAAAAAAATCAATTTGAATAGTTATAAATGTTGGGCATAGTGGCACAAGCTTATGATCTAAGTTACTTGGAGGCCGAAACAGGAGGACCTGAAATTTACAAACAACTTGGGAGACTTAGACCTTGTCTCAGAATAAAATGTAAAAGGGCTGGACATGTAGCTGAGCTGTAGGATTTGCCTACTATTCTAGGCCCTGGTTTTGATCTCCAGTACTTGGGGGGAAAAAAGGAAGATTTTTTTCTTCAAGACAGCATCTTCCTGTGTAGGCCTGCTGTCCTGGAACTCACTCTGTAGACTAGGCTAGCCTTAAATTCAGAAATCCTCCTGCCTCTGCCTCTTGAGTAGTAGAATCTATCTATTGCCACCATCCCTGTGTTAGATATTTATAATTTTGACACTTTAAGTAATCTTCTATTAACATTTGTTACAGTTTTTAAACTTGAAAATTATAGTTGCTCCTTATTAATATTTTATATATTGTATGATTTCTTTTGTCTAGATTTGCCTATGATGGACTAAAACGTCAAAGACTTACTGAACCAATGGTCAGAAATGAAAAAGGGCTTTTAACTTATACCTCCTGGGAAGATGCACTCTCTCGTGTAGCTGGAATGGTAAAAATAGAAATGTAGATTAAACAGTGTGTAGTTTTCACAAAACAGCTTTGCCATGAAGAGAAGGCATACCTCTCTCTCTTTCTCTCTCTCTCTTTCTCTTTCTTTCTTTCTTTCTTTCTTTCTTTCTTTCTTTCTTTCATTTTTTTGGTTGGTTGGTTTGTTTATGTGTTTGTTTTAGACAGAGTTTGTCTGTGTAGCCCTAGCTGACCTAGAACTCGCCATGTAAACCAGGCTGGCCTTAAACTCACAGAGATCTGCCTCTAAATGCTGGGATTAAAGGCATATGCCACTATATCCGTTATTTTCTCCTTTCTTGCCAAGATTATAATTTGTCTTTATTTGAATTTTTTAAATTTATATATGTATATGAGTGCTTTATTTACAGGTATGCCTGCATGACAAGAAGAAGGCATCAGATTCCATTATAGATGGTTGTAAGCCACCATGTGGTTGCTGGGAAATTGAACTCAGGACCACTGTGCTCTTAACTACTAAGCCATCATCTCTCCAGCCCTCTGTTTGATATTTTTGAGAGCCATATCTCAGATATGCTAGATACATTCTAGAGTTTAACCCATAGATTACTGACACATGATCTCTACCTTACACCTTGTTATGTGAGAGAAAGAGGCATAATTATTGTTCTACCAGGAGTGATATGAGAGAAAACACATAAGGGGTGTGGGACACCTAACCAAAATTAGGGTATCAGGATGCTTTTGTAAAGACAGTGACTCTGGAGCAAAGCCTAAGAGTAAATATGAGCTTGCCAGAACAAAGGTAGAGGGCCAGGGGTAACTCACTTGTATTGAGTGTGCTTGGCATGTATAAAGCCCTGGTTTAATTACCAGTAGCCAATAAAATGGGAAAGAATAGAATAAAGTTCCCTGATGAAAGACACTGTAGACAAAGATCAAAAGTCTAGAGGGAATGGGAGATACTTTAGAAGAGGTCGAATTTAAGGAAACTATAACTCCATGATTTTCATCTCCAGAGGTTATATCAAAGCTGCTTTGTCCCTAAAGTAAAATTCACAGCTTCAGGCCAAGCTGGAGTCACTTTCCTTGACCCCACACACCACTGCTGCATCTCATGGTTAGGCTGAATGAGCAATGGTAAGCTCTTTAGTCAATGTGCATTACTTTTTTCTGCCTTGCATATTGCTCAATATGTTTTATTGATAAATTTGATAAAGTATATAGTTATTCTTAAAGTATAGGAAAACTTTGGAATATGTATAGTTTGGCTTTAAGAGTTTGTCAAGGGGGGCTATAGAGATGGCTCAGTGGTTAATAGCACTGGCTGCTTTTCCAGAGGTCACGAGTTCAATTCCCAGCAACCACATGGTGGCTCACAACCATCTGTAATGGGATCTGATGTCTTCTGGTGTGTCTGAAGATATCAACAATGTACTCATATACATAAAATAAATAACTTTAAAAGAGTTTGTCAAGGAAAAGCATATAAAGCTTATAATCTACTAGGAATTAATTTATTAGAAAGAAGTATAATTAAGTGGTTCATTGCATTCAAACCCAAAATATATTAAATTCCTTGATTGTATGAGTATTTGAGAACACATAAGTTATTTCAATAATCATATGCTAATTAATTCACCAGAAAAAGAAAAGGTTAAAATTTTGTTACTTGCTAATATTTTTGAAAACTATCTTTTTAAATGCATGTTTTATATATATTTTTTTCATTTTTTAATTGAAATAGAATTAAATCAGTCCTTCCTTCAGGCCCTCCTAGTTACCTGTCCCTGATCCCTCGCACTCCCCTCGCACTCGCAAACTGATAGCCTCTCTTTTTTTATTGAAAAAACTTTTTCATTAAAAAATGAATATAGGGGCTGGCGAGATGGCTCAGTGGTTAAGAGCACTGACTGTTCTTCCAGAAGTCCTGAGTTCAATTCCCAGCATCCACATGGTGGCTCACAACCATCTGTAAAGGGATCAGATGCCCTCTTCTGGTGTGTCTGAAGACAGCGACAGTGTATTCACATTAAATAAATAAATAAATAAATAAATAAACCCTAAATAAAAAAAAAATGAATATATTTATATTTTATACTTATATTTTTATTTTATGTGCAATATATATATATATATATATATATATAAATTTGTGTTCACACACAAATACAAATAGAACCTACTGAGTCCATTTTTTGTTGTTTGTGTATATATGATTTCAATGTTTGTGTATATATGATTTCAAGGCTGACTGCTCTGTACTGGACAACCTATAAGAGGGTTCATTCCTGAGAGAAGCTAGTTCTTTTTCTCCCAGCAGTCAGTTGCCTATAATTCAGGTGAGATCCTGTGAAATTTTCTCCTTTCCATGTTAAAATGCCAGTTGGTATTGATATTCTGACCTTGTTTATGCAGCCTTTCTAGGAGATACTGTTTCACGGCAGACTTCTGGTACTCTAGCTCTTAGAATCTTTCTGTCTTTTCCATGGTTTTCCTTGAGCCATAGATGCAAGAGCCATGGTATAGATAGATGTGTCTGTTGTGGCTGGGGTCCCCACAATTTGTTGATCTCTGCCTTGTTTCCAGTGTGGTTTTTCTTTCCATTTGCTGTAAAAAGCTTCTTTGATGTGGAGTGGTAGCTATACTAATCCAGGAAAGATGGCTATGCATCCTGATATTCTTGGTACTTGAGGATGACTTGTTATATTTTTCCGAACAATCATGGTCTTTGCTGACTATAGGTGTCTTAGTGATGCCCTTTTCTCTGTTTCCAGTTACAGAGTTTTGAAGGCAAGGCTGTGGCAGCGATTGCAGGTGGCTTGGTGGATGCTGAAGCCTTAGTAGCTCTGAAAGATTTGCTTAATAAAGTTGACTCTGACAATTTATGCACTGAAGAGATCTTCCCCACTGAAGGAGCTGGGTGAGAAACACTAAGCTATGTTCCAGGCTGCTGTTTTGGATTTCATTTTGATTTTTGAGTCTCATATAGCCCAGGCTGGCCTCGAGTTCTGTGTAGCAGAAGATCTTTCTGTGTTTACCTCCTAAGTACTTGGATTGAAGATGAGTGCTACTGTTCTCAGCTATTGTTTTCCCTTTTAGTTATAGAAAACAGCCACATCTGTAACATCACTGTTCAATTTCTTGACACACTGGGTTCTCTAATAGACCAGTGCACTTTCACATCTAAATCAAACCAAATAGCATGAAAGTAGAAAGAGCCTGTCTAAGCAGAGGTAGGTTAGCAGGGGTTGAAGGGGAGATCCAAGGGCAATGAGAGGTGAGCATGATCAAATTATACACGGATGAAAGTGAAATTGTGTAATTAACACATGTTAATAAAAGACTTCAATAAACGAAACCAAAAAACTTACATAAGAATATAGTCGCCGGGCGGTGGTGGCGCACGCCTTTAATCCCAGCGCTTGGGAGGCAGAGGCAGGTGGATTTCTGAGTTCGAGGCCAGCCTGGTCTACAGAGTGAGTTCCAGGACAGCCAGGGCTACACAGAGAAACCCTGTCTCGAAAAACCAAAAAAAAAAAAAAAAAAGAATATAGTCCTTACAGCACTTGGGAGGCAGAGGCAGGTGGATTTCTGAGTTCGAGGCAGGCCTGGTCTACAGAGTGAGTTCCAGGACAGCCAGGGCTACACAGAGAAACCTTGTCTCAAAAAACCAAAAAAAAAAAAAAAAAAAAAGAAAGAAAAAAAGAATATAGTCCTTAATACGTGTTGTAAGTTTAGTTTCATTTGGACACACCTGCCTGGCATCCTAGTGTATGTGGTAATCTCAAGTGTGGTAGCTAAGAGGACAACTGCTCAAGTTCAAGGCTAACTTGTGCTGTAAACAGGGCAACGGTTAGACACACTATGAAAACTTGTGCGTGAGAGTGCACTGGAATTTATGATCAGATACTAGTCTGTGGACTCTTGCATGTATTAACTTTATGTATGTATTATAGCATGTATTAAGTTTACTTGTAAGGTTTTATGTTACTGTTTGTTTTTCTTCTTAAACTTGAGTTATATTTTATATTTTTAGCACAGATTTACGATCCAATTATCTTCTCAATACCACAATTGCCGGTGTGGAAGAAGCAGATGTTGTTCTTCTAATTGGTACAAATCCACGTTTTGAGGCACCACTGTTTAATGCTAGAATTAGAAAAAGGTAATTTAATTTAATCCTTATTTAATAAGACCTTAAAAATATGTGATTGTTTTTGTTTTATACATGGAAGTGATATTTCAAGTAATTCCTAGTAAGTGCTAGTTGTAGTGATACTAAGAGGAGAGGAAAATTCCTAACAGATTCATTCTAACCCTACCCCACCTCTCTGTTTCAATGTACTTTGTTTATATATTTATTTTATTTTATTTTATTTGAGTTGTTCTCATTACATAGCTCTGGCTGGCCTGAAACTCACTGTGTAGACCAGGCTGGTCTAGAATTGACAAGAGATCAGCCTGCCTCTGCCTCTTGAATGCTGAGATTAAAGACATGTACCACCCCACTTGGCTTCCTTGTTAATGAGTGAGGGTCTCATGTGACCCAGGCTAGTTAGTCTCTAGCTCACTACATAGTCAGAGTAAACCTTGAGCTCCTGATCTTCCTGCCTTTATCTCCGGTGCTGGCATTATAGGCATTATAGGCTACGGCACCTTGTCTTATACTTTTTTTTTTTTGCAATTTTGCTTTACATGACACATTTATTATATATACGTCATATATATCCAAACATCACAAACCCCTAAAGGCTTTCTTTTGCTAGGAGCATTTTAATTTTACTAGGAATATTTTAATTTTCTACTTATGTGTGTCTTTCTTATCACAAATTTCTACAGTGAACATTTTTATAGAATTTCTAGTCGTATGTTTATCAGTTGCTTCTTGAGTTTTGAAAATATGGTGGTTAGTCTGCTAGTATCGCCCATTTCCACTTTCTCGAGGATACAGCATCCAGCACTGACGAGTGGTAGAAATGATGTCAGTTCTACTCCTCTTGGCACGATCACTTGGAGCTGGTGTACTTGGTGACGGCCTTGGTGCCCACGGCGTGCTTGGCCAGCTCCCCGGGGAGCAGCAGGCGCACGGCCGGCTGGATCTCCTGGGACGTGATGGTCGAGCGCTTGTTGTAATGCGCCAGGCGCGACCCGCGATGCGGTCGAAGATGTCGTTCACGAACGAGTTCATGATGCCCATGGCCTTGGAGGAGATGCCAGTGTCGGGGTGCACTTGCTTCAGCACCTTGTACACGTACACCGAGTAGCTCTCCTTGTGGCTGCGCTTGCGCTTCTTGCCGTCCTTCTTTTGGGCCTTGGTGACGGCCTTCTTGGAGCCCTTCTTCGGGGCGGGAGCGGACTTGGCGGGCTCAGGCATCTTCGGAAGCTCAGTGTCACTTTTTTTTTTTTTATTTTGTTTTTCGAGACAGGGTTTCTCTATGTAGCCCTGGCTGTCCTGGAACTCACTCTGTAGACCAGCTTGGCCTCAAACTCAGAAATCCGCCTGCCTCTGCCTCCCAAGTGCTGGGATTAAAGGCGTGCGCCACCACCGTCCGGCTTGTCTTGTACTTTTTAAAACAAGATCTTATGATATAGTCACCACTGCCCTTGAACTTTCAAACTGGTCCTTCAGCTTCCACCTCTCTTCATGAATTATGGGCATGTTTGTTGGTTTAAACTTTATTTTATGTATGTATATGTGCATGAACATGCTGTACTACAGTGTACATCTGGTAATCAGAGGACACTTTTAGGAGCTGGTTCCCTCCTTCTACCTTTGAGTCCCAGGAATGGAACTGAGCTTGTCAGGGTGATAGCAAGCGCCTTAACCTGCAGAGCAGTCTTACCAGTCCCACCCTCTGTTTTTTGTTTGGTTTTTGGTACTAAGGATTAAATTCAGAGCTTTTCTTGCATACAACATAAGCACCTGACAACTGAGTTGTATCCTTACCCCATATTTTATAATAGTTTTGTTCTTGTCCAGCATCTATCTACAGTCACATCACAATTAATGTCACGTCATTTCAGGCCTATTTTTACTTTTCTTTTTTTTAATTTAATTTTACTTTTTTTTAAACTTAACATCCTGCTCACTGCTCCCTCCCGATCACCCCCTCCCACAATCCTTCTTCCATAGTTCCCTCCCCTTCTCCTCTGAGTGGGTGGGGGCTCGCATGTGTATCCCCCTTCCCCCTCCCCTCCTATCCCCTTTCCTGGCACTTCAAGTCTCTGTGAGGCTAGGCAGTTCCTCTCTCACTGAGGCCAGACAAGGCAGTCCAGCTAATAGAACATACCCCATGTACAGACAACGACTTTTGAGATAGCTCCTGTTCCAGTTATTCAGGACCCACATGAAGGCCAAACTGCACATCTGCTACATATGAGTTAGGATGCCCAGGTCCAGCCTGTGTACATTATTTGGTTGGTGGTTTAGACTCTGAGAGTGCCAAGGGTCCAGGTTAGTTGACTCTGCTGGTCTTCCTGTGGGAAGTTGCAATTCAGTCCCTGGCCGAATCATTTCTCCTATTCTTCCATAAGAGTCCCCAAGCTCCATCTAGTGTTTGGCCATGAGTTTCTGCATCTGACTGTGTCATCTGCTGGGTGGAGCCTCTCAGAACAACATGCTCCTGTCTGCAAACATAACAGAGTATCAGAGTGTCAGTGATTGGTGCTTGCCCATGAGATGAGTCTCAAGTTGGGCTGGTTATTGGTTAGCCATTCCCTCAGTCTCTCTTTCATCCCTTCTCTGAATTTCTTTTCTTTTGTTTTCTTTTCTTCTCTCTCTCTCTCTCTCTCTCTCTCTCTCTTTTCTTTTTTTTTTTTTAAGAAAAAAAGATTTATTATGTATATAATATTCTGTCTGCATTTATGCCTATACACCAGAAGGGGCACCAAATCTCATTATAGATGGTTGTGAGCCACCATGTCGTTGCTGGGAATTGAACTCAGGACCTCTGGAAGAGCAATCAGTGCTCATAAACACAGCCATCTCTCCAGACCCTTCTCTGCATTTCTTGTAGATGGGATAACATTTGGGTAGAAAGTTTTGTGGGTAGGTTGGTATTCTTATCACTTCCCTGGGGTTCCTGCCTGGCTATAGGAGGTGGCTACTTCATGCTTCATCATGCTTCATATCCCGCACTGCTGGGAGTCTCAGCTGGAGTCACTCCATAGACTCCCTGGAGTCTCCCTCATCCCAGGTCTTTGGTTGGTCCTAAAGATGTACACACCCCTACCCCCATTTACTTTTTTTCTATAGAGCACAGGCTAGTTATTTACACTTCCCACATCTACTGTCTTTTTCATTTGTGTTGTAGACATTTCCAATAGGGCATCTGTATTATCTATCTAGATTATTATTTATCTGAAAATTGGTTGAGAGTGAAAGGGAGTTACTACTTCAGGATGACGGGTAAAATTAGTACTGCTTCAGAATTACAGTTACCACACTCACAAATAGTTTTGAAGGATAGCAGGGCGGTAGTAGTGCACACTTTTAATTCCAGCACTCTAGAGGCAGGTAGATCTCTGAGTTCAAGGCCAGCCTGGTCTACAGAGTGAGTTCCAGGATAGCCAGGGCTACACAGAGAAACCCTGTCTTGAGAAACAAAAATCTCCAATAGTTTTGAAGGAGGTAGCTCCATAGTACTCTGCTATAAAGAATAAATAAATGACAGTTTATTTTTGTGGATATTTGAGACTACAGGTCAGTTATTCTAAAATAGATTTTGTTTACATTAGACTGGTACTTAGGATTGCCACACAACAAATTTATTTCCTGAATTATTAATACATCTTTACAACACTCTTTATTTTGAAAGGTATACATTAAATTATGTGTGTTAAGATTAAATAGTCTGTGAGTGCTTTTGACATTTTGTGATTATAAATAGAGGTAGGACTTAGAATTGTTGAGATCAAAGGCTATGCTTAACTTATTTGGCTCTAAAATTGTTTTTGTTTCAGCTGGCTTCATAATGACTTAAAAGTGGCCCTCATAGGTAGTCCAGTGGACCTCACTTACAGATACGACCATCTAGGAGACTCTCCTAAAATTCTGCAAGACATTGCTTCAGGGGGAATTCATTCTGCAAGGTGATTTTAAGTTATACATACCTACTGTTGCTGGTTTTTAACTGTTACTATTACTTTAAAGATTTATTTTTAGCCGGGCGGTGGTGGCGTACGCCTTTAATCCCAGCACTTGGGAGGCAGAGGCAGGCGGATTTCTGAGTTCGAGGCCAGCCTGGTCTACAGAGTGAGTTCCAGGATAGCCAGGGCTACACAGAGAAACCCTGTCTCGAAAAACCAAAAAAAAAAAAAAAAAGATTTATTTTTATGTGCATCGGTGTTTTGCCTGCATGTATGTCTGTGTGAGGGTTCCAGATCCTCTGGAACTATAGTTAAAGACAGTTGTGAGCTGCCATGTGAGTGCTAAGAATTGACCCCAGGTCCTCTGAAAAAGCAGCCAGTGTTCTTAATTGCTGAACCATCTCTCCATCTCCATTTTTTAATTATTATTCTTTCTTTTAGATTTATTTATTTTTATTTTGTATGACTGAGGTTGTTTTGCCCACCTGCATGTATATCTATCACTTGCCAGTCCTGATGTCTGTAGAAGTCAGAAGAGGCCATAGTGTACCCTGGAATTAGAGTTAATGGATGGTTGTGAGCTGCCATGTGGGTTCAGGAACTGAACTGCTCTACAAGAGCTTCTAAGCCATCTCTCCAGCTCTTTTAATTTATTGTGTGTGAGCTGTTTGTTGTTCACTTTTACTTAACAGTCTTCCACCGAGCCTATAGTTTCCTATGTACTTGAAACTCACTCCCTTATTATATCATAAAGCAAATTCTTTACTGCTTTAGGAATGCTCTGTTGTTCTCCCTGCTTTCTCTTCTCTCTGGATCTCTGAATATAGGAAGTAGTAGGCGATGACACTTCAACACAATATTTTTTGTCATGTTTTAAATTTCTTTTTGTTTGTTTGGAGATGGTGTCTTGCTATGTAGCCCTGGATGGTTTGGAAGTCATTATGTAGATCAGGCTGGCCTGAAACCTAATCATTTACTTCTTTCCATGTGCGAGGATTACAGGCATGTACCACCACACCTGGATCTTCAGTAGCATTTGAGTATCTCTAGGGACATTTCCCAGGTTGTGTGAGGCCTGCCCATACTTATTCCAACCAAAGAATACTTGGCTAGGATATTCATCCCCAGTGCATACTTGTATAAAATCTGTTTTATGTGATATTAAGCTTTTTCACAGTAACATTTGCAAGATGTTTTTATTAATTCAGATGCTATTAAGTAAATTAGTGATTCTTCATGTTAGATTCCCAAACTTGCATGTCAATAGATGCAAATATCATGCAGTGCTTTAAAATCAACAGGTTTTTTTTTTTTTTTTTTTTTTTAAATAGGTCTTAAAGGAAGCTAAAAAACCAATGGTGGTTTTAGGCAGTTCTGCACTCCAGAGAGATGATGGAGCAGCAATTCTTGCAGCTGTATCCAACATTGTACAAAAGATTCGGGTAAACGGTGTTGTTGCAGAGTGGAAAGTTATGAATATTCTGCATAGGTTTGTTACTCATTTATGTACTAGAAAATTCAAGTGATGTGTGTGTGTGTGTGTTCATTCCAGACTTGTCATGTTTATATGTACAAACAGCATTTAGAAACATTATTCCCAGCTGGGCGGTGGTGGCGCACATCCTTAATCCCAGCACTTAGGAGGCAGAGGCAGGCAGATTTCTGAGTTCGAGGCCAGCCTGGCAGCCTGGTCTACAGAGTGAGCTCCAGGACAGCCCGGGCTACACAGAGAAACCCTGTCTCGAAAAACCAAAACCAGAAAAAAAAAAGTTCAAGTCATTTTCCACTGCACAGAGAGGTTGAGATTAGCATGGGATATGTGATACTTTGTATTAAAAATATGTATTATATTTTTTGTCCTCAATTTAAAAATTACACTGTATCCCCTGACTTGGATTAAATGGGGATTTAGCTAAAGAGATTTTTTTGGTAAACATTCCAATTATGCTAATTTATTTTAGGAAAACTGAAAAGGGAACAAAGTGTGAAAATGAAGTGGTTATTTCATGATCTGAAGATAATTGCTATTGCTATTTTATTAGTTCCTTTCCTTCTAGGCTTTCTTCCCTGTGTAATTGTTTCTAGTTATATGGTTAATATACTGTGAGTACAACTTTGTGTTCTGATTTACCTTATTTTCATTACCAGATAAGAATTTTCAGCTATAACTAGAAATCTTTCATGAACTTTTTTCCTTAAATTTTTTTTCATATGGTATATTTTGATCATATTATCTTCCCTCACCCCACCCTACAAGTTCTCTCCCCACCTCTATCTCCATGTTCACCCAACTTTATGTTCTTTCTCTCAAAAACCAAAAAAAAAAACTGAAGCAAAACTTGAAAATCAGGACAAATGAGTAAAAACTAATAAGAAAAACCAAAACACAGTAGTTATTTACTATAATAATTTATAATGTTTCATTTTTAACATGTACGCTGATGGTAGTTTTTGATGACTTTAAAATAATTCTGTGAGTAACTGGGGTGCAGCTTTGTGGTGTAAAGTATGTACCTATCCAGGTGCAAGACTCTGGTATCCATTCTTAGCTCCACAGCTAAGCTTAGAAAGTGAGCAGTGGTAACCCAGGTAACTGAACTTTAGATTACCTTGTCCTTAGGCTATAAAAGTAAAATGGCTGCGTTAAACAAGGCAGATATTTATATTTCAAGAGCTGTTTTGAATGTTTCTGCTAGTTTTAGGAGGTAGGAGGGTTGTTATTTTGAGCGTCTTCCTTAGATTATCTTCACTTATAACATGTAACAGTTGTGGGAAGCAGTTCCATAGGGGTATACTCTAGTCTGTATAGTAATGGTTTTCTCTGGGAGGCTTTTCCTTCCTCCTCTCTCTGTTTCTCTCTGTCTTTATGTCTCTCTCTCTCTCTCTCTCCCTCCCTCTCTCCCTTCCTTCTTTCTCTCTCTCTCTTCTTTCTTTCTTTCTTTTTTTTTTTTTTTTTTTTTTTGGTTGTTGATGTTGTTTTATTGTTTTGTTTTTTTGGGGATTTTTTTGAGGCTGGTTCTTACTCTGTCTTTGGAAAGCTTTGAACTTCCTATGTTGCTCTGCCAGTTGACCTTATACATACTTGCAGCCTTTCTCCTAGCTCTAACTTTTTTTTTTTTTGGTTTTTCGAGACAGGGTTTCTCTGTGTAGCCCGGGCTGTCCTGGAACTCACTCTGTAGACGAGGCTAGCCTCAAACTCAGAAATCCGCCTGCCTCTGTCTCCCTAGTTCTGGGATTAAAGGCCCACCGCCCGGCGTTCTAACTCTTACATAACCTGAATTACCAGCATCATTTCCTCCTTGAATTATTGTTTTAACATAGTTTTTAATTTTTCCCTTTTACTTTTTTTTTTTTAAGATTTATTTATTTCATGTATATGAGTACACTGTAGTTGTTGTCTTCAGACACACCAGAAGAGGGCATCAGATCCCATTACAGATGGTTGTGAGCCACCATGTGGTTGCTGGGAATTGAACTCAGGACCTCTAGAAGAGCAGTCAGTGCTTTTAACCACTGAGCCATCTCTTCAGTTCCCCCCTTTTGCTTTTTTTTCCTTTTAAAGATAGGATCTTGCTATGTATCATGACTTACTTTGAATGCACTATGTAGCTCAGACTAGTCTCAGCCTGAACATCACCCTGATGGTCCTCCTGCCTTTGCTCGGATTATGGTAGTGTGCTACCATACCTAGCTCCCTGTGGCTTTATTCTAAAACATATGTTTGATTTACTGTAAGTTTTATGTCTTACTGTGAACTTAAGCCATTTACAGTTGGTTTTTGTAATTACTTCATTGCTTATTAATTCATGACAAACAGTCTCAGGAGGAGGAGGAAGATGAGTAGCTCACTGTTACAGTGCTTGCCTAGCACCCATAAGAGTCTAGTTCAGTCTTCAAAACCACAGGAAAAGAAACAGAAAGCCAGGCATGGTAGCTCATGACTTTAATTCCAGCCCTGAGGAAGCAGGAGGATCTCTGTGAGTTTGAAGCCAGCTTGGTCTACAAAGTGAGTTCTAGGACAGCCAGGGCTACACAGAGAAACCCTGTCTCAAAAAGAAAAAGAAACATGCTATGCATCTTATATTTCAGTGGTAAGAGCTGAATATAAAAGAAGCTACAAATTATTCCTATGTAATTACTCAAATTGCTTATACTTAAATGCTGCATGTATTTGAAAATTCATCATTGTTTTACAGGATTGCAAGCCAGGTAGCTGCTTTGGACCTTGGCTATAAACCTGGGGTAGAAGCAATTAGGAAGAACCCTCCCAAAATGCTGTTTCTTCTGGGAGCGGATGGAGGTTGTATTACACGACAGGACTTGCCAAAGGATTGTTTCATTGTTTATCAAGGTAAGTAGCACTTTGGCACTAGAGACAAAAGAGTATACATGGTGTATACTGAAAGCTATTTGATACACTCAGCTTCTGTTTTGAATAACTATTTTGACTGTATAGAAGTTCATTGACGTGTATATACTTTGGGTCTACAACTTGAATATGTGACTTTTTTTATTTGCAATTTTTTAATAATAAACCTTATTTTAAAAATCAAAACAAAATCTGTTTGTTAACCAGAGGAGTAGTATATACCTGTGATCCTAGCCCAGGATTAGGATGAGGATGAGACAGGAAGACAGGAGTTTGAGGCAGTTGTTAAAATCTATCATAGGTGAACAGTAGTCACCTTCCCAGCAGGGAGTCTGATGTACACTTGTGAGTCCTGTCCTCAGGAAGCTGAGGTAGGAGGAATGCAGGTTTAGGCCAGCCAGAACAAGCTGAGCCTCTGTCAGAATACTCAGCATGGTGACTCAGGAAAGTGTTATGATGGTGACAACAGTGATGATGCTGTTGTTAGAAGAACCTGAATCCTGCAAGATAGGCTTTGTAATTTGTTTCTGAAGCAAGGTCTCATAGAGCTCAGGTTAAGTGCTAGTTGAATACATAGCTGAGGATGACCTTGAACTCCTGATCCTCCTGCCTCCACCTTCTACGTAAGGCATGTATCATCATGTCTGACTAAACTGTAAAATGTAATCACTTGGATTCTGAATTATAGGACAGGACGTGTTCTTGTTGCTGTTCCTTGTCTAGAGGCTTGTTTTTGTTTGTTTTTTGCTAGACATGGTTTCTCTGTGTAGTCCGGGCTGTCCTGGAACTCACTCTGTAGACCAGGCTGGCCTCGAACTCAGAAATCCGCCTGCCTCTGCCTCCCAAGTGCTGGGATTAAAGGCGTGCGCCACCACTGCCCAGCTCTTTTTTATTTTTTTTTTTTAAATGAGCCAAAATTTTATTTCTTGCATTTGAAGTATTCCTGGCTGACATCCTCGGCCTGAGATTCTTTGCCCTAGTCCTTAACCACTACACAACTAAAACCAACCACTTTCCATGGTTTCCCCTCTGTATCGATTTTACAGAGGCCCACCCATTCCCCTAGTTTCTTGTTGTCGTCAACCTTTATCAGGTTGGTTTGATGCTCGGCACAAAGTGCCTCCACCAGCTTGAGCTTGACATACATGGGCTCATCACAGTTGGATGCAAGCACACAGAGATGGGCTTGGCACTTGTCTAAGGCTTTGGCAGCTTTGAGTATGCGACGTGCTAGGCCATCGTGGATGAGGGCGGTCTTCAGCACCTCTTGTAGAGCAGTGTTGATGTCCATTACACCTCCAGCAGCTGTGCCTTCCTCGGCCATGGCGGTGTATTATGGTAACGCCAGATCTTGACTGCACACGAGCTTCCGCCTCCGTGCAAATTGGCAGCGGCAGGGGAAAAAGACAGAATCTCTTATAGTCTAGTCTGACCTTAAACTTCACTGTGGAGCCAGTGTGACCTTGAACTTCTGATTCTCCTGCTCCTTTCTCCTGAGTGATGACATTACAAGCATGCACCACCACATTTAGCTAGTATAATATATTGTCTTAATAGGTTTTGCCCTCATTTGGTTTGTCAAGACAGGGTTTCTATGAAAAGGCATACACTACCATGCCCAGCCGCTTTCATAGTTTAGAAAGTGAGACTAAGTGTGGTTCAGGCTGCGTAGTGGTAGCACAGAGGTGGCACACACCTTCAACCCCAAACTCTCGGGAGGCAGAGGCAGGTAAATCTCTTAAGTTCAAGGCCAGCCAGGTCTAGAGTGAGTTCCAGGACAGCCAGGGCTACATGGTGAAATCCTGTGTCAAACAAACAAACAAACAAACAAACAAAAAAGAGGTAGTTCAGTGTAAATTGCATAGTTTGCATGAGGTCATCAATAAATAAAAAGATAAATAAAAATAAAATGGCAATTAATGAGGTATACTGTCTTCATATATAATACTAACTAGTGTATGTTGGGTTGGTTTGTTGATGTGGTGGTGGTAGGTTTTGAGACAGGGTCTTAACTGTAACTCATACTGACCTCAAGGTTCTCCTGCCTTGACCGCCACACTGTGATTACATATGTGTACCACTACTTTGGATTTATTACTCCAGTTTTTACTAAAATGAGGTTGACTCTTTTTCTCTCACAGGACATCATGGTGATGTTGGTGCTCCTATAGCTGATGTTATTCTCCCAGGGGCTGCTTACACAGAAAAGTCTGCTACTTATGTCAATACTGAGGGCCGAGCTCAACAAACTCAAGTAGCAGTGACACCTCCTGGCCTGGCAAGAGAAGACTGGAAAATCATAAGAGCTCTCTCTGAGGTATCATTTTCGAGGCATTCCTTTGAAGTCTTTTTTTTGTTGTTGTTCCTTAATATTCATTAAGCAGCTGGGGATGTGGCTCAGTTGGGAGAGGGCTTGCTTAGCATACATGAAGTCCTGAGTTCAATAAATTCCTGTAATATCTTGTAGTGCTGGAGACAGAACCCAGGGCCTCAGCAGGTACTAGGCAGGGGCTCTACCGCTGAGCTGCATTTTCATTCATGAAGGCATTAGTGATGCTGCTTAAGAGGTAATGGACATGTTAGCTGCTTAAAGTGATTTTCAAAATCAAGGAAAACTTTTCTCTAAAATGAGGGAGGGTTTACATAACCTGATTGTGTAGGAGATAAAGTGTTCAGAAAATGAAGAATTGAAGTTGGTACTTTTATTGTAGATTAACAACAAGCTAGAAGCATTAATTGTTAGCCTAGCATCATCTCTATAACGCAGGACCATATTCTTGCTAAGTATTCTCTCTACTACAGAGCAACATACTGCAGATAGATTTTTAATATGGTGACATCTTTAAAGTAGAATTTTTGACATCTATATTCCATACATGATGCTTCCTTGAGAAATCTGTCTGGATTGGAGAGATGACTCAGTAGTTTAAGAGGACAGATTGCTCTTCCAGAAGACCTGGGATCAATTCCCAGCACTCACATGGTGGCTCAAAATGATCTGTAATTCCAATTTTAGGAGATTGACACACTTCTCTGGACTTCTTTGAGATCAAGCATGCACATGGTATATGATTATGCACACAGGCAAAACACAGATAATTTTTTTTCTTCTTCTTTTTTTTTTTTTTTTTTTTTTCGAGATAGGGTTTCTCTGTGTAGCCCTGGCTGTCCTGGAACTCACTCTGTAGACCAGGCTGGCCTCGAACTCAGAGATCCGCCTGCCTCTGCCTCCCAAGTGCTGGGATTAAAGGCTTGTGCCACCACTGCCCGGCCACAAATAATTTTTAAGAAGAAAGGAAAATGGAAAAAAAATACCTGCTAAAAGATACTAGGAGACTTTTTTCTTTCTAGTACTATTGCATTATTTCATCATAGTTGCCATTATGAATTATTTTGTTACCTTTTTTGGTGCTGGAGATTGAGCACAGTCTGATCTCCTAAGCTCTTACCCTGATTCTTTTTTCCTCAAAACAAGGTTTCTCTTTGTAGCCCTAGAACTTTTTCTATAGACCAAGCCGGCCTCAGATTCAGAGATCTGCCTGCCTCTGTCTTCCAAGTGCTAAGAATAAAGGCCTAGGCCATCTCAGCCTGCTAAATAACAATTACTTATTACATTGGGTCATGGGCTGTGCATGCTGCAGCAATATATGGAGATTTAAAGGGCTTGGAGGGAATCTGTTGTCTCCTTGCACTGTGTGGGTCCTAGCAATTGACTCAGATCTTCAGGCTTGATGCCTGATGACTTGAGTCATCCTGGCCTGTCCCAATTCTGACATTTTTTAAGTAGTAAAGTTGTTTGTCATGGTGGATCTGATCTGTTGTAGATTGCAGGTATCACTCTTCCATATGATACTCTGGATCAAGTGAGGAACCGTCTAGAAGAGGTCTCTCCTAATCTGGTTCGATATGATGATATTGAAGAAACTAATTACTTTCAGCAAGCAAGTGAGCTTGCCAAGGTAAAAACTTGCCTGTGTGCAGTTTTCCTAATTCAGTATCTCTCGGTACTATGATAGTACTGATTTTCAGGATGACTCTGGTCTCTCTCTTTTTCCAGCTAGTAAACCAGGAGCTTCTTGCTGACCCACTTGTTCCACCTCAGCTGACCATAAAAGACTTCTATATGACAGGTAAGTTTGACTGCCACTTATTCACAGAGAATCAGAGGACCTCCTTTAGCTTTCTATACCCTTTTTTGGTTGGTAATATTTGCTATTAACCTAAAGAACTTGATTTTTTACATTTATATCCTTGTGCATGGGCAGGCATACACACACCATGAAGAGTGTGGAGGTCAGGACAATTTGGGGGAATCAAACTCAAGTCATTAAGCTTGATGACAAACACCTTTATCCACTGAGCCACCACCTCAGTAGCCTCTGATCTGAGATTGTTAAACATCAAAACTAATGTAATTTAGGGGTAGATCTGGGTCTCAAGGCTCATTCTGTACATGTTAAGCATGGGCATTGTACCCCTAGTTCTCTAGTGTTCTGTGTTTCTGACATGGAAGCAAAATTTGAACACCCAAAAGGTTTAACGGATTTTTTTTTTTTTTTTTTTTTGGTTTTTTTTTTTTTTTGGTTTTTGAGACAGGGTTTCTCTGTGTAGCCCAGGCTGTCCTGGAACTCACTCTGTAGACCAGGGTGGCCTCAAACTCAGAAATCCACCTGCCTCTGCCTCCCAAGTGCTGGGATCAAAGAAAGGCATGTGGCTCTTTTTTTAAGAGAAGGTTTTCTTATGTAGCCCACAATGGCCTCCGATTTAACTACCTTCTGCCTCAGCTTCCTGAGTGCTACAGATACAGAAAAGCCCTACCACTCTTGGGTGTTTTGTATTCCAGGCTAGCTAACCCAAGCTACAAGGTAATTCTCTTAGTTCCCGGTGCCCATCCTAGAGAGGGTTACAAATACTAATGTGTGCCTGTACATTAAGCTTTTATATTGGGGTACAGATCAAACTGAGCTTATCTGGCCCTTCCAGCCATACCATCTTGCCAGCCTCGGGTGGGTGGGTTGGTTTATTTGTTTCTTTGTTTGTTTGTTTTGAAAATGCTTCCATCTCTTGTAGCCCAGGTTGACCTCAGACACACAGCAATCCTGCGGTGGTGGCGCACGCCTTTAGTCCCAGCACTTGGGAGGCAGAGGCAGGCGGATTTCTGAGTTCGAGGCCAGCCTGGTCTACAGAGTGAGTTCCAGGACAGCCAGGGCTATACAGAGAGAAACCCTGTCTCGAAAAACCAAAAAAAAAAAGATTTCCTATCATTTAATTTTTCATACTGGCATGTTATCTAGTATCAGATCTTATATGATTATTTAATTACTGCTAGAGATTAAAAGCATATAACCAGAAAGTTGTGGTGGTAAATAGGAGGTGGAGGCAGATGGATCAAAGTTCAAGGTCATCCTTGGCTTCTTAGACTTAAGATACATAAGACCCTAACTAAAAAACTTAACCAATAAAGAGCTTATGTTCAGGGCTGCAGAGATGGCTCATCAGTTAAGAGCACTGACTGCTCTGCCAGAGGTCCTGAGTTCAAAGCCCAGCAACCAGCAATCACATGGTGGCTCACAACCATCTGTAGTGGGATCCAATGTCCTCTTCTGGTGTGTCTGAAGAGAGCAATGTTGGTATACTCATATGCATAAAATAAATAATTTTTTTAGGCCGGGCGGTGGTGGCGCACGCCTTTAATCCCAGCACTTGGGAGGCAGAGGCAGGCGGATTTCTGAGTTCGAGGCCAGCCTGGTCTACAGAGTGAGTTCCAGGATAGCCCAGGCTACACACAGAGAAACCCTGTCTCGAAAAACTTCGCAGTCTTTTGGTCTTGAATATGTACATTAAAATTTTCAGTGTGTGTTCTAAAGTCACATTAATAAGAAATTGGCATTAGTGGCTCCTCCCTGTAATCTCAACAATTGGGAATCTGAGGTATGAAGATCACCCCAAGTTTGAACCTAACTTGGTATACTATTGACTTCTGGTCTGGCCTGAAGTCTGAGACATTGTTTCAAAAACAACTACAAAGGAAGTTGTATTAACAAAATGCATGTTCTTAATGTCTTTCAGATTCAATTAGCAGAGCCTCACAGACAATGGCCAAGTGTGTCAAAGCCGTCACAGAGGGCCTTCAGGCAGTAGAGGAGCCATCCATATGCTAAGACATGTACCAGGGACCTTGTTTTGCTGCAAACAGTAAATGGATGTTGGTGTAATTCCTTATAAGTTAATGTTTTCCAACATGAGTCTGAATGATGTAATATTTAAAGTTATACTATGCTTATTTGAAAATGGTATTGCACTTACCAAAATCTTGGCAGTTTAAAATTTATGTAATTGTGTGCAAGCATTAAGTAGTTTAATAAAAACTATCATTTGTTCTTTTCATGTTAAAAATGCTGATCCTTAAAATGGGAATTTTTTTTTTCATAGATGATTCAGGGCTAGGAACATAGCTTATTGGTAGAGTAGTTGCCAAGCATGTGTGAGGCTAAAGACTCAACTTCTGAAGCTTAAAGAAACATCATAGATCTGCCATTCAGTCCCAAATTTATGTTGAAGATTTATGGGCCAGCAAAATGGCTCGAAATGGGTAAAGGTGCTTGCTGCCAACTCTAACTTGAGTTTGAGCCCTGGAACCTACATGGTAGAAGGAGGAAACTGAATTCTACAAATTCTACACATACAAATCTAGCCAGCCTGGGCTACAGAGTCAAGACCCTGATGCAAGATGGGTGTGGTAGAATATCCTTTAAATCCCAGCACTAAGGAGGCAGAGGTAGGCGGATCCCTGTGAGTTTGAGGCCAGCCTGGTCTACAGAGTGAGTTCCAGGACAGCCAGGGCTACACAGAGAAACCCTGTCTCGAAAAACCAAAAAAAAAAAAATAATAATAATAATAACTACCACCTTATAATAACCCCACAGTTAAATCAGAAAGTTTATAAAACTTTTGGCTAGTTCCGGAGAGCTGGTGTTCAGTCTGCTCAGTAACTGATGGCTCCATTGTAAAAGCAGACTCAAATGTTACTGGCCGCTTCCGGAGGCTGCAGTGAAAGCCTGCTAGTGAGTCCTTGATCCTGAATGGAAAGTCACCATCTAAGTATGTCAGGGACTTAGTTGCTAGGCTGAGTGGTAATCATGCTTTATGTGACTTCTTCTTTATGTTTTCTTAAAAAAAAAAAAATGCCTTCCTCTCCCAGGTACTAAGAAATTTAATGAATTCTCCTGTAGTAACCTAATTAATAATGCTACTACATAGACATTCTTTATTTTGATGAAAATTTTAACAGTTGTAGTATAATTTACTGTGTGGTGTGTGCATTTTTCCTGTTTTATTTTGTGGTAAGATCTCATGTATCTTGGACTGACTTCAGTGTCATTATGTAGCCAAGGATGAACTTATCTATTGATTCTTCTTCCTCTCTCTCTTAAGTGCTGGGATTACAGGTTTGTGCCACCAGTTCCTGAGAGCAAAACTAAACAGGGTCTTCAGAACAAGAAAATCATATACTAGGTATTGAAGTAGATGAAACTGCTGAGTGTATATGTATTTGTGTCAATACCAGCATTTGATAACAGATTGTTAGCCTGTTAGAGCCAGAATCACCTCACCACCAGTTAAGCTATCAATTAAAAAACTATAGCAAATTTAACAACCAAAGCACTACCATGTGTTTTTTAAACATTTACATGGGAGTGAGCATAGAAGAAATCTGGAGGAATCAGTGTTTAATAGCACTTTTCTCTTTTGAGGACCTGAGTTTGGTTACCAGCACCCATGTGGCAGATCAAAATTCTATAATTCTAGTTCCAGGGCATCTGATGCCTTCTGGCCTCCTCATGCACCAGCCATGCACATGGTACATAGCCATACAACACAGGCAAACACATATATAATTCTTTTCCAATAATTTTTTTAAAGGTTAAAATGGGGACAGTGATACAACTGAGCTAATAGGTGCCTGCAACCTGCAACCCACATTTTGGAAGAAGAGAACTGACTCCTATAAATTGTCCCTTGCCCTCTACACACATGACAAGGCATGTGCTTATACACCTATAAATACACAAATACATTAACTTTAAAAGTGTAAGGTGGCCGGGCGGTAGTTTAATCCCAGCAGTTGGGAGGCAGAGGCAGGCGGATTTCTGAGTTTGAGGCCAGCCTGGTCTACAGAGTGAGTTGCAGGACAGCCAGGGCTACACAGAGAAACCCTGTCTCGAAAAAAAAAAAAAAGAAAAAGTGTAAGATGTCAACATGGAGCAGATGTGGCACACATCTGACACTTAAGGAAAAGGTGGGACAGTCCTGTGTTCAAGGCCATCCTGGAACACCACTATAAGGAAAGGAAGAATAGTCACTATGGACAGTTCTTCCCTTAGACATTTAACATGTACCACACTTAGGCAAGTACTTAAGTAGATGAAAGCAATATAGATTATAAAATGAAATCTTTCAATTTAGTTTCTATAAATATTTTCTTATTATATACTAAACTTCATTGCTCTTGTGTCCAGCCCAGTATAAAACCTGCAAATCCCTAGGTGAGTATAAGGATAAGGTTGAGGCTGCTTTTGGCTTTTAAAAAATATTTTGTTAGCATGTATTAGTTATACATAATGAGTTTCACTGTGACATTTTCATACTGTATATAATGTACTTTGATCATACCTCCTATTAACTTGTCCTCTTACACTCCCGTTGACCCTCCCTCTAACTAGTTCTACTTCTGTGGTACTAGCACAGATGCGTGTGGGGTGTGTGTGTGTGTGTGTGTGTGTGTGTGTGGTGTATGTGTTTGGGGGATGTATGCACACCTTTGTTCAAAGAGGCCAGAGGAAACATCAGGCATTGTAGTGTGTCGTGGTCTCTGTCTGTTCCTGGCCCAGCCAATGCCTTTCCCACAAACACATTTTTTACATCAAGGCAGGAGCGAGAGGAAGCAGGATGTATACAGGATCTGTTAGACGGGGTGGTGACTTCACCACCACAAGATTTCCAACATAGAATAGTTGATGGGTTTAGGACAATAGATTCCTCACACAGCAGTTGTGTCTTCTGTTAATTTTAAACTAAGATTGTCTGGTGTTTTCCATTCACGGCAGCTCAGGTGGGCAGGAGGGAAAGAACATAGCTGGGATGGAATTCAGCCAGGCTTTGGAATGGGAAGATTGGGCAAAGGACTGAGCTCCAGGCAAGAGGTAACCACAGAGGAACGCAGGCTGGGGAGAACACACCCACAGCTGGCCACAGTGTGGTGGGCTGGCAAGAGAGCTATCTCAGAGCTCTGGAGAGGCAGAACCAGCATTTGTGGGAGAGATGTTGGCTAGGAGAAATACCTGGTGACAGTCTCTAGCTATGCACAGGGCTAGGATTAGACAGAGACCACTGATGATGGCACATAGCCGGATTTAGCATAGATTCATTTTTTAAAACTACACGCTACAAGGCATCCTCTAATACACTTTACCTTGTTCCTTTGAGGCAGAGTTTCTTCCTAAAGCAGAAGAGCATCGAGGCTGCCATCCAGCAAGCCCATGCCCCATCAGTCCTTTGTCTCCACCTCCACAGCACTGAGCTTATGGACATTCAGGGTCCCATGGTTGTACAGCAAACACTCTTAACACTGAGCCATCTCTCCAGTCTTAGTCCTTTAAATATATCTAAAGAAAAAAAATTCATTTGTTTTGATTTTTCCACCCCAAAGTCTTCCTTTGTATCCCAGGCTGCCCTCAAAGTTCCAGTCTTTCCGATTTTACCTCCCAAATGCTGGAACCATATACCACACCTGGCTCAAGTCAACTGCTTTTTAGGAGATGGTTCTCTGGTAGGTGTCTTATGGATCATATGATCTGGGATGCTACAGGTCAACATGAATTTCAATTGAAATAATACTCCTCAAAGAAAATGCTTAACACTATAGTTTGTATACAAGAGTGAAGCTGCTCCATTACCATTTTATTGGGCTTAACTGCAGTGTGTGTGTGTGTGTGTGTTACACACCAGCTTTTTTATGTGAGTTCTGAGGCTTAAACTCAGTTCCTCATATTTGTAAAGCAAGCACTTCAGTGATTGAACTCTCCCTAGCCCTCTTTTACTATTTAGCAAAATGTAAGCCCCCTGCCAGAAGATGGAAAGTTACCTTAACGCCGAGGTAAATATTACTCTGTGAACAATAAAAGTAAAGCAGGATGTCATGGGGACAAGTTAGGGCTACTGAGCCTGGTGAGACTTTTCAAGACTTTAGAGCTGCCCTGTGGTACTACTGGCAGAGTGAACTTGCCTCACTGCTAAAGAGCAGAAGCATCTATTTATTTGTTTCTGAAGTTCTGGGATAGTGTTGAAACCTAAAAGGAACAGGTCTGACTTACTTTCATAAATCTACTTCCTTGCCAAAGAGAAAAGCACCTTCCTGTGCGCACCGTGTGTGTGTGTGTGTGTGTGTGTGTGTGTGTGTGTGTGTGTGTGTGTGACTCTAAACCTTTTTTTCCCACACTGCTGAGAGAAAGTTGTGTATCTGCGGTGTGTCATTGCATAGATAAATAATAATAGAGCAAGTCACTTCCTATAGCTTCCCAAGCTATAAAGCCCATCAAGCAGAAAGTGGACATCTTTTGTTTGCTTTGCAAGAAGTACACAGCCATGCCTTTTTATGGGATAGGGCTTGTTTTGCATCTGCAAACCTAAGAAAATGGTCAGTTAAGGGATAAGTATCCCTGGACAGGATTGTTCCCTTGGAAATTGGCTTTATTTTTTCGGTAACTAGAATGCATCCTCTATTATCCACACCCTTCATTATTGGCCAAGTATTTGTACTTAATATATTCGGACCATCTCTTCTCAAACCTTTGTTCTCTGTGGATAGGAGAGGCATCTTACTCAGCTCACCAGCAGCGTCTCTGGTCACTTCCCTCTAATGTGCTTACCTCATATTCTCCACTCATGTTGCCATCTCATATATTATTTAAGTGATCATGGCCAGTAGTGGTGGTATACATCTGTAATCTCAACACTTGAGAGATTGAGGTGAGCTTTTGCATAAATAAATAAATAAATCAAGCAAGCAAGCAAGCATCTGTCTAAAATATACCTTTTCTACATAACTTAGGTTCGGCTTACAAAATACATTACTCTTTGGTAAAGATAGAATGAGTCCCATGGCATAATCAGATAGTAGGACAAACAGCATGATTTTAGGAAAATCTGACATTCTGTATAAATCATTGGGTGCCAAAGGAGATAATCTAATCTTTTTTTTAAAAAGTTATATGTATGAGTTTTTTGCCTGTGTGTATGTATATGTGCCATGTGCATAAAATGCCCAAGGCAGCCAGAAAAGGGCCTCAGATCCCCTGCGACTAGAGTTACAGGTTGTTGTGGACCACCGTGTGCATGTTGGGAATTGAACCAGGGCCCTCTTGAAGAGCAACCATTCTTAACTCCTGAGGCATCTCTAGTGCCCTCTAATTGTTAATATATTTGGTGCCAGGTATAGGAGCACACTCTTGTAATGCCAGCACTCAGGAGGTTGAGACATGAAGGAGGAGTGTAGGAGTTGGAGGCCTGCAGGAGCTACATAATGAGTTCACAGCCAGCCCAGCATGTATAATGAAACTAGCTCAAAAAGCAGCAAAACCACCCACACAGCGAAGAGTTCATTATCTTATCCTGCTCTAAACTTTCTGACTGGACTTCATTCTTCCACTCATGTTTCTGCTGTAACCTTGTAAGTACATGTGCAAAAGAAGCCGTCCTAAGAGACATCTATAATGCCTTAGAAAACTTTTGTGCTAGATCCCTAGAGGCTTTTACTGCTTCTAACACAACAGCCTGCTGTTACCGCTCATAGCTTAAATTAAGGCCACTAGATAAGCACTGTAGGCACTCACTGTTATATTCCAGGAAGTATCTGGTGTGTTCTTAAATGGGAACAGTGACCTTAACTTCCTCTTCATGCCTGAGGCCAGTACTGAATAGAACGAGCAAAATGCTTACCCCCAGAACAAGGTAATTTCTCCTAGGCATTAATTGCTGGGACTGGGCAAGAAATTTTATTAAATAGGCTCTTCTGTCTGGGTAGAGGTCATTCCTTCCCATTGAGAACTCTTCCTTCATGCCTCTTGATTCAGCATGGTTACACAAAATTAAGTTGCCTCTGCTAGTCTGATACAGGCTAGTTTAGGTACACAGAGCTGGCAAAAGATCCACACGTCCGTTCCCTATCATTCATTATCTAAGGCCCATGGTTAGTCCTTAGACTTCTCCTGATTCCTCATCAAGCTAACACATTAAAGATGCTGGTCACCCTTTTCTTTCCAATCAAAATGCTAATTCATTATCATTACAATTTCTTGGTTGCTAAGTAGGTTTGACTAAATCAGTGATGTTCTTAATTTTGATTTTGTTTTTTTTTCTTTTTTTTTTTTTTTTTTTGGTTTTTCAACACAGGGTTTCTCTGTGTAGCCTTGGCTATCATGGAACTCACTCTGTAGACCAGGCTGGCCTCGAACTCAGAAATCCGCCTGCCTCTGCCTCCCAAGTGCTGGGATTAAAGGTGTGCGCCACCACCGCCCAGCTTAATTTTGATTAACTATGTTGTACTTTATATATTTTTCCTGGTAAAGCACTTGCCTTGACAGTCAAGGCTCTGGGTTTAATTCCTAGTTCCAAAAAAACAAAACAGACATGTTTGTCTTCTGGACCAGTTACCATACCACCTTAACTTTCCCCATTCCATCACTGTAATACCGATCTGATGACTCGCTTCAGCTTGCCAGCTGCCTAGCGAGTCTCTTACAGTCGTGCAGTACTAACTAGTGAGTTACACAAAGCAATTTTGTCATACCACACAATTTCTTGGTTCATTTGAATACTATCTTTGATTTCTTTAAATTTATAGATAACCAAAATTGATAGAAAATCAGTTGTAAGCATTAACAATCCAGAGTAAATTATGTATAGTTATATATGCTCATAAAAAATACTTTCAAGGAGCTGGATAGATGACTAAGCAGTTAAGAGCATTGGCTGCTCCTCCAAAGGACTCAGGTTCAATTCTTAGTACCCACATGGCAGCTCATAACTCCAATTCTAGGCTGTCTAACACCTTCACACAGAGTATATGCAGGCAAAACACCTAAAGTAAAAATAAATCATAAAAACAAAATACTTTTGCTAGGTAGTGGTCATGCACACCTTTAATCCCAGCACTGAGGAGGCAGAGGCAGGTGGATTTCTGTGAGTTCAAGGCCAGCCTGATCTACAGAGTGAGTTCTAGGAATAGCCAGGGCTACACAGAGAAACCCTGTCTTAAAAATCAGAATAAAAAAAGAAAAACCTCTCAAATTATAACATTGGCCAGGAATTATGGGAGAGACTGGTCTGTAATCTCAACACTCAGGTGAGGCAGGAGGATATTATATATTATATATTATATTTTATATATTATATATTATATAGCAAGACCTTGACTAAAATGCAAACAAGTAAAAACCCTACAGACTTGTTTTGAAGGGCTGGGTTGGTGACTCAGTAGGAAGGAACACTTGCTGAGTAAGCGTGAGAACCTGAATTTGAATCCCCAACAGTCACAAAACCCAGCCACACACACCCATAGCCCCAGTATTGTGTTTGGGTGAGACAGGAAGATTGCTACTCTACTGCCTACCAGGCTAGTTCCAGGTTCAGTGAAAGGTCATGTGTCATAGCCATAAGACAGGAGAGAGAACACACAACACCCTCCTCTACCTTTAAGAGTGCACACATCTGCCGGGCGGTGGTGGCGCACGCCTTTAATCCCAGCACTTGGGAGGCAGAGGCAGGTGGATTTCTGAGTTCAAGGCCAGCCTGGTCTACAGAGTGAGTTCCAGGACAGCCAGGGCTACACAGAGAAATGCTGTCTCGAAAAACCAAATAAATAGATAAATAAATAGTGCACATATGTGTGTCTCCATACACTATGTGCACATATACACACACACACAAAATTTTAATACATTTTTAGATTATGTATATTTTGACTTGTAAGTTATATTTTTGCAAGTTTTCTATTCTAAAACTTTTAATTATATTGAGTAATATTCCTTCTGACTGACTATATTTCAAATTTCAAAGACTTCTACAGTGTGGATTAACATTTTTTTCCTTTTCACATTATTGGGGTTTTGTTTGGTTGTTATTTTGCTATGTATGTTTGTTCGTTTGTGTGACATAGGGTCTCACTTTGGAGATCAGACCAGGCTGGCCTTAAATTCATAAGAAACTTGCTTGCCTTTGCCTGGATTTCTGGGTTACAAACATTCCATACAGAACTTGGTCAGGTTTTAGTTTTGTTTGTTGTTTGAAAACAGGGCTTCATGTAGCCCAGATTGGCTTTGAACTTGTTCTGTAGCCAAAGACAACCTTGAACTTCTGACTCCTTGAACTTCTGACTCTACTGTTTCCATTTTACAAGTGCTAGGATAACAGGCATATCACACAGCACACCTGGTTAGGATTATTTTCTTCTTCTTCTTTTTTTGCTTTTCGAGGCAGGGTTTCTCTGTATAGCCCTGGCTGTCCTGGAACTCACTCTGTAGACCAGGCTGGCCTCAAACTCAGAAATCTGCCTGCCTCTGACTCCCAAGTGCTGGGATTAAAGGCGTGTGCCACCACTGCCTTTATTATTTATTATATGCAGAATTATTTCTTCTTCCTCTTCTTCCTCCTCTACTATATCTTCTCTTTCTCTTCTTTCTCCTTTTTCTCTTCTGAGTGTGCTCTCTATCTCCTCCTCCTTTTTCTCCTCCCTCCTCCTTTCCCCCTCTTCCTCCTTTTCCTGCTTCATTTTTTTTCTCCTGTTCTATTTTTGAAGAAGGTTCACATTATGTAGCTCAAGCTGACCTTGAGTTCTTAGCAATTCTCCTGCCTCAGCTCCTGCATACTCAGATTATAGAAAAGTGCCTCCACACCCTATTCATTCTGTTTTTTAAAAATGTAGGATTGAGCCTGGGAGATGACTAAGACTTCCACAAAAGGATGAGGACCCCAGTTCAGATCTCCAGAATCCACATAAGTGCTGAGTGAGTACGGTAGCCACCTGTAACCAGCCTTGGAAGGCTAGAGACAGGATCCCCAGGGCAAACTGCCTAGCAAAACTAGCTGTATCAGCCAGGTATGGGTTTCATTGAGAAACTGGCCTTACTGAACAAGATAAAAGAACCCTGACATCAACCTCAGGCCTCCATGTGCATGCTTATACACACATGTACTCCCCAACACCTGCACACATGTGTATACATATGTTCACTGAATGCAAGCACATTAAAGAAAAATTACATGTAGAACTGGGAGACTTGTTTTAAGAACACAAAGGGTATGGTAGCTCACACCTTTAGTCTCAGTTCTTTAGAGATAGAAGGATCTCTGTGAGTTCAAAGCCACCTGGTCTACAGAGCAAGTTCCAGGACATCCAGGGCTACACAGAGAAACCCTGTCTCAAAGGGAAAAAAAAAATTAAAAAGAGGTAAGAAAGAAAAAAATCATACTCTTGAGATCCTAAAGTAGGAAAATACGTTTCCATATATGAAATATGTTCTGTGTAGAAATAAAGCAAATGTGAAAACTGTTCTAAGGTCAGAAAGGTAGCTCAGCTAATGGGGTGCTTGTTAGTAGGTAGGAAACCCTGGGTTCAAACTCTAGCACTGCTTAAAACTGGGCATGGTGGTACATATTCCCAACTTTCCTCAAGTACATAGCAAGCTTGAGGACTGCCTAGGACACTTGACACCCTAACTCAAAAAAATGCCTTTGCATATCAGCAGGATTTTGACATAAATCAAAATCCAAGTCTGTTCAGCATTTAGTCTTATTTCTGAGATTCTCACCCGTGTATTTTCTGTCTGTTGAAATTACAGTTTTTCAACTCTGACAAAGTTGGGAGAAGTCTCCAAGCTGTGAATACTTTGAAGACATGGTGACATCTAGCACTGCTTACTGTGTGGCAACATTGATAGATCCGTCATGTGCTCACAGAGAAAGCTGCAGGATCAGTTCTCTAAATGGAAACTCTAGCTCTATTGTTGATAAGCTACTATCATTTTGTTAGACGTTTTACAACTAAAGAGGATAATTCAGTTTTGATTTCTTTTCCAGTCCATTGTATCTGGGAAGGTGTAGTGAGGCAGTGCTGTTCCTTCCTGACCACCAGGAAGCAGAAGGAGAAATGGCTTCTCTGCTCCTCTCCTTTATTCCTCTGGCCCTCAGACACTTGGTGGAGCCATCCACATTGAAGGAGGGTCCCCTCCATACATACCTTAGCTGATGTTCCTTTGGAAGTGTCCTCACAAAAGTGTGCTTTACAAATCTAAGCACATCTAATGTAACCAAGTAGGGTCTGTCGGCAGTGTGTTTACCAAGCATGGACAAGGCTCTGGAGTCCATCCTTAGTCTTAAGTAAGCATCAGCCAGGCATGGTAGTACAACACCTATAATTCCAGGTCCTCAGAGTTAGAGGCAGGAGGATTAGAAGGTCAAGGTCTGGCTGAAGAGATGATGGCCCAGTGGTTAAGAGCACTGGCTACTCTTCCAGAGGACCTAAGTTTGATTCCCAGCATGCCATGGTGGCTCACAACCATCTGTAACTTCAGTCCCAGGGATCCAGTGGCCTTTTCTGACCTCCATGTGCACTAGGCATATACATGGCCTGCAGACATAAATGCAGGCAAAACACTCATAACAAAATAAATAAAATGCTTTTAAAAAAATGTTCCAGGTCATCCTTGGCTACATAGCAAGCAAGTCCAAGGCCAGTCTGGGATACAAGAGAACCCGTCTCCAAAAGAAGGTTAACTGTCATGGCACTCAGTTACTACCTGTAAAATGTGAGTGCTGGGGTAATGTCTGTAGAGTTAGTAGTCACTGCTCCTTTTTATTTTCGAGACAGTCTTTTGAGACCTGAAAGCCACTGTGTGGTCAAGAGAACTGCAGCAATACTGTTGCCCCTGCCTTCAAAATGCTGGGAGTATAGGCACAACCCACCAAGTGTGACCGCTAGCATCATGTTCAGCATTAAGCAGTTCTAGGAATTCCACATTTATGAACGTGTTGGCTGCCTTTGAGACAGGGCCTCCTGATGTAGCCCAGGCTTTTCTCGAACTTGTGACACTTCTTTCTCACCCACCTGAGTGCAGAAGTGACACAGGCGGTAGGAACTCCACTTTAGTTTCCCTTCCCTTTTGGTCCTCTTGGGGTATTTTAGTGCCTACCCAAACTAGGTATGTGTTCTACCTCTGAGCTATATCTCCAGCCCTTCTTTTTTTTTTTTTTTTTTTTTTTTTTTTGGTTTTTTGAGACAGGGTTTCTCTGTGTAGCCCGGGCTGTCCTGGAACTCACTCTGTAGACCAGCTGGCCTCGAACTCAGAAATCCGCCTGCCTCTGCCTCCCAAGCGCTGGGATTAAAGGCGTGCGCCACTACCGCCCGGAGAACGCTTTTTTAAAAGACCGATTTATTTTATTTTTCTCTCTTACATTTGTGAACTTCTGTCTATTGGTTTCAGGTATCCAGGCCTGCACAGCAAGCCCTGTTACCTACTGATACATTTAATTACATCTCATTAGCCCCTATTGTTTTGTTTTTTTTTTCTTTTTTTTTTTAGTATAGAATAAAGTTTTTCAGGGCATGGGGAGGGGAGTTAAGAGGGTAGTAGAGGCAGAGAAAGGGAAAGAGAGAGAGAGAGAGAGAGAGAGAGAGAGAGGAATAGAGAAGTAGAGGTTGGCCATGAGCACGTGGAGAGAGGGAAGGGGAATGGGAAAAGGCAGGGAAAGGGGCAAAGGAACAGAAGAGCAAGAAGGCAAGAGCCGCTCCTGTTGTTTCTGAGACAGGGTCTCCTGTGCTCTAGGCTGGCCTTGGGCCCTCCTGGTCCTCGTCTCCCACTGTCCATCACACCTGTCTGCACACAGTGCTTTACACCAAGTACCTTATTTCTAGTCAGTTGAAACAAGAGGGAAACTTCACTTTTAAAATTGTTCATAGAAAAGTTACTTTAGCTACTCCGATGAGCCTGAGATTAAGCTACTGAAAGCAGCTTTTCTGTATTTTAAATTATGATTTATGCCAGGCGGTGGTGGCGCAAAGCCTTTAATCCCAGCCTTTAATGGCGCACTTGGGAGGCAGAGGCAGGCGGATTTCTGAGTTCAAGGCTAGCCTGGTCTACAGAGTGAGTTCCAGGACAGCCAGGGCTATACAGAGAGAAACCCTGTCTCGAAAAACCAAAAAAAAAAAAAACCAAAACAAAAAAATTATGATTTATTACATCTTACTGTTTGTTTACGACAGTGCTTTCCGAAGTCAGGTATTCAATAAACTTTTACTTAATGAATAAGCAAATAAAAATGCATTATAGCCAAGAGTATGATGAAAACATTTATTTTTTAAAATAGTTTTCTTTTGAGATGGGATCTTATTATGTTGCCTAGTCTGACTTCAAGATCTTCAGCTTACGTGAACCTCTTGTGCTAGCTCCCCATGTCAATCCAGCCACCTGCATGCATGACTATGCCTGGCTTAGATTGTTTAACTTTTTTTATGTGGCTCTAAAGATGTAATTCCCAGCCAGGGATGTGTGTTGGGGTTTATAAACCACTCTTTATGCAGCAGAGGAGCACAGTGGGGTGGATTAGAATCATTGCTTTTACAGTTGGGTAAAAGTCTGTGCCTCTGCTACTAACATGAAAGAGAGGAACAGATGGGTCAACAGTTTTCACTGTTGCTGGAGGACAGAACTGAAACCAGTGTCCTGCCAGGGGGGATTAATGACATTTACTTTTATTAAGGATTTAGATAAATGTACAAATACTTTTTTTTTTTAAAGCACCAGGCATGGTCATGGCTAATGTATATAATCTCAGTACTTGGCTAGCTGAGGCAGAGGGTTACTGTGAATTGATTGAGGCCATCGTGAGTTCCAGTGTAGCTTGGACTAGAGTGAGTCTGTCTCCAAACAAAACACACCAAACAAGGTAGAGTTGCATTTGCCTTGTGTGTATGAAGCCCAGAGTCTGGTCCCCAGCACCACATCCACGGGGCATGCCAGCACATGCCTAGTACCCTAGCACTTGGGAGGTAGAAGCAGAGAACTAGAAAGTCAAGGTCATCCCTACAAGGGCTAGAGACCCTATTTAAAGAAAAAACAAGCAAAAGAGCTTGGAGCTTATTCTCAGAGTAGAGTACCTGCTCACCATGTAGGAATCCCTAGTTTAATCTACAACACCAACCACATCATTTTCTAAACAGGAAATGAAGACACACTGCAAGCTTGGGCTGCGTAGCAGGGACTCCATCTTAAAACAACAAAATAGCTTCATGTTGGAGTGATCAGTTGTAAGAGGAGCTAAGGTGGGAGGAGTAAGGAGAGGAAGAGGAAAAGGAAGAGGAGTGAGGCGAGGGAGAGAGAGATGTAGGAAGCGCCATGGGTGACCATGCATGTACCGGGAGCAGTCCTGGGTAACAACGTATATCTAGGTTAGTTAATTGGGAAACATCTATAATTATGTGGACATACTGTTATTGAGCATCACCAAATATATAAGGCCTTTGATTAACATTTAAGCATTAGAGTCTCATTTCCTACCAGGCCTGCGTGGACGGCGGGATGGTCTGGGTACAGCCCAGCTTTGTGAGACATCGTGGGAGAATGGCAGAGCCATTCCCTTGCTGGGGTCTCGTGAGTGGCAGGGCTGATGTCTCTGGCTGCCTGAGCAGACGGCCTGAGCTGAGTAGCGGTGATATGCCATCTCTGCTCGTGGCCACAGGCATAGGCTAGTCCAAATATGCTCATGTGGGAAATAGAATAGTGGCTCTCAAGGGTATCACACTGGGACCTGTGAAAAGGCTTGCATAGCAAAGGACATTTTGTACATGTTAATACATTAAATTTCTTAAAATGGGGAGTTGACCTTGTATTATTCTGGTGGGCCTACCAGAGCCAGAGTCCTTAGAGCAAGCCATCTAGATCAGAGTCAAAGAGAGACGGGAGCACCTGCTGCTGCGACCTGTCACGATACAGATAGGAAAGCTGCTGAAGAAGAGCTGTGGATGGATTATCCTTGATGCCTCTGGGAACAGTGGGGCCTTCCTAAGGTCTTTTGATATTGTTTGCTTGTTTTGAGATGGAATCTGACTATGTAGTCTCTCTGGCTAGGACTAGCTGTTGTGTAGACTAAGATAGCCTCCTTCCAAGTGCCAGGATAAAAACTGTGTGCATTAGTAGAGCATGCACGGAGGCTGGAGGTCACCATGTACACCTCTTACTAACATTGTAATTTTTAGCCAAGTAAATACTATTTTGGAGTTTTGTTTCCAGAATGACAAGATAATACATTTGTGTTGGCTTGAGCCATTAATTAAGCTTGCGGTAATTTAATCCAGGTGTACAGACATATACTTGTAATCTCAGCATTTGGGAGGCTGACAACAGACTGAGCACTAGAGGCAAGCCTGAAATACAGCAAGACTCCATGACAAAGCAGAACACACATAATTAGCACATAGAAGAAACAAACATACAGTGAGATCATACAAGAGACATATTGTAGAGAAACAGAACATTTGCATAGACACAAGTATCTCCCTCAAAAAACTTAATTATGCAAAAGCCCCAAGATTAAATAAAAAATGTAGTTAGTAGTAAAGTGTAAAGCCTGAGCTAGAGAGATGGCTCGGTGGTTAAGAGTACCGACTGCTCTTCCAGGGGTCCTGAGTTCAATTCCCAGCAACCACATGGTGGCTCACAACCATCTGTAATGGGATCTGATGTCCCCTTCTGGTATGTTTGAGGATAGCTACAGTGTACTCATATACATAAAATAAATAAATCTTTTTTTAAAAGTGTAAAGGCCTAAGTAAAGCCCCTTCTCTTCAGAATGGCCATTGTAATTATACTGAAGTTCACTTAGGTGGATAGTTTGGGACCAGGCAGGTGTTTAAGTGGCTTCTTCTAACCAGCTATGTGATGTTTTTGTGACTTAATTAGAATAAAGTGATTTTGTTTCATGTGCATGTTTGCCTGAATGTATATTATATGTGTATCATGTACATGCCTGGTGCCCAAGGATGTCAGATCTAACTGAATTGGGATTACAGATGGTTGTGAGCCACCCACCATCCTTATACAAGGTGGGAAGGAGCGGGCAACCAGACTTTTATCAACCTCGATAATAATGATAATAACATAGTCAATTCATTGAAATGTTGCTTTCTGGATTTTTCCACTACAAACTTGTTTTTTCATTTTATGATTAACAGGTTTATTTCTTTAAAACAACAACAAAAAAAAAACCTTGGAGCAGAGACGGCTCAGGGGTTGAGAGCTTGTACTGCTCTTGTAGGGACAGTTCAGTTCCCAGCACCGACACTGGATGGCTTACCACCACCAGTGAAAACAACTCTAGAGGAGACAACCTTCCTCCCTCTCTCCCTCCCTTTTTCCCCATCTTCCTTTCTTTGAAACAGGGTCTCACACTGTGGCATCAGTTTGACCTCTGCACTGGATTCATGTTTGCATCAGTTCTTAACTTCAGGTTTCCTTCCAGGCGGTGGATTACAGGAATGTGCCACATGCCCAACATTCTGCAACATTTCAAACTTGAGTCTAGAAGCAGAGAAAGTGTGAGGACTGTTTGCAGGGACATCTGCTGCTTTTGTAGATGGGGGTCATGTGACAATTGCCTGGAAATATCTTCTAGTAGCTTAGAGGGAGTCTCACCTGCCAGCAACAAGATAACCATTCAGCATATAACCTCAAGGAATTGACTGGTACCTAACCTGGATGAGAAGGCTGTCCAACCCACAGAGGGACTTTAGCATTGTAATTTCTAGGTAGATGCAGAAGTTACTCTTAGTTCTGTCCACCAGAAGCTGAGATAATAAATGGGTGTTGCTTTCAGACGCTAAATATGTGGTAACTTGTTATGGAGGCAATAGAAAATGACATAATTATTAATAACACATTGACATCACCTACAGGTCATTACATCTGAGATTCTTGCAAAAAATAAACCAACCTTCATCTAATCATGAAAAACAAACAAACAAAAAACCACTGGAAAAAAACTAAAGTAAGAGACATTCTACCAAATTAAGAGCAGTATTCTTCCAGAGTCATGAGGTCAGGAAAGACAGGAAGGACTGAGTAACTGGAACAGGAAAGAGTGTGAAACTGAGGAGCTCTAAGAGTAGACTGTTAAGAAAATACAGGAACACACCAGTTATATCTTCCTAGTGTTGGGAGAGGCAATGTGACTTAAACAATCCACCTGCTAGAAATTTTTATCTTCCAATTGTTTTATTTTAATATCTCTCTCTCTCTCTCTCTCTCTCTCTCTCTCTCTCTCTTCTCTCTCTCTTTCTCTCTCTCTCTCTCTGTGTGTGTGTGTGTGTGTGTGTGTGTGTGTGTGTGTGTGTACATCGTGGCACACAAGTGGAGGTCAGATGATAATTTTCAGGAGTTGGTTTTCTTCCTGCCATGTGGATTCTGGGGATTAAACTCAGCTTGTCAGGCTTGGTAGCAGGTGTCTTTACCTGCTGCACCATCTTGCTGGTCCTTCCAGTTGTTAAAACGAAAAGTGTTTATAGGGGCTGGGGAGATGGCTCAGTGGTTAAGAGCACCTACTGCACTTGCAGAAGACTCATTTGGTCCCAGTACCCACACAGGGCAGCTCCCAATCATCTGTAACTTCAGGTCCAGGGGATTTTGATCCTTGAGGGCACCTGCACTCAGCTGCACATACCCATTATCTGTAATTAAAAAGAAAGTATTTTTTTGTTGTTGTTGTTTTTTGTAGCCTTGGCTAGCCTAGAAGTCACTAAGTAGTCCAGGCTGGCCTCAGTCTCACAGAGATCCACCTGCCTCTGCCTCTGAGCTGTGTTTAAAAGTGTATGCCATTGCCGGGCGGTGGTGGCGCACGCCTTTAATCCCAGCACTTGGGAGGCAGAGGCAGGCGGATTTCTGAGTTCGAGGCCAGCCTGGTCTACAGAGTGAGTTCCAGGACAGCCAGGGATACATAGAGAAACCCTGTCTCGAAAAACCAAAAAAAAAAAAAAGAGTGTCATCGTTGTGTTTCCTGTGTCCCCCCCTGCCCCCAGGCCCCTCTGCCCCTCAGAGATCAGAAGACCTCAGAGCCTCTGGAGCTAGAGTTACAAACTGAGCCTCCACATGGTGCTGGGAACTGAACCTAGACTCTTAACCACTGAGCCAGCTCTCCAGCCCCAGCGATGGATGACCGCTTCTCGCTTTGTTTCAAAATAAACAATGTGTATGTATTGTATAAGAAACATATACATGCTCTTTGTCCTACAAAGCCTCTAAGCCCGGCATAACGTCCAGATGACAGATGTGTGAGCCTCCTGTGCTGATGTTTGTCCATTGGCCATGGTCCTCAGAGTTCTGAAAGCTCTTGGAATTCCTGGGTCAAAAGAGCATCTTTCTAACGAGTGACTCGTGACCTCCCTGAACAGCTCAGAAGTAAGTGGAGACCAGAAAAACCAAACCTTGATCAGAGGCCTGAAAACTTTGCTTACCCCATGGCCCCAGCGAAGGAAGAGGGGCAGGAGATGGGGTTAATAATTAAGCATGTCTACGTGCCTGACCATCAGTATTGCACATGCCAGGGTATGGAAGCTTCCAGGATGGAGAACACACGTCGTTGGAGCTCAGAGGGTGATGTTTCCAGAGAGGCCACCGAAACCCTGTGCCTCTCCAGTCCCTCCACAGTGCCCTGGCCATCTTGTTCTTGCATTTGGCTATTCCAGGGTTAGGCTCTGTAATAAATCAGGAGTGTTGCTGTTTGTATAATCAGTTCTAGCAAATCATCAAACTGGAGGTTGTAGGGCAACCTGACTTTGGCCACCAGGGAAGGAAGTAGGGGTAGCCTGAGGACCTGCTGCTTGGGACTAGCACCTGAAATGAGGGTTGTCTTGTGGGACTGAGCCACTAAACCTGTGGGGTCTGATGAGATCTCTTGGTAACTGGTGTCAAAGTGTCACTTTTGATTGAGCTGTAGGACACTGTTATATCCAGAGAGTTGGAAGAATTGGTTGAAATGAGAAAACCCCACACATATCCAGAATGATGTTTACATGTTTGATTTCTCTCTCTCTCTCTCTCTCTCTCTCTCTCTCTCTCTCCTCCCTCCCTCCCTCCCTCTCTCTCCCTCCCTCCCTTCCTCTTCTTCCCTCTCCCTCTCTCTACCCTCTGGGCCTTGCTCTATTAAAAGCAGTGAGAAACAGTTTTGTGTATTTATAGTTCTGTTTGCTGAGCCCTTTGCCCAAACAATATTTCTAATACTGTTGGTCACGGTGACACGTGCGTGCCTATCTGTAGTCCCAAATTCTCTAAAGACTGAAGCCATACATCACTACAGCCCAAGAGTTTGAAGTCTGTCTTGGCAGAATAAGAATATTCTTGTGGAGGACACAGTTTCCTTCCCAGCACACACACGTAGGCTTACAACTACTCAAACTCCAGCCTCAGGATCCAGCACCACCACCACCTAACAGCAACAAAAAGACAATGACCTTTGAGAACATGGAGTTTTTTAGAATGGTATCCCGTGGTTCTCTTCTCCCACACCCAACCCCACGAGGTTTGGAACAGTCTCTGGGTGTGTCTGAGGATGACCTTCAACTTTGGATCTTCTTGCCTTTAGCACTGGGATATAGGTGCGGACTGCTACACCCTGTTTGTACAGTGCTGGGGATTGAACCCGGGGCTTTATGCATGCTAGGGAAACACACTACCAAGAGAACTACATCCTCAGCCCTACTTACTTTGACATGGAGTTACACTATGTTGGTCAAGCTGGTCTTGAACTTCTGAACTCACAGTATTAGCCTGCCTCATACTGGGCACTGCCATGCCATGGCTACCATGAATTGTTTTCTTAGTCTATCTCAGAGGTAGACACACTTACTTGTGATAACTTATCAGACCACTCATAACTACTGTTGTATAAAACGCTCAGATTTATTGTTCTTAAATTTTATTTATTTATATTTTATGAGTATGGGAGTTTTTCATACATGCATGTCTGTGTACCACATGCTTGCCTGGTGCCCACAGAGGCCAGAAGAAGGTGTTAGAACTGGAGTTACAGTTGGTTGTTAGACATTGTGTGAGTGCTAGGAATTGAACCCAGGTCCTTTGGTGTGCTCTTAACTGCTGGGCTACCTCTCCAGTCCTGCTCTTGGGCATAGTGGTACTTGCCTCTGATTCCGGTGTTAGTCAAGTTAAGCTGGGAGGGTTACTGTGATTTTGCAGCCTGCATTGGGGACAGAGTGAGTATCAGGCTACCCAGAGCCATATTGTCTCAAAACCAGAAACAAATAATTTTTTTGGTTTTTCGAGACAGGGTTTCTCTGTGTAGCCCTGGCTGTCCTGGAACTCTTGTACACCAGGCTGGCCTTGAACTCAGAAATCCACCTGCCTCTGCCTCCCAAGTGCTGGGATTAAAGGCGTGAGCCACCACTGCCCGGCCTACAAATAAATTTTAAGAAACAGTTCTCCCTACCTCAATACAGACACAGTGGCTACTATTTGGCTTCAGGCTGGCCCAACGGCCTTCTCTGAAGTTGATGTTAACATCGTCCAGGGAAGGGCAACAGGAAGCACCTGTGTGTCTTACCACAAACGAAGATGACCATTGCTGCAACATTTGAAGGGTAAATTCTGTTGTAGTAAATTACATAACTGCTCCTAATACATTTGGAATAGACACACAACTCTTTGGAAACAGAAATGGCTTATGGTTATGGGAAGATTTACTTTTATTTTCCCAGTTGAAAGGTTGGGTCCCTATCATGTGTTGCTGTCTGCTGCCCCCAAGCCCCCAGTGATTTAAAGGAAACTTGTATAATGAAAGACGTTCTTACAAAATTTTTGTTATGGTATAGGGCCATCTATAGTGACAGGAAAACTCAGGAAAAAAAAGAAAAAGTTACCCTTTAAATCAAATTTCACTTGTGCCAATTTTAAAAATAAGCTATGTATGACTGGGGCTTGCTGTGGGAAAAGTGCTTTGTTTGGGGCTGGTGAGATCGCTCAATTGGGAACAGCAAAGTTCTCATCTAGGAGGCACGAAGCCCTGGGTCCTATCATCAGTTCTGCATGAACTGGGTATGGTGGTTCATGCCTGTAATGCCAGGATTCTATATATGGAGGCAAAAAGATCAAAAGTTCAAGGCTAACCTTGGCTACAAAAGAGAGTTCTAGGCCATCATGGGCTATATGAGCCTGTCTCAAGATAAAGCAAAAGCAACATAAATAAAACAACATCCCTGACACCTTTTGTTTCTCCTTCCCGGGCCAGCACTTCCTAACTTCTTTCTTATACATTTCTCTTTAGATCCAAGCATTATTTTTGACTCCTAAGTCAACAATGTTTAGAATCTTCTTTCATGGACTTTAGTGTCAATCCAGTTGTGTTTAGACTTCTTTGAAGTGGCAAACACCAGAAAGAGACAATTGAAAGGGTGGGCTCACGGTTTCAGCCGTTTCTAGGCCACAGAGAGGCAGAGCATCATGGTAGATATGGTAGATGGGTATACAGGAGTATACCTGGATGCTTGCTTACATCCAGGCAACCAGGAAGCAGGAACCTAGAACACAGCTGGGGACAAGATACACTCCTCAAAGGCATCCTTAAAACTACGTCAGTGGCTCACTTCTTCCAACCAGCACTCAATAATGCTATTAGATTATGAATTATCAGGGGATCAATCCATCTACAAAGCCAGAGCCCTTATCATCTAATCACTTCCTAAAAGGTCATCAGTGGGCAAAAAAGCCCACTTTATATCATAGGGTGTGACATTCCACAGTCAAACCACAACTCCTATTTAATTTCATTTTCCACAAGAGAAGCCCTTGCATTGCTGGTTTGGGGTTTGTTTGTTTGTTTGTTTCAACGATTCCATGCATCTTGTCTGCTCCTTCAAGTTTATGAAGCAGAGTGACCTGAATTGCATGGACACACTACATTTTGATGAAATGTTCTAGGTGGGGTGACACATCCTGATTAGTCAACAAATTCCCAAAATTCCCATGGATGTATTTAGTGCTGCCAGCAACTCCTTGTGTGTGTGTGCCTATGAGTGAGAGAGAGAGAGAGAGAGAGAGAGAGAGAGAGAGAGAGAGAGAGGAGGTGGCAGTTCTGATGCTAAGGTGCTGTTTCTCAATTGGTTTTTGATTTGTCAGTAAAGAAAGCCATGGGCCAATTGCTGGGTAGAAGGTACAGGTGGGTGGGCCCTCCTGGGTCCCAGGAGGAAAAGGCGAGATGCAAGGAAGGAGAGAGAGTTCCTGCCATGCTTTGGGGGGAGAACACAGCAACCATGTGAGGTCTCGGGGATCTGGGACCTCTGGCCACTACTACAGGCAGGTGGCCAGGATGTTTGACAGGGCTAGGTGGGACTAGTCACTGAAGTTTAGAACAGGTGGAGAGATGGAGATAATAAATTGGTAACGGCACGCTTTTCCAGGTGGAAGATATCAGCGCCCAGCTATTGTGCCAAGTAGGCACGTTGTAAAGGAAAAAACTGTGTGTGTGTCTATTGTTCCAGGATTCAAGGGAAGTCAGGTTGGGGCTGGTATCACAGCCATCCCGGAGCAAAGGTGGTAGCTTAAAACTACATGCAACGTGTGTGTGTGTGTGTGTGTGTGTGTGTGTGTGTTTATGTGTCTGCTGTCTGTCTATGTGTGTATGGGAGTGCTCGTCATGCACAGAGGGGAGGGTTAAAAAATTTAAGCCAGTAATCTTAAGTTTTTCAATTCCTTGAATTTAAATCTAAGTAAAAAATGATGACCATCTATCTGTCTGTCTATCATCTATCCATCCATCTCATCTATCATCTACCTACGTACCTATCTATCATCTGTCTATCTATCTCATGTGTGTCGATGCCACACATTTCACCCTTAACAACCAACACGACAGCAGTCTCACTTTGCTTCTCTGACTCAGTCCAGAAGCACACCCAGACACACTATGTTAGCACACCCAGACACACTATGTTAGCACACCCAGACACTATGTTAGCACACCCAGACACACTATGTTAGCACACCCAGACACTATGTTAGCACACCCAGACACACTATGTTAGCACACCCAGACACTATGTTAGCACACCCAGACACACTATGTTAGCACACCAACACATTGCACCCCAGACACACTATGTTAGCACACCCAGACACACTATGTTAGCACACCCAGACACTATGTTAGCACACCCAGACACCTATGTTAGCACACCCAGACACACTATGTTAGCACACCCAGACACACTATGTTAGCACACCCAGACACACTATGTTAGCACACCCAGACACTATGTTAGCACACCCAGACACTATGTTAGCCACAACCCTAGTACACACCACCTATGTTAGCACACCCAGACACACTATGTTAGCACACCCAGACACACTATGTTAGCACACCCAGACACACTATGTTACATGCACTTTTACACCAGTAGTGCCCGCTGGTAGCATACAACACTATGTTGGGCTATGTGGTAACACCGCACACTGTTGCCACCTTAAAGTGCAGAGTGAAAGGACACAATGTGGACATAAGGAAACCGTTAGACAAACCAATTAGGACTAGAGTAACAAAACTGTAGCGGGACAGGCATTTTACCTGCCCTCTTGTCTCACTTATCTTGTTCACTTTTTCTTCTGATTAGAGAATTATTCGTCATTTCGTGGCTGTGTAGGAGGCATGAGTACCAAGGTGTACGTGTGAAGGTCAGAGGACAGGTTTGTGGAATCAGGTCTCTCCTACCACCTTTATGTGGGGGCTAGGGTTGTGTAGCAAGTGTCTTTCTCTGCCGAGGCACCGCCCTGTTCCTTCTTCTGGTTTTAAGTCTAAAAAAAAGCCAGACATGATGGCTAATGAATGCCTGTAATCATAACACTTGGAAGTCTGGGACTAAAGGATTGCCACAGTTTCCAGGCCAGTCTGGTTTATGGAGTTAATTCCAGGCTAGTCTGTGACCTTGTCTCTCTTACTAGAGCAAAACAAAAAACAGAAACAAAACACAAATATCTATAATATCATGTGACACCTAGGAGCTGCACTGCATACAGAATAAAGGTGAATGGTCTAATTTGAGCCACTGAAGTTTCCCTTTCTTCTGTACTACAATCGTTTCTGTCTTCGAGTCTTCTCCTCTGAGCTATGATCATAGTTAATCTTCATTTTATCCGAAGGATTGGATTTACTCCATTTCCCTTACTACTGAACTCTGACCATCTATCAGAATGGCGTGATGGGTACTCTGGAGCACACAAGTCTACACTTATTAGTGGCTGTGTTCTACAACGTCTCTAAATTACTTGTGTGGAACCTGGAATTTATTTTCCCATGGAAATAGTGGTTACATTCCCAGCGGGTCTACAAAAGCTTGTTTAGCCAGAAATGTCACAGAAATGAACAGTGTCACCTTTCTGCTAACCCCTGCCTATTATCCTGAGGTCTCAATGGATTTCTCTCCTTACTACAATATTTAACTAACCGTCACTTTGGGGACACTTTTTTTTTCTTTCTTGTTATAAATTACAGAAAAGATTGACTATCATTGCTAATTCTACCTAAATTCAATCTTTAATCTTGCTTTGAAGTTTAATAAAAAAAAAACAAACCGAACCAAAACACCTAATGATCACTTAAGATGTGACTTCTGGTGGAGAGTTATTTTCTTAACATCAGGAGAAATAATGTCCCTCAGTGTGACACTGTCACATTCTCTGTCTGTAGCTTGAGAAGGGCTGCTCTCAGCACAGCCACTGACCACCTGTTCTGGAAGGGCACCTGCTGGGCTCTGAGGAGACTTAAGGCAAATAAACCAGCAACCCTCTCAGCAATTCTCAGACTCCTCTCTTATTCAGCATAAGGTCAGGTAACAGTTTTCAGGTCTGAGTAGTCCTGGATAAGTGTGAGAATTCAGGTTATCTGTATTTTGACAACATTTGAATCAGAGATCTATCTATCTATCTATCTAGCTATCTATCCATCCATCCATCCATCCATCCATCATCTACCTACCTACCTACCTACCTTCCTACCTAGAGTGATGGCTTCACTAAGTACTCCTGTATATAGACCAGGCTGGCCTTGAACTTGAAAAGATCCATCAGCTTCTGCCTACCCAGTTGCTGGGATTAAAGATGTGTGCCACCTTGCCTACTTTAAACTTGTAAAAAAAAAATTTTTTTTTAACAGATATTTCACACTGAAATAATCTAAAGCTATCACAAGTCTGCTCTATTCAGTGCTTACCTCAGAAACAGTTTCTTGCAAGACTCAGTAACCACAATAAAACCTAAATCTTTGTTTTAGGTAGAAACATTATCAATGGCCGTTTCTAAAACAGAAAGGCTTAGAGTAAAAGCATCTATAGTCATGTTCATGTAGAACTTAGGCACACACCAACCTGCCACTCACTCACCTCAGGGGTTTTGGGGTTGGCTCCCTAGCTGGGTGCAGTGGATATTGATAGGCACAGCTCTTCAACTGCAGTCATGGTGGGGAGATGGCTGCACAGACCCTAAACTTAGTATGGATTCCAGGTCTTTGTGGTACACCACGGCAGCCAGCATGGGACCTTGGCACTTTTGCTGCCCAGTCTCTGCAGTAACTGCAACTCTGTGCTTGATAATCCCCATCCATCCATTCAACCACAGTCTCTGGAACTGTCCATCCTCCTGCCTCAGCCTCCTACTTACTACTGAGAGCACAGGCATTAGCTACCATGGTCTGTTTGGTATGGAGTCTGCTTTTGGAAGTGTTCAAATATGCTGGATACAGTACCTCATATTGGGAGAGTGATGGGGGGGGGGGTCCAGACCAGACATCTGGTCAACCTCTGTGTCCAGAGGAAGAGAGAGCAATGGTGGTATATGTCCATGATCCTAGCACCTCAAAGACAGGAGGTTCAGCTAAATATAGGTTGAGGCTAGCCTAGGGTACTTGAGACCCCATCTCAAGAAGAAAAAAACACAAACAACTCCCAAAACAAGCTCCCGCAAAAAAAAAAAAAAAAAAAAAAAAAAAAAATCTTAGTAAACCCGAATAACAATTTCTATTGTAAGTGGTTTCTTTCTTTCTTTAAAGAAAAAAAAAATTGGTGATTTTCTCAGCAACTATTTGTCAAGAATGGGTTTTTTACTTACAGACAAATTCTACTACATTAATCACATATGAATCTTTTACTTTTAATCTACAATGTCTAAATAAGATTTTTTAAAATTATTATACAAAATAATGGGTATTATTACATTTCCATACATATATATCACTGTTTAAAAGAGACCTTTTGAGGATGGAATATAGTTGTCATTTTCTTTTTTTTTTTTGGTTTTTCAAGACAGGTTTCTCTCTGTAGCCCTGGCTGTCCTGGAACTCACTCTGTAGACCAGGCTGGCCTAGTTGTCATTTTCTTAATAGCTTCACTATAATATTCACAATGAAGTACTTCATTTTTACAATACTAAAACCACTAGTAGCAAAAGGTAGATCCAACAAGATGTCATGGTGCATATAATTATAACACTTCAGAGGCTATGGCAGAAGGATTGTCAATTCAAGACTACTTTGGGCCACATAGGGAGTTCAAGGCCAGCCTGGACACTTTCTAAAAAAAAAAGGTGGGGGGAATATAGTGGTATATACCTTTAATTCCAGCACCCAGGAGGTAGAAGCAAGGGGATCATTGTGAATTCAAGGCCAGCTTGGTCTACAGAATAAGTGCCAGGACAGCCAGGGCTACGTAAAGAAACCCTGTCTCACACCCCATGCCCTCAAACAAAACAAAACAAAACACCCCTAAAAAATATTAACTTTAATGCAGCTTCAGCTCTTGAAAGGCCGAGATCGCCGGCTATAAAAAGCTAAGGTACACAAAAGGAAGAACATGCTGCCGGCCGACATGCTTGCCGACATGCTTTCCAGGCCCGCCAGTGGTCCGTAATGCACATTTACTTTCTTGGTAACCACTGTGCTTTATGTCCAAATTATGAACAAATACTAGGCTGGGTGGGGTTGTGTGACTAACGCTGGCACTTGAGAGGTGGAGAAGGCTGCGTTCCATGCTAGCCTGAGCTACACAGGGCCAGCTTGAGTTATACAGAAGATCCTTTCTCCAAACCAACAAGCAAAATGTAAATATCACACAACCTCACAGGTAAGATTTCTAAGATGAGAGGAACTAGCTAATCTTAATGCCTATAGTTTTTCTTCATCAATGAAGGAGGAAAAACTCACAGGTTTTATATTCAAATTTAGATGATAAAGTTCCTCAGACAAATAGTATCTGAATTCATCTTAAAGTTTTAACTCAGAAATAGGCATTTTAAACACCAATTACTCCTAAAGTGCTTTGCAATGAATTTTAAGTGAAAATTTCTCATTCCCTTGAAGCATAAAAAAGGCCTGGCCATTCCCCACCTCTAACACCTCTCCCAGTGACTCTCCACTGCCGTTCCACCAGAGTCCTGCCAGTCTGCAGCAGGAGCTGGCTGCCTCCCGTGCCCAGTGCACTTTCACGTTGATCCTGTTTATGTGCTAAAGTTTGTCCATTTTTTTTTTTTTTTTTTTTTAAAAGGAGGGGATTCTGGGGCTCGACAAATGGCTCAGTGATTAAGAGCATTGGCTGCTCTTCCAGAGGACCCAACTTCAAGTCTCAGCACCACATGACAGTTCACAACTGTCTGTTAACTCCACTTCTAGGGGATCCAACACACACACACACACACACACACACACACACACACACACACACGTACATGCAGGCAAAACAACAATGTACATAAAATAAAAAATCATTTAAAAAAAAAACTAAATCCATGACATCCTTGTAATGGATAAAGGCTCAACAGGCTGACGCCACACTGGAAGTTCTTAACACTAGGGAAAAAACCCACACCCCCCAATTCTGTGTTCCAAGAAGCAGGCAGCAATATATGCAATGCACCAAAGACCTGAGCATAAAATAATCTATGCCAACTAAAAGAAAATAACAGACATGGAATTCTAGATATAATTCTTAGTAAATAATTTTACTTGAAAATCCAAGGCATCTTTCAATCTGTTGCTAGGTTTATAGGAGTCATCTTTCTTCTTGGGCCGATAGATTAACAGGCTTGCTGTGCTCTACTGAGAGTTTAAATACACAGTACTTCTATTTGCACCGTGAAAAATAAACAGCTGTATTTTGCCTTTCTGGGCAGTCAATAGGTTTTACTTACATTGCTTTGAGAGAAGACAAAGGCCATCTCTTTACAATTGATTCGCAGCAGCCTCAGTTCCTCAGATACCAAAACCACAAAATCTTAACTCTAACACACTAAAACATACGTACGAATACATACAACATAAACGAGCACTAAAAGACAATACAGTGACCTCTAAGTCTCTGAAGTGCCAATTTACAGACTGGCCACCAGATACAGAACTTGGACCCGTCATAGAGAAAAATCATTATTAGCCTGGAAAAAAAAAATTAAGCTTGCGACTGTCACCCTCATGGAAAAAGTTAACATGGAAAACAATAATATCGTAAAACCTGTGTCTTGTAAAGATTTCTTTTCATCAGAAGAAATTCCCCACCACGGAGCCAGACCTCGTTTCTGTTTTTCCCTGCTTTTCTCAAGTATGGACTTTTTCGAGAGATGTAGAAGTTAGATAATTTGCGTCTTTCCGGAGCCGGTGCCTCCTCCTCTGGCCCCCTCTCTGCCTCAAGATGGTATGGAGTGGCAGTTTCGGAGCGGCAGAGAATGCTCTGGGTGCTTTAGTCCTCGCGGTGCCTGTAGTGGTGCTGTGGCAGGCTGGCCTCTCTAGTGCGGCGGGCAGCTATTTGGTGGAGTAGTAATATCAGGGACCTGCCCCAATGTATTCCCGAACCAAATGGAGCCTTTTTAGTTTCAAAATAAAAATAGATCTAACCCCTGTAGACGGGAAAGACTCTTGCTGAAGCCCAGGGAGGAGCAGTATCAGTCGAGCTTCCTAAGTCCACTGCCAGCGCCTCTCTGATCTGTCAGCCTAGCCGAGGGAGGGGGGGGGGGGAGGGGAAGGAGGAAAAAATAAGAAATTAAAAAAAAAAAAAAAAAAAAAAGCAGCTGAAAGGTAAGCAGAGGCGGCCCCAGGCCCGGCCCACATCCCCGGGCTCCCGTAGGGCGGCGGGCTGGGCCGCGCAGGCAGGGCGGGGCGGCGAGCGCGCTTACGTGAGGCCGGGGATTCACCGGCCCAGCCAGGCCCGGGCGGGGAATGAAAGGGTGAGTGGGGCCGGCGCTGGGGTGGCGGGGGATGGGGCACCGGGGGCCTCGGGGACGCCCGGGGCAGTGACGGCGGGGGTTCCGGCTGCGGACTGAGCGCGGCGAGCGGCGCGGCCTGCGCGGGCCGGGCCCCGGAGTGCTGCGGAAGGGGGGCGCCCTAGGCCTCGGGCCCCGCGGCGGCCGCGCCCTGCCCCCGCGCCACAGGCCTCCCGCGCCCCTGGGGTCCCCCGGGGCCTCGGGGCGGGCGGGCGGGTTGCATCCTGCGCCTGTCCCAGGCTCTCCCGCGGGACGGAAGGCCGGGCGGCGGGGACCGGGGCGGCGGGGCCTTAGAGTGGGGACTGTGCGGAAGCACCCCGTCCCCGGGCATCGCGCTGACGGGGCCCCCGGATTCCGGTAACTGTTGGGTTTATTTATCCCCCGCTCCGCGGCGCTCCGGGCGGCCAGGCCGGGGCGGGGCGGGCGGCCTGGCGGGCGTGGGGTGGAGGGGCGGCGAGAAGTCAGGTGCAGCCGCGGCCCGGAAAGTTTCCTTTTAGGCCTGAATTGGGGGCCGCTTTCCCTCCGGGGAGCCCCGGTCCTAGCGCCCGGGACCCCGAGGGCGTGGGGGAGAGCACTCGGCTGGCTCGAAACTCTTTGCCAGTTTCTGTCCGTTCAAGGTACTCCGCCCCTGCACCCCTCGCCCGCGCCCCACCCCACTCCCCGCGATCCCCGACGGGGCTGCCAACTCCAGCCCATTCCCCAAGAGCTCCGGGGCCCGGGGAGAAGCCTTCTCTTCCGGTTTGGAAAAGTTTTCAAGGGATTTTTCTTAGCTTTATTAGTTAGTGACTGGGCTTTCGGGGGTGGGAAAGGGAGGAGGTAAATTCAGGTGCTGTTTCTATTGCAAAGTCTGTGTCCATCGGCCTCCCCTCCTTTTTTTTTTTTTTCTTTCTTTTTTTAAAAATCCGGTACCCCACCAAAGAGCCGTGGGGGTGATACTTGTGCATTTATAACCCCCATCTTTTCTCCCGGACTCCTCTGGGTTCTCAGTCTCCCTCTCTGGACAGCTCCGGCAGGAAGGTAGTAAGTAGAGAGCAAACTGTCAGGGAGAGGGGCAGGACCAGGCAGGCTTCTGGAGCAGTCCCCTGCCCTCAATTGTAGGACTTTACCCCTCTTAGTTGGTCACTTGTCCGGTTAAAACCGACTCAGAAACTGAAGCCACGGAGGCGACCTCGGCTGACAGGCGGTGCAGAGCATTCAAAATTGGGAGGAAGGAAACTGGAGGGCTGGGCGGCTTGTGGAGTAAGGTCTACCTGCAGTTTAAGGAGCAATGACTGATTTGTTCTGATACTATTTAGATTTATGTGATGTCCTTAGGTGTCACTCTAGAATAGAAACCATGGGGTTTTACGGAAACTTAGTTATTATTGCTACAGCTGGACGGGGGGTGTCTGTAGGGGAAGCCCTGTGAACTGAACATAGTTTGGCTTTGGCCTACCCTGTAAACGAACTCGATTTTTTGGTTCTGTTTTGGTGCCTTCAGCTCTGAAACTTTTTTTCTCTTCTTTTTCTTTCGTGTAGTAAACTTAAGTTTCCAAATCAAGGATTTCTTTCTTTTCAAGGATAGGCTACAACTGACTACCTGAGTGTTGTTTTATGTTCAAATTGCAATGTGGCCCTGCCACCCCCAGTTGCAGTGTGGACATGTGTGGAGAGTTCATTTGACTTCTTTTATTAGTTCTTTTTTTTTTCCCACTCTTCTCTCAGAGCTTGGGACTGTTTGTGTGTGCACGCGCGCGTGTGTGCATGTGCATGCGTGCGCCGGTGCTCATGTGCCCTGCTTGGTTGCAGGTTGGAGGTTGCTGGCAGAGGTGGTCCAATCTACAGAGAAGTTAGTGAAAAGCTGCCTGTCAATTGCTGAGCAACGGGGTAGTTCGTGACTTGGTCAGCACTGGCTTCTGTCAGGCATCACACTGAGGCTCTTACAGGATTCTTACCAAGGACCCCTTGCTTTTGTCTGGCTAAAATAGAGCTCTGTTTTTAGATATCCAGTCATTTAGAATTGTGCCTAAGAAAGTCTTGATATTTGAAGATGGTATGGATTTGTTATCGAAATGCAAATTACTTATAATACTTGTTTTTATCATTATTGATTAATTGAAATTGCTTATTGACCAGGGTGTTTTCATGTATGTGTGTAGCAAAAACCATTATTTCTGTTATCACTGGCCCTTATTCTTACAGCAAACTGCATAGAAGAAAAGTCATTCTGAGTTCCCTTTCCCAGCATATTTTAAAGGTTGAAAGAAGTTTTTCTATTCTGTAGTATGTATAATGCTTACTATCAGCTTCATAGTCTTAGCGTTTCAAAAATTGTATACGTGAAAGTACTGAAAGTTTTATGATTTTTTCTCCCATTCTGTCCCAAACATTTTAATTCTATGTCATAATACACTTGTGGGCTATTTTATTCCTGAAGAAATGGTAGATTTGATATTTTAAAATTTAATTTCAAATTAATAAGAGAATTTATGAGAACATACTGAATTAGTTTTAAGTTGAAAGAGAATGTCTTTCTCACTATGAGTTGTTTTGTTTAAAAAGTAGATGTTTAGCCTGGTAGTGGTGACACACATCTTTAATCCCAGCATTCAGGAGGCAGAGGCAGAAGCAGGCGGATCTCAGAGTTCGAGGCCAGTCTGCTCTACAGAGACAGAAGAGAGAGAGAGAGAGAGAGAGAGAGAGAGAGAGAGAGAGAGAGTTACAAGGCAGCTATCCTGTAACACGATTGTAACAGAGCAATCCTGTCTCAAAAAAAAAAAAAAGTAGATGTTTAATTTATAAATCAACTTTTCTCTGAAAGATTTTATAAAGAAATTTGTGTATCCTATCTCCACTGTTATTTTTCTAGAAAATTACATTGCTTCTATTTTAAAATTTTATTTATTTATTTTTGTGTGTGTATGGGTGGTATTTTGCCTGCAGGTACTTAACGAATGTCAGTGCACCATGTGGGTGTTTTGCCTGAGAAGGCCAGAAGAGGGCGTCAGATCCTCCGGAACTGGAGTTGCAGATGGTCTGAGCCGCCATAAGGGTGCTAGGACTGAACCCTGGGTCCTTTGACGAGCCGCAAATGCTCTTTTGGCTCCTATTGCTGCTAATTTGAAAGGATTAAAAATTTTAGTTTAGATAGACTTAAACAATCTGAAGTCTTAGCACGTGAGACTTCAAGCAAACACTTCAAATTCATCCTTCCCTAAGATCTTCTAGGCTCAACTCTGAGTGTCTAGGTCTGCAACAGGATTTTAGATACCGGAAACCCTGGCCATCTGCATCTGAAAACAGCTTCTTTCCACACCTGGTAACTTGTGAGGCAGTAGGTGAGACTGGTTGGGGGCTGCACTGGATGGAATCCAGGGTGAATACAGCTCTGTTCTCAAAGTGCAGCGGCTTCCCCCTGCACCAGCTGTGATCTATCCCAGAGGCCTCTGTGTAAATGCTGACTTTAGACAATGCTCCTGGCCATTTTGAGATTCCGGAGAAACTTAAAATGTTAGGCCTCCTGCTTTTCCTTCCCTGATTCAAGGTGACAGACTGCTTGGTTCTAATTGTTTTGTATATAGTGCTTTTTATTTATTTATTCATTTATCTATCTAGTTAGATAGTTATGAGAAAGGGTCTATTTTGGAGACAGGGTCCTACAGCCTGAAACTCCTTCAGTTGGGCTAGCCTTTGATTTACAGTGGTCTTCCCACTTGTGCCTTCTGAGTTCTGGCCTTATGAATGGGTACTACAATTCTCAGCTGGGATTTTTACTCTTAAAACTAAATCTTAGGGCTGGAGAGATGGCTCAGCGGTTAAGAGCACTGACTGTTCTTCCAGAGGTCCTGAGTTCAATTCCCAGCAACCACATGGTGGCTCACAACCATCTTGTAAAGTAATCTGATGCCCTCTTCTGGTGTGTCTGAAGACAGCTACAATGTACTCGTATACATAAAATAAATATTTCTTAAAAAGCAAAAAACAAAAAAACCAATTCTTAGCCAGGGATGGCAGTGGATGCCTGTAATCAGGGGCTAGAGAAGTTGAGACCAGAGGATCTCAAATTCAAGGCCAGCCTGGCTATATAATAGAATGACCCTGCTTCCCCTTCCTCCCCCTCCCCCAATCCAGCGCAGGAAAGCCTACAACTCTTTTAGTGAACTCTGGCTGTCATGTGGTTGTACATGGTTGGACAGGGCTTTGGGTTGGGCTCTGATCCCTTTTCCTCTTAATCTTTGGTTTCTTTATCTGGAAATGAAAATAAAATTATTTGCTATAGGATTAGTGTTTTTTCTATCCCACCTACATTCTGTAGTAATACCGTCTAAGTAATGCCTTGTTTGTTTGTTATTTTTCTTACTAAAATACATATGCATAGTGTATTTGGAGAACTGACCTACCCATCCCACCCTGGACGATAACATTTTAGTGCCTTTCTGTTTTTGTCCGAGTGTGTGTGGAGTGTGTGCGTACAGCACAAGCATAAGCTTAGAAACTGAAGGAAGGTAGGAGTCATGCGCTTTCAGATGGTTAAGGTTTGGGCTTTACAATTAAAGTGGCCTTTCATCTCAGCGATGGGACACCTTATACTCAATCTTTTAAAACTGTTAGAGTATTTTATTTGTGTGCGTTTGTGTCTGTGTATGCCACAGCATGTATGTGGCGGTCAGAGGACAACTGGTTGAAGTCAAGTTTCTGATTCCACCAAATGGGTCCCAGGAATTGAACTCAGGTTGTCAGGATTGACAGAAAGCACCTTTATCCACTGAACCATCTTGGCAGCCCCTAAAACTAACCTTGCTGTTTGAAATAAAAATAAATCTTAAGAGATTTCTCTTGCTCACTGTGGTGACACATGCCTTTAGTCCCAGCACTCAGGAAGTAGGGGCAGGAGGATCTTGATGAATTTGAAGCCAGCCTGGTTTACTGCATAGTGAGTTCTAGAGGGTAATAGGGAGACCTTATCTAAAATAATAATACTAATACTTATAGTTTATATTTATGGCTAATTTATAATAAGTTATTATTATTATCATTATTTTAGGAGGCAGGCTGGAGAGATGGCTCAGCAGTTAAGAGCATTTGTTGCTCCTCTAGGAAACTAAACTTTGGTTCCCAGCACTCACAGTGGTGGCTCATCAGCTACTGAGACTTTAGCTCTGGACGATCTGAAGCCCTCTGTGGACTGGGGCACCAGAACTCACACAGTCACACACCCACACATGGGTCCAGTCTTGTCCACACAACACAAATAATGAAGCCAGGCACGGGACAGGTGGATCTAAGTGGGAGCTGCTCTCCTAGAAGACCCAAGTTCTGTTCCCAGCTCCTGCCTTCCCAGCTCACAACTGCACCCCTAGATCCTGAGGATCGGACACTACCCTCTAGTGTCCAAACCCATACGCAGACCTACGCACACTCATGATTGGAAATAAAAAGCTATTGATTTTATTAATCTTAGCTTCAAGTTAGGACCAGTAGCTCAAGTCTGTTGTCTCAGAACTTGGGGGGCTATGGCAGAAGTGTGGAAAGGTCAGTGCCAGCCTGAGCTGCAGGGTGAGTTCAGGCCAGCCTGGGCCAGGGTGAGACTTTGTCTGTCTGTCTTACCTGTCCTGTAGCACGGCTGTGGAAATGAGGCTTTGCACATTCAGAATGGTGAGTTTACTTAGCTCCTTTAATTTTCTGTTCCTTTTTTGGTGGCACCAAGTTTTGAACCCAGGGCCTTTTGAGTGCTTTGAACTTGACATCTGCACCTGTGCCCCTTAAGAATAGAGTTACTAGCCGGGCAGTGGTGGCGCACGCCTTTAGTCCCAGCACTTGGGAGGCATAGGCAGGCCGATTTCTGAGTTCGAGGCCAGCCTGGTCTACAGAGTGAATTCCAGAACAGCCAGGGCTACACAGAGAAACCCTGTCTCGAAAAACCAAACCAAACCAAAACAAAACAAAAAACCCAAAAAAGAATAGAGTTACTTTTGTGGCTTTGAAGGCCTGGGTAGCTTGTGGCCATGGTAAGCTGTCTCTGGCCTGAGAAGGAGTCATTAAAGCAGGTGCTCATTCCTCTAGCAGATCAGCTGACTTTACCAGTTCCTAGCTTGACAATAATAATAGTAGAAGTAGTAATAATAATAATCCAAGAAAACATTTTTACTTGTTTTGGTTTAAAAAGAGAGTCTCTAGCAGTAAATATGACATTGAACCTCTGAACCTGCAGAGTGGAGATTTTAGGCTTGTAATGTTACTTAATGGGTCACGGGTTTTGGTTATTGAAACCAGGGCTTCTAGCTGTATCTCTAGGTAGTTCCCTCTAACCCTTCCCCTTCCCTGTCTCCACCCTGGTCTGGTGGAGAAGAAAACAGTGGATTTACAACCTGGAATGTTAAGGAGTGGGTTAACCTGGAGGTTTTTTTTCTTCTCTGGCTGGGGAGGCCGTTCTACAAGGCTTTTGCATGGGCCCTTCTGCCCTAAGCAAATGGGAGGAGTTAGGTATTTCAGGAGGTGGGACCTGCAACTATGAAGAAGTGCCTAGGGACAATAAATAGAGTGTTCTGTGTTGCAAATTGTGGTTCTGTGTGGCCTTGGAGCAGGGGAATGTGGAATGGGGAGTGCTGCAGAGTGCACACTCTGTTCTCTGCTGGTAAGGAAAATGGGTTTCTGTTAATCTTGAAAGTGACCCGGAAGGTCTTTGGCCATATACATTTACTTAAAATAGAGCGGATTGGAGTTGGAGTTGTATAGAGTAGGTGAGTAAAGGAGGGCAAGACTGGATGGCCCGTGAGGCGTCCCCAGGAGACAGCGAAGAGGGTTGGAACTAAGGTGGTTGAGAGCTAGAGAGCAGGGGTGGCAGAGGCCGTTTAGAGGGTCAGCTGGCCTCAGTGTGGTTGGGTGGGAGGTGTGCTATGAGGGCAGCTGAAATGGAAGGAAGAGCCAGATCTGATGTAGTGAATCTCAGGAAATGAAAATGGATTTGTGGACACGATGGTCTGTACATTGGTTTGGAATCTGGAGTCAGATACAAATGAAAAGTGAGAATAACTTCCTAGAAATATCTTGTGTGACTTAGACTTCTGCGTGTATAACTTAGCGATTTTATAGATGAAACAGACCATAAAATAACTTGGTCTTGAATGTTTTTATTTAGAAATTTCAACTAGTTGCTGACCTGAAAATATTAAATTTTGTGAGAAATTTTTTTTTTTTTTTTTCGAGACAGGGTTTCTCTGTATAGCCCTGGCTGTCCTGGAACTCACTCTGTAGACCAGGCTGGCCTCGAACTCAGAAATCCGCCTGCCTCTGCCTCCCAAGTGCTGGGATTAAAGGCGTGCGCCACCATCACCCGGCTGAAATTTTACATTCTGAAAACTTGGAAGGTCTTGAAGGTAGGGCTAGATTTCAGTTTTTAATTTCTTTGTGTGTTTCTGTGTTGAGAGAGGGCTCATGCATCTGGGTGGTCTTGAACTTGTAGCCAGCTTCCTACCCAGCTTCTGCTTGTTGTTGTTTTCTTTTCTTTTTTTGAGACAGTATCTTACACTAGTTCAAGCTGGCCTGAGTGAATTCACAGACACAAATTCACAACAATCCTCCTGCCTCAACCTCCCTAGTGTTGAGAGTACAGGAATGACGAGCTACCACACCTGTGAGGTCTGCTTTTTTTTTTTTTTTTTAATTCAGTAACTTGCTGAAACTTGTTTGAGTTGGAGCCTTTAGAAGAGCTACGTTTGCTGAAATCTGCCTGTGGTCCACTTCTGCTCCACCTTAGGTCTTTCATCATGTGCCGCTCGGCTCGCCGTAAAGCATTGCAGCTGAGTGTGGAAGCAAGGGATGGGAGGCCAGGGCAAGAGAAAGTGGTCCAGGTGTCAGATGCTCTGGAGAACTCATGGAGGGAAAGGAAAAGTGGATGGATTCAGGAACTGAAGAGCCTCTGGCTTCTGATTCTTAGAACAAAAGAATCTGAGTTTAGCCACAACTTAATTTTTCTCCTTAGTGGTCTTGCAGTGTAGGATTTCTGCAACAGTTGTGACATGAGCAGGGATTCAGGAAGCATTTGTTGTAAAGAATTATTAACTGGAGCTGATGACTGTTCTAACCAAATCAGTCGTGTGTGTGTGTGTGTGTGTGTGTGTGTGTGTGTGTGTGTATGTATGTGCGCGCGTGTGAATGGGAATTACCAGAGAATCTAGCCTGGGCTGTGTGTGCTAGTGAAGAAGTGTTGCCCCGGCACCAATAGTTTTTCCAATAGTTTTTTTTTTTTTTTTTTTTTTCTTTTTGAGACAGGGTTTCTCTGTGTTGCCCTGGCTGTCCTGGAACTCACTCTGTAGACCAGGCTGGCCTCGAACTCAGAAATCCGCCTGCCTCTGCCTAAGTGCTGGGATTAAAGGCATGCACCACCACCGCCCGGCCATGCAAGTGTTTTCTTTCAGAAGAAAATCAATATCTAAGTGCTCTTTACAAAGCTAGAAACATTTTTCAGATGTAAATTTTAAATGTGGAACACAGGAGAAACTTCTCAGTGCATTCTGTAACTCCAGCCCCAAGGAGGTAGGAGGGCGGGAGTTAGGGAGAATTACACTGTACCATTAGGAAACTGCTAGCAGCTGGGAGAGGGCATTTTAGCCCTGTAGATTGGAGATGAAAATGATAATACTAATAAACTACTACTTACTGCTTCTAATAGTAGCTAATGTTAAGTGATGACTATGTGCTGGGTACCATGCTAAACATGTGTTCTTGAACTACCTAATTTAATTCTGCTAAGCAACTCAATGAGGTACATACAGTTATCTTCCCTTTACAGATGAGAAAATTGACCAGATTGAGCCCCATCCCTGATTCTTCCCAGAGGCAATGAGTGATCTCTCCGCTGCATAAACTACCCGTAACCCTTTCAAATAAATCAGGTAAGGGCATTTAATTAATTTAAATTCATATTGTGAATTTATTTGCACACCAGTCTTTTGAGGAGTCTTGGGCACATAACAGGTATTTGATAAGCATTTATTTTTATTATTTTGGCATGCGTTTGATCATGACTTCATATTTTTGGAATGGGCAGGTTACTCTTTTAGTCTTAGCTGTTGACATATTTTCATCTTCAGTCAAATTTTATTACATTTTACATTAATGTAAGATGTTTTGATTTAAGAATTAGTATAGTCTATTTAGCTACTTTTTTTCTAGATTAAATTACACTCAAAATCACTTTTAAAAGACGGAGTAAAAGACAGTCTTATAGTTTAAAGTCTGTAAGTAGGAGACTGTAATTTTAGCAGTGGTCACTCTTGGATATTATTGTTGCCATCTGCATAGAATTTTTTAGAAAACACACATCCCAAGAGTTTACATTCATTCTAAGGTAAGAGAATAGCTGTGTGTTGTTAGGTCAGGGCTTTAAAGGTGGTAGAATATAAAATTACAGTGGCAGTTAGAGATGCTGTGGCTGTGCTGTGAACAGTAGTGACAGGGAAAGGCTCCACACAGAGGGGACACAGTGGTCCGAAGACAGTAGTGCCCAGATCTTGTCACAGTGTTTTGTGGTGCTTTCCCTAAAAGGTTGCCTGCTTTCCTCCGTGTTGCCAAGAAAGAAATTCTAACAGTGAGTTATATTACAATTAATTTTAGAATGTAGCTTCAAGAAGGACTTTTATGTTGTTTTGAGATGGTCTTACATATAGCCCTGGCTGGCTAGGAACTCAGGAGTGTCGACTTTGAACTTGGGACCCTCCTGCCTCAGCCTTCTGTGTGCTGGGTCAAAAGTGTATGCTACCATGTCTGCTCCTGTCCCCAGCCTTTTTAGGAAGTGTTTTTTTGTCTTGTATTAAACAGTAGAGCTTAGTTTTAGCTTTTTGCCATCATGAATTAGAAAATCTAATAGCATTTATCCCCCATCCCCCAACCCCCAACCCCTCTTGTGATGCTGGAACCCCTCTTGTGATGTTGAACTCAGGGCTCTGAATAACTCAAGCAAACCAATGTCAAAAAGTTTGAAGCTTCCAGTTTACACAGCTTTCTCTTTGTATTTGACAATGGCTGTAAGAAATCATGCAGACTTTGTGAAGTACCAGTTTAGTGTTTTTAAGAATTATTTAAGGCCCAGGAGTATAGGTCAACATTACTATCTTGGCCTAGCATAGATGAGGTCCTGGACTCAAACCTCAGATACAAAGAGGGGTTATTTAATAATTGCAGTACATGTTACACACTTTGAGTAAACAACATGGAATTAAGAGTTACTGTTTGTGGGCTGAAGAGATGGCTCAGCAGGTAAAGGTATTTGGTGCCAAGCCTGAGGACCTGAGTAGTTTGACCCCTGGGATCCACATGTCGGAAGGAGAGATTAGAATCCTGAACATTGTCCTCCGACTCTAAAATGTATGCTGTGGCACACACCCCCCCCCAAATGTGGTGAAAAATTAAAATGATTATTTGTTTAGATTCTATTTAGATTAAGTTTCTAGTAAGAGTCTGTATTGAAGCTGGGAAGATGACCTAGGAAGTACAAACCTGACCGAGTCCAGGTTCCTGGAACCCATGTTAAATACAGACATAGCATGTATCCGTAATCCAAGTTCTCTAAGGTGAGATGCGAGGTGAAGACGGGACTCTCCTGGCAGCTTGCTGGTCAGCTGGCCTAGAGCAGTGAAGTGCCCTGGAGGGTGAGGACTGATGCCAGACCTGTCCTCTGATCTCCATACTCATGCTGTGATGCATGTGCTACGGCACATGTGCATCCTCACACACAAATATATACACATATGTACACAGAGCTACAGAAATCGTTTATAGAAATCTGTGTACTCAGGATGCACTAATTAATTAGGACCTGATAATGCTCAAGAAATGGTTGGCCCTGTGGAGCTTTTTGTTTCTAGGAAGGAAGATGGCAGGATGGCTGGAGGATGGCTGGTCCTCAAACAGAATGTGATGGGAGCCTAAGTTAACCACACCAGAGTACCTCAGAGGAACAGAGATAGATTCAGCTGTAGGCAGCGTGTGAGGTGACTACTGAGGGTTTTGGTTTTTTATGTTTGAGACAGTCTCACTATTAGTCCTCGCTGGCCTAGAAGTCCTAATGTAGACCAGCTGGCCTTGAACTCACAGAAATCCTTTTGCCTTTGCTTCCTGAGTGCTGACAATAAAGGCATGTGACACCATGTCTGGTGCCTGAGTTGTATTTTTAAAGAAGGGCTAGTGGGACCGCAGAGATGGCTCAGAAGGTAGGAGCATGTAGTCATGTTCTCGCAGAGGAGCAAGTGTGGTTTTCAGTATGATGTTGGGTGGCTCACACCTGCCTGTACTCCAGCTACACCAGCTCTGATGCCTTTGTCTCCACAGACACTGGTACTCACATGCGAAACATAATTTTAAAAAAGTTGGATGAGAGCTGACCAGAGAAAAGGGCACCACATGAAGTGAATGGAGAGACCTGGTCTATTATTCTGGGCAGATGAAGCTGTCTCTTCTGGGTCTTGGTGAGAGCACAGGGGCCCTAGGTGTCAGAGTTGTAACAGCCCACCCCAAGTATCTAGTTCTTTTTACCATGTCTCATGTGTGGATTATACTCCTCTGAAGGAAGAAGGCATGCCTCTTACTGTTACAGCCACCATAGCTACTGGAGAAGTGGTCTTTTCATGAGGGCTTAGTAAGTCAGTTCTTGCCATTGAGTCTAAAAGCATGAGAATTTCTTTAATAACATGTTGATTATTTAAAATTAGAAACTAGGGTCTAAAGCCTGGCCAGATAGCTAAGACGGAGAAGGCACTTGCTGCTAAGCCTCATAAACTGACTTTAATTCCCAGAACCCACATAGAGGGTGGAAAAAGACAACTGACTTACAAGGAGTCCTCTGACACATGAAACTTTTTAGTATTCACATTCATTAACACTCACACACACACACAGAGTGAGAGACACAGAGAGAGAGACACACACACACACATGAAACGCACACACACACAGAGTGAGAGACACAGAGACACACACGCGCACGTGCACACACACACACACACACACACACACACACACACACAAAGGGGGGTATGATGTCACACACTGAGGCACTTGGGAAGTAGACATAGGAGGATCAGAAGTTCAAGATCATCCTTGGTTACATAGAGACTTCCAGGCCAGACTGGGCTGTGATCTTCTCTTAAGAAGTAAAGGAAAACAAAACAAGGTAACATTAGAAAATAAATATTTATTTAAAGGAATTGTGTTGTAAACAAATTGCATGATAAATATTTTATTTTTTGATTGTTATTATGGGGTATTAAAATATTTTTTTAAGTCTATTTGTGTATGTGTGTGTGGTCCTGGGATTTAGTGAAGTCAGGCCTGGCAGCAGCAAGTACTTTTATCTGCTGAGCCAACTCACCGTTCCTATTAAAGTGTATTTTACTACACAGAGTATTCCTTTAAGTGGGACCTTACTACACAGCCCTGGCTGGCTTGGAACCTGCTGTGTATACTAGGATGACCTCACACTCCTAGAGATTTACTTGCCTCTGTCTCCCAAGTGCCAGGATTAAAAGCATGAGCCCTGCACCCAGCCTTCCACCCAGCTTTCCATACTGGATTTTTGTTGATGTTGTTTTGTTTGTTTGTTTTGAGATAGGGCTCATTGTGTATCCCCAACTGGCCTGGAACTTGCTATGTACATCAGGTAGTACTCAAACTCATAGAGGTTGTCTACTTCTGGGTTAAGCAGTGCCTATACAGAACTTTCTAAAGTTATTTCTGATCAACGGTGATAGTACACTTAACTCTATGTTCCCCTCCTCTAAAGCAACCAAAGAAACCAAGAAGAAACTCAATGTATACTGAGCGCACAGCATCGCAGCCAAGCAGTGTGAGTGAGTGAGTGGTCTAAGTGTAGTGATCTTGAGAGAATGTCAGAGTGACTGCCTCCTTCAGCATAGTAAAGGGAATGGCTCTCCAGCAAGGAGCTGGTGCAGCCTGAGGACAGAACCTGCAGACCCCATGCTTGGAATGGCAGTCTGGTCTGGCCGAGAAAGTGGAGCTTAATTTAAGCTCTTTCATTTTGTAAGACATTTGGAATGGAGGAGAAACTAGTAGTAAGGAGCTGACGGTTGATTATTTTTGTCAAATGAAGAAAAATAAAGTCCAAGTTTCCTTTCCCCTGCCTCTGTCATGTGGGTGCTTGTGGGAAGTAGCTAGCTAGTCTCAAGGGAAGTGTTTGTGATGGAGACTTCCAGAGCAGCATCTCAGCTCCACCTCCTACCACAGAGAGCTACTGGATGACAATTTCCATCTTTCTGCTGTTTCTGGAAGTGTTCATCACAAACACGTCCCTCCCACAAGCACTCACATGACAGTAGTGGCTTCACACTCATACAATCCTCCTGCCCCAGCCTCGCAAGTGCTAGGATTACATGAGTGTGAAGTCAAACAGTTTCAGGTCCGCCCAGATGGAGGATAATAGATGGGGACCTGAAGTAGAAACTTGAAGATTCTTTAGAAAGTCAATTGTGTTGAATGTTGTTTTGCTGGGGTAAACATGTGAAAGAACATTTTGCTGAAGCAGACACAGGTGAAAAGATGTTCTGTTAAAGCAAACATGTAAAAGGACATGTGATGAAAGATTCTTTGCTAACAACACACATACTGGTTCACCTTTTGTTGAGCAGCATTTGTCAGGACTCCATAGAGAAAAACACCAAAAAACTTCTGATGGTGTGCTGGCAACTTCTTGCCACTTCCGAGGACTTGGGCTGATTGACCAAGTGATATCAGCTAAGACAGACACATGATGAGACAATACACATGATGAGACAAGATCTGTAGAGAACTCGTGATATTTGGAGGGAGTATAAATAGAACTCAGCGGACAGTGAGGACAGTGAAGGAGGCTGAGCTTGGCTTGCTTACATAACTATACAATGCTTGTTAGTCTCATGTCTTCACTGATCTTCACTTTGCTGAGAGAGGCACAGCTGAGAACTTCTCTTGACATCCCTCCTGGTCCCTCCTGCTGACATGTGTGGAGCTGAGGCCTGTGACTCTGCTAGGTAGTACCAGCACTGCTGATTCATTTTTGCTATCCCAAGTCTACTGAACTGGACTGCTGGTGAATTCGTGAAGTATTTGCAAGTAGATCAAGCTGCTGCTACTAAATTGCCTTTTTCTAGACAACACAGATGAGAGTTGCTTCAAACAATCATTTCTAAACAAGTCCACTTCCCCCATCTCCTTTCTTTTCCACTACCTCTGGGGGTGGTGGACTAGAAGAGAGATTAAAGTGTTTAAGAACCATCATTAAAAATAAGCTTTAGCCGGGCGGTGGTGGCGCACGCCTTTAATCCCAGCACTTGGGAGGCAGAGGCAGGCGGATTTCTGAGTTCGAGGCCAGCCTGGTCTACAGAGTGAGTTCCAGGACAACCTGAGCTACACAGAGAAACCCTGTCTCGAAAAACTGAAAAAAAAAAAAAAAAAGAAAAAACCAAAAAAAAAATAAGCTTTAAGGGCTGGAGAGATGGTTAAGAGCACTGACTGCCCTTCCAGAGGTCCTGAGTTCAATTCCCAGCAACCACATGGTGGCTCAGAACCATCAGTAATATGATTCGATGCCTTCTTCTGGTGTGTGTCTGAAGATAGCTGCAGTATGTACTTATATAAATAAAAAATAAATAAATCTTTTAAAAAAATTAAGCTTTAAAAAATTGAAGTTACAGGGACCCTAGAAACCTAGCTGACTAATAAGTGAAGGTGTCAGCAGAATTAACAAGGTAGAAAAACTTCAAAAAAGAAAAGAAAACAAAAAGATTTTTTTGAAGACTGGAGAGAAGGCTCAGTAGTTCAGAGCATTAGTTGCTCTTGCAGAGGACCCTAGTTCAGTTCTCAGCACCCACATAGTGCTTCACGGTCATGGTCAGCTGTAACTTAAATTTCATCAGGTACCTTCTTCTGACCTCTGTAGGCATACGCATGTTACACAAATAAAACCTTCATATACATAAAATAAATAACTCTCAAGAAAAAAATTGTTTTTTCTTGAGACAGGGACGGTCTTGTTCACTATGTAGCACAGACTGGCGTTGACTTTTGGCAATTCTGCTTTCCCTGGTGCTGGAAATACAGGTCTGCGCTACCACACCTGGCTAAAAAGGTTTTCAAAAGGAAGTGGGGTGTGGTGGTCCAGGCCTGTTTATTTTTTCTTCGTGCTATGTGCATGTAGGTGTACACAGTCATGTCTACTCATTCACGTGAGTGAATGCAGGTGCATGCTCCGGGTACATGTGTGACCACAGGATGCCTCTGCTGTGGGTCCTCACCTCCTGCCCAAGCTGAGATAGGGTCTCTTCTTTCTTTGTTTTTTTGTTTGCTTGTTTGTTTTTTCTTTCCTTCTGCCCTTGCCAGGATAGCTGACTGGAGAGCTTCTCAGAACCCTTCTGTCTCTGCCTCCATCTCCTGGTAGGAGTGCTGTGGTTACAGCTGTGTGTTATTGATGTGGATTTTCATCAATTCTGGGCATTCAGATTTGTGTTGTAGGTGCTTTACCGACTGAACCAGCATGTTGGCCATGTAAATAACTTTACCTTATTTTTATTTATTTATTTTTTTTGGTTTTTCGAGACAGGGTTTCTCTGTGTAGCCCTGGATGTCCTGGAACTCACTCTGTAGACCAGGCTGGCCTCGAACTCAGAAATCCACCTGCCTCTGTCTCCCAAGTGCTGGGACTAAAGGTGTGCGCCACCACTGCCCGGCTGTAAGGTATTTTTTAAAAATTAAAATAAAAATTACATTTATGGTGTATGTATGTGCACACATTTATGCCACCATACAAATGTGGATGCCAGAGCAGAACTTGCCAAAGTCTGCTCTTTCCCTCTGTGGTGTGAGTTCCATGGGTGGAGCTCAGGGGCTTAGACTTGGTGACTAATGTCTGAGCCATCTCAATACCCCCAAGGGTAACTTTTTAAGAAAATGGTAGATCTTCAACTAGACTTGAATTAATTTGAGACATTTGGTGATGGATGAATGGCACAGAATGTGAACATTCAAATCATTTGTAGATTTGTTGTCACATATTCCTGTCTTAAGTACCCAGACCTTTAGGGCAAGCAGAATTTGTTTGTTTGTTTGTTTTGAGACAGAATCTCTTGTATGCCAGGCTAGTCTGTAACTGAGCATATAGTTGAGGATGCTCTTGAACGTCATATCCTCCCACCTCTGCCTCATGAGTGCTAGGAATACTGGTGTGCACTAGCAGCACATCCAGTTTGTTCAGTTCTGGGGATAGAACCCAGGGGTTTGTGCTATAGGCAAGACCTCTACCCCTGCAGCCTAGCCCTAAAATTGTGACACCCCCCCAAACTTTGCTAGGAATTGACTCTACAGCCTTCCTGGGCAACCATTCTCATTCCACCCTGGAACCTTCTTTCTTCCTTCCTTCCTTTCTTCCTTCCTTCTTTCTTCCTTTCTTCCTGTCGGCAGGGCTCTGGATTTCTGAGGCCTAGAGGATGCTGTGGCCCCAGCTTCCTAGCGATGTGGCCAGACTCCAGCTCTGTGAAGCCTTTGAGCTTCTTGGGCTGCATCCTCATTCTACAGGCAACAAAACTCACTTTAGTTCAGTTTGTCCTTCTTTCTCCCTAATAAGGTGAAAGAGAAAGCTCTTACTTTTGCTCTGCATTTGTGCGTGGCTAGGTCTGTTAGCCCATGTGTTTTATTAACTACACTAACAGTTTGGGATTTGCTTTGTCTTTGTGAAGTCTGAGACCCTGACTTTGCAAAATAGGTTCATTTTATTGTTACAGACTGTACAGTGCTTTATAATCTGCATTTTATCTTCCTGTGTAGTGAGTGTTCTTTCTCCAGGAGTATATAGCATCTCCTGTTCTTACTGGCAGATGGAAAGACAGTAGCATGCCATATAGTTAACATTTGTGAATAGCTTCTGTTTCTCCAGAGATTATCATGTGTTAACCATAATCCTTAGCTCAGTCCCTGTATTACCACTGGCTCCTTAGAACCTATGATGATACTGCTACTGCTATCCCTGTTTCGTGGATGAGAAATCTGAGATTCTGAGAGGTTAAATGTTCAAGATAACAGTAAGTGGCAGATTTTGGACTCGAACATCCATTTGTTCTGGTGCAGTCATTTGTGTATTATCCTGTTGATTGGTGTGAGGAATTTCTGTGTAGTCAGTGTCTCCTTCACCCTGCTCTTTCTTCCCTCTTCTAGCTTGGGTTTTTGTAGTGGCAAGAATTAAACTCTAGCCTTGCACATGCTGAACATCTCCCACCACCGTGCTGCTATACTGGCAGCAAGTTTGTTTGTTTCTTTTTTCTTTTGAGACAGGATCTCATGGCCCTGAACTTTTGATCCTCCTGTGTCCACCTTCAGAGTGCTGATTTTAGGCCTAGGCCTGAATGTCTCACCATGCTCATTTTTATGTAGTGCTGGGATTAAACCCTGGGCTTTGTGTGTACTAAGCCGGCACTCTGCCACCTGAGCTATATATGCAGCCCCATATTCAAGTGCTTTTTTTTTCTCCCTGAGGTAGGGGGATTTCTCAGTGTAATCCTAGCTAACTGTCCTGGACTCGCTTTGTACCAGGCTGGTCTCAACTCACAGACATCTGACTGCCTCTGCCTCCCAAGTGCTAGGATTAAAATCATGTGATAGCACACTTGGCCTCATATTCATGTTTTTGTTTTGTTTTGTTTTTTTGAGACAGGGTTTCTCTGTGTAGCCCGGGCTGTCCTGGAACTCACTCTGTAGACCAGGCTGGCCTCGAACTCAGAGATCCACCTGCCTCTGCCTCCCAAGTGCTGGGATTAAAGGCGTGCGCCACCACCGCCCGGCTCGCATATTCATGTTTTTAAAGGAAGAGATAAATCTTCCGAAGTCTAAGCTGTCATCAGCCATCTGGGTGACTTCAGGAAGAGTTCAGGTTCTGTCACCTCACTGAGACTTGGATGTCATAAATTAGGTTCAGCTTGTTGATATAGACTGTAGTGTTATATAAGTGCTACATTTGGTCTTTCTGTGTGTCCTGGTGTAGCAGATACTATGTAATTTTTCTTTTCATTTTCTTAGGGAGTATAGGGTTAGAAGATACAAACCATGATTAGTTCTTGTATTTGACTGGCTAGGAGCACTGAACTGACTGATATAAATGTGGTCAACTAACTCAAACCTGGTCTCGAGGAGTTCAGGTTTAGATGGGATGGCTGCGGCACACAGGACACTAGCTGTTCATTACTTTCCATGGATGTGTGTGTGTTCTCACAAGAGTGCCGTGGTGGGGTGTGGAGGTCAGAGGGTCACTTTCAGGAGCTGGGTCTCTACTCTCACTATGTGGGTCCTTGGGACTGAACTGAGATTGTCAGGCTTGGTGGCAGACTTTAATCAGTCATCTTGTCGGCCCAGAAATAAAATCTTTTAAAAACAGAATTTGTTCTATTTTATGTGCATATATGTATGCATGTGGATATTTTAATTTTAATTTTTCTTTTAGGCATGTGTGTGAGTTCATGTGTGTATCAGTGTACAATTCTAAGGCTGATATCAGGAGTTTTTCTCAATTGATCACCTTATCTATTGAGGCAGGGTGTTAGGTACACTGCTAGTCTCAGTAGCCAGTTTTTTGGGGATCCCCTGTGTCTGCCATCCACACATAGGAATTACAGGTGGGTCATTGCATTTATCTGGTATTTCATGGGTTCTAGACAGCTGGACTTTTGTCCTCATGTTCCTATAGCAAGTGCCACTGAGCCAAATCCCCAGCCCTTTTTTTTTCAAATACTCATGTAGTCTACACTGGCCTTGAACTCCTGTTCTTCTGGCCTCTACTCTACAAGAGCTACATTTTACAGATGAGTACCATCATGCCTGACTGTAAAGTTTTATTTTATCACTGTTTATGTATGTGCTGTGTGTGTGGGCATGCATGCTATAGTGTGTACATGGTGATCAGAACAATGTGTGGAAGTCAGTTCACTCCCTCCACATTTATGTGGGTTCCAGGGATAGAGCTTAGGTAACCAGACTTGTGCTTGGGGTGCTTTGCCCACCAAAGCCATCTCACGCCTGCTCTCTTTGTCCTCCTCTACCTTTATTTTATTGCATTTATTTCTTCATTTTGTGTGTGTGCTTGTACACATATAGATGCTCTTCCTGTGTACTCCTGGGTAATGTGGCCAGAACTCTATAAAGAACAGGCTGGCCTTGAATTAGAAGTAATCCTCCTGTTTCGTCTTCCCAAATGCTGGGATTATAGGTATATGATACCATAACTAACTCTGTTTTGTGTTTCATACAAATTTTTTTAACAAATTGCTAAATGTTTTGTCAATGTAACAAAAAATGTAGTGCTTTGTTAAAAACTATTTTTGAAAATTTGTATTTGTTTGTTTTATGTGTATGGGTATTTTGACTGCATGTGTGCCTGTACACCACATGGGTACCTAGTGCCCTCAGAGGCCTTGGGACTGCAGTTATAGATCATTGTGAGTTCTGGGGATTGAACCTAGATTCTCTGGAAAAACAGCCAGTACTCTTAACTACTGAGCCATTGGTCCAGCTCCCACTCTTTTCCTCCCTCACTTTGAGATTGAGTCTTACTTAGCCCAGGTTGGCTCAGACTTACTGTATAGCTGAGGATGACCTGGAATCCTGGTCCTTCTACCAGCACCTCCCAAGTGAATATAGGTGTAGACCCTCATGGAATTAACTTGATAGAAGCGGCTCTAGCTTTGAGCCACTTTGAGTTACTGAGTGACTATGATTTGGTTCAATTTGGAGAGTGAAATAACACATTTTATAAAGCCCCCTTTTCCTGTTGGCTCTTAGCCTTGGAATATTAGACTCTAATCAGTCTATCATGTTAGGAAGGGTGGAAATATTTTGTGTTCTGGTTGAGATGGTTTTGTTTATGTCTGTGTTAACGAGGCCTTTGATATTTTGTAGACAATCTGCTTCTTCTTGATTGAGCAGCATTCCAAACTGTGGTACCCTGGGCTCTCTTCACGTTGCTGTGGTGCAGAAGATTTAAAATCAGGTATGACTGAGAGGCCACAAGCGCCTCAGTGAAATTCTCCACTTGAGTCTGCTGTACACTCTCTGATTTGTTTATCATCTGGTTTCTTTTTGTGGTGGCCTTTTAGCTGATGTTCACAAGGAATAGAGTCACGTGATGTATGAAGGAAACATATACACTTTCTGAGGTTGACAATAAGCCCTTGTGCTCATATAGCCCCAAACTGTGCAAGCAGCGGCGACTCAACGCTACGCTTTCTGTATCAGACACGTTCTGGAAGACAAGACTGCCCCCTTCAGCAATGTGAATATGTGGCCAAGTATAACAGCCAGCGCTGCACCAATCCCATTCCCAATCAGAAGATCGCAGGTAAGAACTATATCAGACTAGGTTTGCCTTGTCCAATAGCTCCCTTTTGTCTCTCTGATACTGTTTCTTTCAGTGGGTTAAATTTCACTGTTAAATTCTGGTGCTGTTCCCAATAACTTGGAGTACTTCTGGAGTTAAGAAAGCAGTTTCTTTAAAGGAAGCAGGACATTTTAGGGGCATTTTAAAGTATGTTTATGTATTTTATTCTTTTATTGATTTCATACACTTCTAGACTTTTTTTTTTTTTTTTACTTTTTTTGTTTGTTTATTTTTCGAGACAGGGTTTCTATGTAGTCCTGGCTGTCCTTGAACTCAATCTGTGAACAGGCTGGTCTCAGACTCATGGAGATCCACCTGCTTCTGCTTGTCTTTTAGACATTTAAAAAAATCTTTCCCCCCCCCTGAAAATTGCTGATCACCCTTGCAGTGTTGGTGTGTTTGGTGTGTGGCTGGCCACCAAAAGAGCTGCTGGCCTCTGCAGGCTGACTGCCACAGGATAGGAACTAGCTAAGTGCTACTACCATCAGCATTAGTTTGGATTTTAGGGGAAAAATACCTGAATGAAAGATAATAAAAGATGTATTAGTTGGAAAAAGAATTTAAAATCATGAAACTACTCATTAGATTTTTTCCATGACACATGTCTAAGTCGTGTTTGGCATTGTTTTCTTATGCGGCCTTTTATGGTTAAAAAGAATCCCACATATATTTATCAAACTGTATTTTCACTTTTAAAAAAGAATTTAATTATCCTCTTTATATTTTTCTTGCATTTTCATATTTCATTTAACAAATTATTTTTAATCAGAAAAAAGCTAATACTTTCTGGTTTATAGGTCACCAAATAACGTCACAGACTGTCAGGGAGCAAAAATACTGCAGAGGCTTAGAAGTCATTTAGTCAGTGAGAGGAAGGAATCTTGGTCTTAAGCTGACACTGTCCACCATGGCAAACATTTCTCATAGGTGGTTACTCACACTAAAAGTTGAGCACTCAGTGCGTTAGTGGAGTACTCACCAGCTGCAGGTGTGCGTGGCTTCCTTCTGGATGGCGGTGCATTACAGAACCATTCTAGCATCACTGAAAGTTCTGAGAGAGCACTGCCCTAAACATTCTGCCTCAGGCCTGAGAGACTCTTTGCTCTCTTTTCTTGGCATACCTCTTCCTGTTCTTCATATGCTAGCTGTAGAGACTGCTGTCTGTCTGCATTCCCTAACCAAGGGGGATGTACCACCGGTGGCCACATACAGTATGTGGTAATTTCTTGGCAGATGTGCAGATACTGACCACAGAGCTAAGTCTAGGGTTCAAGAAAGACTTTAGAAAGCAGTTCTGCAGCCTGAGGGAGGAGTGACCAGCTCACCAGACTTTGATGAGCCAGGCCTGAGCCAGCTCTGGGAATAGGGCAGGTTCTAGGATTGCTGTGGTCTCTGCCCTAACTACACTCAGTCAGAACTGCTGGAGCAGGGTGTGTCAAGGACTGCGTCTGAGAAAGGGCAATTATGGGCATCACACCTTCCATTAAGGATCTTGGCTGCTTTGCTTTGTATCTTAGCAAATGAACCCTTTTCCACCTCAGTGGAAGTCAGACTCAAATCTTTTTCTTCTGCATCTCCATTCCCATGCTATGGCAATGGAGAACTCCCCAGGGGTGCGAGCCGCAGGAGACTAGGGTAAGGGGTTTGGGTTTGGGATACCTTTCCTGGGGTCATTATTACAGAATAATGACGAAAATCTGGCCGAGGTGGTGGTGCTGGAGTCACCCTGAAAGGAAGCAGGAGACCCATTTTAAGTTACAGGAATACCCTAGAGGTTAAAGGCAAGGGCATCAGCCACAACGGAAGGGGCGTGTCCAGGCTTCACCTAGAGTCAGGCTGGCTCCTTAGGAGAGCGTGACAGTTACAGAAAGTAAAGCTGGAAGGGGCATGGACAGCCTGGGACTTTAAAAGCTGCACCACAGTGCTGTTCTTTGTGGCTGCAGGTGCTTAGTGACCACTCCTCCTGGCTCTGGGACTGCAGCCAGACTCTCCGCCCAGCACCCTCGCCAGCTGTATGTTTACTTTAAGGGCAGACTTTTATCACTAGAATTTGTGAATTTATACTTTGAAACATTGTGCTGGTTTTTTTCTTTTCTTTATATTGTGCTATTTTTAAATTTATATTTATTTATTTACGTATTCATTTTTTATTTAGGGTTTTTTTTGTTGTCGTTGTTTGTTTATTTTTGAGACAGTGTTCCTTTGTGTAGCCCTGGCTGTCCTGGAACTCATTCAGGCTGGCCTCAAAATCAGAGATTCTCCTGTCTCTGCCTCCTGAGCACTGGGATTAAAGGTATATGCCATGACCACTTGGCTACATTGTGCTATTTTTAAGAAATGAGTTGTACTTGGTTATCTTTTACATTCCTAGGAAAAATACTTTCATATATACTCTCTTCATACTTGTTTTCATTCTCTGATCAGTGATTTTTTTTTTTTTTTTTAAAGATTTACATATTTTGTATACCGTGTTGTGCCTGCACATGTACCTGCAGGCCAGAAGAGGGCACCAGATCCCATTACAGATGGTTGTGAGCCACCATGTGGTTGCTGGGAATTGAACTCAGAACCTTTGAAAGACCAGTCAGTGCTCTTAACCTCTGAGCTATCAGCCCTGTCCACAATGATCATTCTTGAACACAGTTTTAGATACTATGTTAGGGTAGAAAATTTGAACTACTTTAACATGCATCCTCCTTCCATGTGCTTGCCCACATTCTTTAACCATATGTCAACCTGCATAAACTGGCCAGAAAAGAACAGTGCATTCTTTATGTTGAGTATGTTTCGGTTTTATTGTGAAATGAATGATTTCTGTAGGTAGAGAGCCTACCAGATGAGCACACAGACAGGGGATTGGGGGTTTTCTTATAGACTTTGTGAGCACATGTGCCTCTGATTACAATGCCTGATAGTCAGACACACGCCTAGCAGAGTGAGGAAGAAATGTTAACCTCAGGTGTGCAAGGGACCTGTACATTGAACACTCAGCACTTGCTCTCGGAACTGAGGGCTAATCCCCTGCCTATGATGGAGTCGCTTTGCTTGGTCACTTTGCTGCATTGCTGCAGTGCCTTCACTTCAGGCTTTCACACACCTCCGGGACTGCCTTTTCTTCTGAGCCACAGCAGCTGTGCTCCTAGACATCCGGAGAGTTTCTGAAGCATCTGTTTCACCTGTCTGACTTTTTTTTTCTTCAAAGAACAAGATAAGAAGGGGAAGGGGTTTTGCATTTCTATATTGAGAGAAGTACTAAGTGTACATTCTTTTTCAAAACTATCCCATGACTGTGTAATTGTAAAAGACTTGTTGTTTGTTGTTGAAATATTTAATCCCTACCTGGGGTTTCTACATCACTTTAGACCATTTAGTTCCCAGATAAAACACACACACACAGCCTTTATATTTACAATAAGCCATAACAAGAGCTGGGCAGTGGCCTACCTTCTATGCTGTTAGAATCTACTTTCCTATCGATAACTCTGAGTTATACTTACTGTGTTTCATCTGGGCTGCTTTAACTCCAATTGGCCAGCCCTAGGGCCATGGCTCTCTTTACTCCTTCCTCCTCCTGCCTTCTTCCCCTTGTGGTTCCTCTCCGGCCCCAGGCTCCCAAAACCTAAACCCCTCACCTATGTCTGCTCTGCTCATCTATTGGCATCTTCACCAATCAGAAATAACTGGGGAGCAGGGTCACTTAGCATTACATGCAGACTCTCTCAACTATGGGGCAGCCATTAAAATATAAGTAGCATTAGTCCAATCCACTATAGTTGGTAGTGTTATTTGCAAATAAGTTAAATTAGGATTAGAAAGAGGTTAATATTCCTCTTGTTTCAAAAAATCCAGGTTGAATTCATGTAATAATATGTTTAAATCTCTATATATATATGTTACTAGTTAAATCATAATTATTTAGAAAAATTAATCATTTGAAAATAAGAATTCATTTTTGTTACTGCAGTTACTCTTTGAACACTGAAGAATTTGAGGTGATCTTACTATCCTACAAAACAATAAGCTCTAGTTGACAGGGTTAGCTGGGCATGTTAACTCATTTCAACAGTCCCAGTACTCAGGAAGGTGAAATAGCTCAGGCTAATGTGTCTACACAGCCCTCCCTCACTCTAGACACACCACACACACACACACAGACACACACACACAGAACCACACAGAAGCTGACAGTAAGCACTTATGCTGCTTCTCTCTTTTTTCTTTTTGTTTTTTCCAGACAGGTTTTTCTCTGTGTAGCCCCGGCTGTCCTGGAACTCATTCTGTAGACCAGGCTGGCCTCGAACTCAGAAATCCGCCTGCCTCTGCCTCCCAAGTGCTGGGATTAAAGGTGTGTGCCACCACTGCCCAGCAAAGCTGCTTCTCTTAAGGAGGGAAAATTCTTCCTAACTGAGCTAGAACATTGCATTTAACATAAATATACAAATATGAATTTGCCACTTTGTCTGGGGGGGCATGATTAATTGACTAGGCATTTATGAGCTGCCCAGCATTGGTGTTGGGAATCCAAACTCTGGTCCTCATGATTGAGCAGCAAGCATTCTTAACCACTAAGCCATCTCTCTAGCCCTGACTTCTTTCTTAGAATACAAAATTCTGCCTTACTATTCTTTGGTGAGAAACTAATCTTTTCATCAAATGTGAAACTATTTGTTTTGTTGTTTTTTTGATGCTGGGTACTGAACCCAGACCCTTGCTCTACCAGTGAGCCACCTACCCTCCTAGCCCTTTTTTGAGATAAACCATTCCTATATAGCCCAGGCTGGCCTCAAACTTGTTATCGTCCTGGCTTAATATTCTGAGTAGCTGGAATTATGTGTGTGCCACTGTGTGTGACTACTATGTTTTCCTCTTGGGTTATTCTGTTTTGATCCTATGTTTTAAGTATCCCAGGTTGGGCTCAAACTCCCTGTATAGGAAGGTGACTGAACTCCTGATCCTCTTGCGCCTAACTCCCAAGTGCCGGGGTTAAAGGCTGGTACACATACCAGTACTACTGCTGCTGCTGCTGCTGCATTTTCCCTCTTCTTCCTTCCTTCTTCTTCCTCCTCTCCCTCCCTCCTTCCCTCTTTCCCTCCCTTCTCCCCCCCTCCTCCTCCCTCCCTCCCTCCCTCCCTCTTTCCCTCCCTCCCTCCCTCTCTCCTTCCCTCCCTCCCTTCCTTCCTTCCTTCCTTCCTTCCTTCCTTCCTTCCTTCCTTCCTCCCCCAACTCCACTTCCTCTTTCTTCTCTTCTTAGTTTTAACTACCTGACACCATTTTCCTTACTGCCCTCAGCTTAGGACTTTTCTTTTGTTTAGGATGTATGTGGGGTCTGGCTCAGAATTGACAGGTTTGCTCAGTTCTGTAAGAGATATTGCTTGTTTGCTGCAATAATTGATTCTGTCTTCAGATAGCTTTGGGAAACCCTGACAGATGGGTACATCTCCCTTGAAACTTCATAATGCACATTATTATACATAATGCTTTGAGAACTTTTTCAGCAGAAACAAGCAACAACAAAATCATTATGTAATTTTGGTTAAGCCGTAATTTTCCAAATTGACATAAGCGTGGAGTACTATTTTGATGGTGCACTTGTTAGCATGCTGTGGGAACGCTGAAGAATGTGGATTGGAGAATATTCTGTTCTGCAGACCTTGCCGGGTTTTCAGAATGGTTAATTGTCATAACAGGTATTTATGTTCTCAGTATGTGTTGTAGCCTTCCTGGTGTTTAAGTTACAAAGGTAGCCTGCCTAGTATTGAAGATCCACGAGGGTCATCACAAACTTTGATTTTAGTTCCTATCTCTGGTCACTTTTCCCTCTGAAAGTAGTTTTGGACAAATTAACTTTTTGTAAATGTATTGAAGTTATCTGAATGAAGATCATTATTTCAGTGCCTACTTCAGCTTAGTGCTGGAGGAGACAGTGCTTGTTCTTACTTCTCTGCCTATGGAGACGCTCATTCCACTAATCATGCTTAGTTCCCTCGTAAGTGCGTGTGCGTGTGCGTGTGTGTGTGTGTGTGTGTGTGTGTCCGTCCATGCATGCATGTGTGTATCTCATGGCACAAGTCAGAACTTTGTTATCTCCAGGAACTTTGTGTGTGTGTGTGTGTGTTTTGTTTGTGTGTGTGTCTCTTGTCAGTTATAAGATCTTAGTGAATCCCCACTTAAGTGGTATTGGAATATAATGTTTTTTTGCATAAGAGACTTTGAATGATTTTCAGACTTGGGATGAATTACTTTGTTTGCTGTGAATAGAGAAGAACAATGCTGTGTGACAGTGGCCAAGTTGCTGTGCACGCACTCAGCAGTAGACAGACCTGACTTTGTCTAGCGACATCTGTACTTGAGCAATTCACCTGTGTGCCTTATCAAAATTACATAGACTCAGTTGGGGATAGCTTGAGCATGATGACAGTCAGTTTTTTTTCCATTTTGTTTTTTTTTGAGATAGGATCTTGCTGGGTAGTCCAGGCTAATCTTGAATTATGGTCCTCCTTAGTGTTGGCATTACAGCCTTGTGTTACCGTATTTCCAGCTGACTATTACTTTTGTTTGTTTATTAGCTTGTTTGTTTGTCTCTGTTTGTTTTCAAGACAGGGTTTCGATGAATAGCCTTGCCTACCCTGGAACTTGATCTGTAGACCAAGGCTCGCTCTGCTAGCTGTGAACTCAGAGATCCACCTTGACTCTGCCTCCCAAGTGCTGGGAATAAAATCATGTGCCACCATTGCCTGGCTGGCTATAATGTTTTTTTTTAAATAATTTTTTTCTATTTTATTTTTTTTTTTAAGGTTTATTTATTTATGAGTACACTGTGGCTGTCATCAGATACACCAGAAGAGGGCATCAGATCCCATTACAGATGGTTGTGAGCCACCATGTGGTTGCTGGGAATTGAACTCAGGACCTCTGGAAGAGCAGTCAGTGCTCTTAACCACTGAGCAATCTCTCCAGCCCCCTATAATGTTTTTGATGTGATATTTTTTGTTGTTGTTGTTGTTTTGTTTTTCTGTTTTTGTTTTTTGAGACAAGGTTTCTCTGTGTAGTCCTGGCTGTCCTGGAACTCACTCTGTAGATCAGGCTGGACTCGAACTCAGAAATCCACCAAAAAAAAAAAAAAAAAACCAAAAAACAAAATAAAAGCCGGGCGGTGGTGGCGCACGCCTTTAATCCCAGCACTTGGGAGGCAGAGGCAGGCGGATTTCTGAGTTCGAGGCCAGCCTGGTCTACCTAGCGAGTTCCAGGACAGCCCAGACTGCACAGAGAAACCCTGTCTCGAAAAAACCAAAAAAAAAAAAAAAGAACTCAGAAATCCGCCTGCCTCTGCCTCCCAAGTGCTGGGATTAAAGGCGTACACCACTACTGTCCCGGCTTGATGTGGTTTTTAAAGGTAGAGTCTACAAGCTAACTTTGAACAACTGATCATCCTGCTTCCACCTCTCAAGTGTTCGGATTACAGGCCTGTGCCACCACACCTGGCCTTGGCCACTCAATTTTTAGTATATTTGGAGTCACATTTTGTAACATGTACTTTTATGTTCTGGTCTATGTGTATGTGAAGAACATCTTCCCATGTTTGTGTGCATTTTTGCAGGTACTGCAACAGCCACTTGCAGGTACTCGGCTTTATCCCGAAGAAAGAGAGGAAGAAAAAGAATGACCCGGTAGATGAGGTGAAGGTCAGGCACCAGATGGACGCCATGGCGTTTAGCCTGACGGTACCTACCCTGGCCTTGAAGATGCCCAATGGACTGGATAGCATGTCCCTCTCTCCACCTGGGGCAAGGGTTCCTCTCCACTACCTGGAAACTGAGTTGGAAGACCCCTTTGCTTTCAACGAGGAAGACGATGACCTAAAGAAAGGGGTGACTGTGAGAAAAAAGTTGCAGAGCAAGTTGGCTCAGAACCGGCAACGCCAGAGAGAGACAGAGATTTTAAAAGTTCGGCAAGAGCACTTTAGCACCCCTCCCACACCTCCACAGCAGCACGCCCACCTGTCACCTCTGTCTACTTCTTTAAAACCTCCAGCACCGCCACAGGGTTCAGTCTGCAAGTCACCTCAGCCTCAGAACACCAGCCTACCAATGCAGGGAGTGGCCCCCACCACACACTCTATAGCACAAACAAGGCAGGCCTCTCACAAGAGGCCTCTGCCCCTCCTTCCCTCCAGTCGAGCTCCCATCTCAGACGCCCCCAGGACTGACCGAATCCTCATGAAAGCCACCGCCTTCTCTCCACACTTCTCTTGTATAAGCCGGCTGCAGAGACTGGTGAAACTGTGTACCCAAAAGCATCAGCTGGACGCAGACCTGTTTCCTCATTTAGGTGAGTTGGTTTCTCTTCCTGTAACTAATTGCTGTCATGAAATGTATCTGTCACAGATACTGTATATTTCAGCAGACCACTCACAGTAAACATGTTTTTGGATAGTTGGTTGAGTACATACAGTTCTGAATTGACCATTTAGAATTTTTGTTATAGCTTTTGAAAATTAAATTCTTGAAATTTAAAGTTGTTTTTGACAGTTTCATATATACACGAATGTATTTTCATTATATTTATTCCCTCATTGCCTTTTCTTGTCCCCTCTTCCAGTGAGCCCCTTTCTTTCTCACAAGTCCCTTTTCTACTTTGCATTGTTTATGTTTTTGTTTTGTTGGTGATGCACTAAGTGTAATTAGCTTTGCTTCCTGAGCATGTAGACAGTCATCGCTTTCATTAATGGTTATAGCAGTATATAAAAAGAATAGTTGTGTTTTCTTGCAGCCTCTGTGTTAATTGAAGTTCTGAATATCTTAGAGAGGGCCTTGCTATGTTGCATAGGCTAGCCAATTCTTAGCTCAGGGGATGCCCTCCCTCAGCCTCAGTACATTTTATTATGCTGTGTGGGCTACAGACATTGTTGTATCGCCTCAGTGTGGCAGCATCACTCCTATCTGCGAATAAGCCAGGCACAGAGCCATATGACTATCACCCCATCACTTGGGAGGCAGAGGCAGGAGGTTGTTCCAAGTTTGAGCCAGCCTGTTCTACATAGTGAGTTCCAGGATAGTCAGGGTTTGGTAGTGACACCCAAACTCTAAAAAACGTCATTAAGAAATTCTCATAGTTGTTCATGTTCAGGATTGAAAAATAAGAAAATATAAACAAAACTTATTATTTTATTTTTTAATTTAATGTATTATTTCTCTGTGTGTGTGTCTCTGTGTATTGTAAGTATTAATATGTGTAGAGTTCAGAAAGATGGCTTTAAGAAGTTGTTTTTCCCATTCCATCATGGGATATGGGGTCTGGGGATTGAATTCAAGTCAGGTTTTTTGTTTTTGTTTTTCGAGACAGGGTTTCTCTGTATAGCCCTGGCTGTCCTGGAACTCACTCTGTAGACCAGGCTGGCCTCGAACTCAGAAATCCACCTGCCTCTGCCTCCCAAGTGCTGGGATTAAAGGCATGCGCCAATACTGCCCGGCTTCAAGTCAGGTTTTATGATAAGTACTTTTACCATTAAGCCAGATAAAAGTTCTGATTTTTTGTTTGTTTGGTTTTGGTTTTTTGTTTGTTTTTTGTTTTGTTTTATTTCATTTGTTTGTTTTTGAGACAGGGCTTTTCTGTGTAGCCCTGGCTGTGTTGGCACTTGCTCCATAGAGCAGGCTAGCCTGAAACTCAGAGATCCTCCTACCTCTGTCTTCTGAGTACTGTGATTAAAGTTGCTCTACCACTACCTATTGCTAGAACACACACACACACACACACACAACACACACACACACACACACACACACACGATTTATTTTAGTTTTAGTTATATGTGTCCCTATGTGCGTTTATTCACATTTGACTTCAGGTGCCTGCAGAATCCAGAGGAGGATGTTGATTCCTTGGAGCTGGAGACACAGAATGTTGGGGACGGAACTCGGGTTTTCTGTAGGAGTGGTGTATGTTCTTAACTGCTGAGCTGTCTCTTCCGCCCCAAGAACATACTTTTGCATGTACTGTGAGCTAGATTCTACCTAGTAGGAAGCATTCCTTGTTTCCTTTAGATGGTAGCAATAGAAAGCCAAGTAAAGGCTATGAGTGAGTGGTCAGTGGGCCAGTGATAGCATTAATTCCCACAACAGGTCGGAAATACAGCAGTGAGAAAATCCTATGGGTAGAATAGTGTGACCGTTACCTAATTATAAAATAATTGTTTGGGGGCTTCTGACTCATACCTGTAATATGACACTTGGGAGGCTGAGACATGAGTTTGAGGCTAGTCTGGGCTATGAGTGAGAACCTGTTTCAAAAACACAGTACAGAGGGGTAGAGAGATGGAGTTAAGAATACTTGCCTCTCTTGTAGAGTACCTGAGTTTGGGAGACTCACAATCACCTCCAGATCTGAAGGATCTAGTCCTCTCTTCTGGCCTCCAAGAGGAGTACCCACACAGATGTGGCATACTCTTGCATATATGCATACATTAAAAATTTTCATTTTAAGCCGGGCGGTGGTGGCGCACGCCTTTAATCCCAGCACTTGGGAGGCAGAGGCAGGTGGATTTCTGAGTTCGAGGCCAGCCTGGTCTACAAAGTGAGTTCCAGGACAGCCAGGGCTATACAGAGAAACCCTGTCTCAAAAAAAAAAAAAAACAAAAAAAAAAAAAAATTTTTTTTTCATTTTAAATAAGACTATATGGAGAGAATCTGGGTTTGAGTCTCATCACCTACATGGTGGCTCACAGCCATCTTGTCACTCTAGTTAGAGGATCTGATGCCTTTCCCACCTTCCATGGCAATAGGCATGTATGTAGTGTACAGACATACATGCAGGCAAAACGCTTAGACATAAAGTAATAAATAAGACCCCATAAAACTATACAAATACATATATAACATGTGTTATTTATACTTTATATATAATATATTTATCAGGCTAATTTTTGGGATTCCATCCAAGCAGTAAATATTGAAATATATATGTGCAGGATGTTCACTGTAGCATTGCTTACAGAAATAACAGTCTGCATATGTTGAGTAACCAATGGGAAATTTGAATGAGTTACATGTGTACATGTTTTACACATTATTATAGAACTGTTATGAAGATTGAATGAGATCTGACTGGGTTGTGTTTAACATAGCTGGTGGTAAAAAAAATTAAGAGCTTGGGAGGCAGAGGCAGGCGGATTTCTGAGTTCGAGGCCAGCCTGGTCTACAGAGTGAGTTCCAGGACAGCCAGGGCTACACAGAGAAACCCTGTCTCGGAAAACAAAAACAAACAAAAATAATCAAGAGGAATTATGTTATTCCATTTTGTAAAAACTAAATAAACAAAAGGAACTAAATGAGCATCGGTATATTCTTTGGTTTTATATATATATGGGTAGATGTTTGCCTGATTGATAGAAGTATAGATGAAGTAAGTACACATTTTACCAGGCTGCACACCTTGCCTACACACGGAGAGTGGCATGGGGCAGAGGGTGTACTTTACTATAAATGAGAGTAGTGGGCTTTCTTTTATATCTCTAAATTATTTCACCTGTTAATTAAATTATCTGAATAAAAGTTGTGGATTATAGTAAGCAAAAGTAATAAAGTAATCCCAAACCTATTAATACCCATTTGTTATGACCTTGGTAAACTCTTTAAAGTAAGTTAAACTAAGCTCCAATTATACATTCTTACTCATAACTTTTTAAAAAATCTTGCATAAAATGTGATTGCAAGTTAATAATTTTGTCATATATAGCATAATTTGGCTGAGTTTAAATTATTTCCAGTTTATATTACTTTAAACTATTGTAGATGCATTGCTTTACAGCAAAATACTGTCACATCTTAAATTTTTAATTTTTTTCTTAAAATAAATAACAAAAAATAGACTTGCATGAATCATGTTGTGGAAAGGGACCAGGCCAGACACACGGTCTGTACATGATGATCAGAAGACGGCGGAGTGGAGGCAGGTCTCTCCCATCTTCACTTGGGTTTCAGAGACTGAACTTGGTTATCAGGCTTATGCAAAAAATGTATTTAACCTGTGAGCCATCTCAGGTGCCTTTTTCTTTTTCTCTGTGTAGAAAGTGTCTATATGTGTAATCTGGGCTTTTCCACCCATGCCCTAGTTCCTCTGAGACTTAATTATGTATGAATAAATGCTAGGCCATGAGCTTGGGCTTGTTCCCTGACTAGCTTGTAACTTAATTAATCTGTTTAGTCTGTTCTGTGAGTGCCACGTGGCTGGTTACCTCTTCTCAGTTTCATGCTTGTTTCCTCAGAGTATGGGGGGGAATCTTTTCTGCCCTAACTATCTCAGAGTTCCTCTCTCCCTACTGGAACTACCATCTCCTATTTCCTGCCTCAGCTCATTGGCCAGTAAACCTTTTATTGACAGGTGATGCCTCCATACAGTACAGAGAAATTCTACAAGTATGTGTATATATGTATATGCAAAGACATATGCATGCACATGATTGTAGAAGCCAGGTTTACACTGGGTGTCTACTAGCATTCATTCACACACATACACACCATACACACACACACACATACACACACACACACACACAGACACACACACACACATCAGTGAACACTATTGAAAGAAAGACAAATGCTCTTGAGGGGTGTGGATGTAGCTCATTTGGTAGATGCTTGCTAGCATGCATGAGACCCATGCATGGGTTTGAACTCCAGTATTGCCTAAACCTGGTATAGGGTAAATGCCTGTAATCCCAGTACTTGGGAGATGGAGGCAGGAGGATCAGGAGTTTAAATTCATCTTTTACTACATAGTGAGTTCATGCCCAGCCTAGGCTACATGAGAGTTTGCCTTGAAACTAAAGTAATCTAAGCTAAACTAAACTCAATGAAACAAAAGCAGTTTATTCATGTTGTACCCAGAGCAATCATCAGCCTTTCTTCACACAGCAGAGGAGTTTTGTGCATGTGTCCTGTTTAGTTGTACAGTATGCTAGTCAGTACTCAGGGCTGAGATGTAATACAGCAAATCATTTTGAAGAGATAACACCTGAAGTACAACTCCCTGTCTGTGTACCTACAGCCCTGCCTTTCCTGGGCCTGTCTAACTCTGAGAGACCCTCACTGCCTTGGTTTGTGTGAAGAAGCAGCAGCCACCACCATGTTACCCATGCTGTCAACAGTCCACAGGCCTCAGTGCAAGCAGTACCTTACTCAGATTTCCAAAGTAGCATTGACATGTGGAACTCAGAGTTTTAGGAACTTGGATTTACCGACAATATTCAGCAATGTAGCTGAATGTTTGTTTATATGTTTTTTTTTTTTTTTTACAAAGATTTATTTATTTATTTTATTTATATGAGTACACTGTAGCTGTCTTCAGATATACCAGAAGAGTGCATCAGATCCCATTACATTTGGTTGTAAGCCACCATGTACCTTCTGGGAATTGAATTCAGGACCCCTGGAAGAGCAGTCAGTGCTCTTAATCATTGAGTCATATCTCCAGCTCATTCATATATATATATATATATATATATATATATATATATTTTTTTTTTTTTTAAGTTTTTTTTTTAAGTTTTTCAGGACAGGGTTTCCTGACTGTCCTGGAACTCACTCTGTAGACCAGGCTGTTATTTATATGTTTTATGAAGCAATATTTATCTTACATGTATTTATTTGCCTTTTCATTCATTTTTATTGACCCTTTTACTGATATCCAGAACTGTTTACACATAATTTGTATTTGTGTAAAGCCTCCACTCCGTGCTCATCACTGTTTCAAATAACTGTAAGACTGATTCTGATTTTTTGAGGTACATTTATTTATTGGTTTTTATTTATTTATTTATTATTTATTTATTTATTTATTTATTGTGTGTGTGTGTGTGTATGTGCGTGTGTGCGCGCTTGCCTGCTCATATGTGTGTGCTGAGTACCATGGAGTATGTACTGAGATCAGAGTAAGTTTGGAAAATTGTTTCCTTCCATGTGGGTTCTGGAGATTGAACTCACATGAGTCTTGACTGTAACCACCCTTACTTCTTCTTAAACTACCGTGCCCACTCCTGATTGCTTTGTCCTTGAATTCAGAGTGTCCTTTCTTAGTCTTATAAATGCCATGCTTACTGTAAAAGCCACCATGCCTGAGTCATTTTTATCTTCATTTTTTGAACAGAGTAAAGTTTACCAAAAAAGCATTTAATGGTTTTGTATGTATGTGTGTGTGTTTTTAAATCCAAGCATATTTGAGATCTAAGGCTCTTTGGAGAAAACAGACATTGTAGTGTTCTCTGAGCACTATTTGTAGTCTACATTCAAGTCAGGACTGGTCCTAAAGGTCTGCTTAACTGGACAGTTACTTTTAAGCTCAAGAAACATGTCCATCTTTATACTGCTGAGAGACCCTATAGACACTTTTTCTTGCCTGGCTACATAAGTTACTTTTTTCACTCCTCCCCTTTTTCTCCTGAGACGGGCCTCTAATTATATAGCCCTGACTGGCCTGGAACTCAATTGTAGACCAGGCTGGCCTCACACCCACAGAGATCCACCTGCCTCTACCTCTACTTCAGCCTCCCAAGTGCTGACATGAGGGGCATGAGCCAAAGTGTTCTTATCTTTTTTTTTTTTTTTTAAACTGGTTTTTGTTTGTTTTTGCTTTTGTTTTGTTTGTTTTGAGTCAAGGGCTCCTGAATCTCAGGCTGGCTTTGAACTCCATAGCGGAGGATGACATTGAACTTGTGATCCTCTCGCCTCTCTCTCAAGCACTGGGGTTACAGGCATGTGGCACTGTACTTGGGTTTAAGTCCTGTTGGGGATTATGCCTAGTGCTTTGTGCATTCTAGCCAAGCAATCTTCCAGGTAAGGTACAACACCAACTGACTTTGATGTTTTGTTTTTAACATTGTTTTAGTGTTTGACTTTTTCTTTTTAACTTAGTGTATAATGTATTCCTATTTAAATTTTACCTTTTATGTATTGGGAGCTCAGTCTTTTTGCTCGTGTTGTTTCCAACAAAGTGTATTATGAAGCCCATTCTTGAAGTACAGCATAGCCTTACTGTTAAAATGGTGTGTTTTAAAGCTGAATGTATACCAAATATTTGTATATCTTACAAATAATTTTTAAGAATAGAAGTGAAGTTCATTTGGAGCCCATCAAGTACACTGTGACAGATGTGCTGTGGATAGTGTTTATATAGTTTTAGACAGTGTTTTGTCTGGATTTTATTGTTTTAAAATTTCATTACATTAATTTTTTATTGGTGGAGGGTGGATTTGTGCCACTGCACACATGTGGAGGTCAGAGGACAACTTGTGGAAGTTGGTACTGTTGTACCATGCGGGTCATGGGGATTGAACTCAGGTAGTCAGGCTTGGCAGTGAGTGCCTTGTAACTGATGAGCCATCTTGCCAGTCTTTGTGTAAGTCTTAAATCAATGAGTATTTTGTCTAAGCTTTCATCTGCACTGTCTGCTGCAGGGTTGGACTGGTCTGAGGAGAGTGGAGAGGAGCTGGAGGACTCAGATCACGCTTCGCCATATCAGGCCGCATGGTCCATCCGAGAAACCCTCAGACATGAAAGACACACGTAAGCTGTCCTTTTTAGTTTTATTCTTGGATATGTAGCAATTTGCCTTTCTCCTTGTCTGTTCCAATGTTTTTTTTTTTATTAAATTTTACTATGTCATGATTAGGTTTAGTTAGTCAAACTTAATTCAGTTTGGGAATAAGTGGATTATATTTATTGTTTGAGTAAAGTTAACTTTGACATTTTCTTGCTAAATATGTTTCCCTATCTTTCCCACTTGCCAACGTTTTATATGACAGAATTGAAAGGGATCTTGGAGATTATCTGATGTAATTTAATCTTATAAAAGTGGAAGCTAAGGCACTTGATCATGATCACGGCGAGGATCAGCTCGAGTCGCACCACGCTGGAACTTGATCACGGTCACTCTGAGGTTCACCTTGAGTCCTGCCATGCTTCTATCCCATGCCTGTGATAGCTAGAAATAGTGCTTTTGATTTCACTCCTCTTGTGCTAAGTGCTTCTGAAGGTAACCTTGGTTGAACTCAGCTTATCAAATGCTGGTTCAGTATTCAGAGCCCTCATCAGTGTTTTCCCAGTGTGTTTTAGAAAGGAGGTGTTTGTCAGAGGTCTGTAGATGATGGGTGTACATCTTCTTAGTGTCTACTTTAGTAATATAAAGAAAGCAGTTGGTACACTGTGAGCAAATGGAGTGACCTCTTTGGTGGGGATCTGGAAGGAAGATGATTGCTCATAGACTGAGCTAATCCTTTATTTAAAGACTTGGGGTCTACATAAATACCCAACAAAATAGACACCAGCTCATATGACATCTGACACAGATCCATCCCTGGAAGTTCACAGCCTCCTAGTATGGACATAGAGTTTATCTTATGCCTCTTGAATTTGTAGGAACGTAATAGATTAGTACAAGGGGAAATGGAAAATTATTTTGTAGAGACTGATAATAAACCAAGACTATGTGGAAACAAATTATAGTCAAAAGCTTATTAGTGCATGGAACTGGAGCAAAGGGAGTTAGTTGGGCTTTATTACTAGGCAATGTCAAGAAGTTGCAGTAGCCTATGCATCCATTTCTGCTCTTGGGTGTGATCTCCATGGCACTATTTCTGTCTCACTTAGCCCAGGGAGTATTGGGAACTGCAGCATCCATTCTTCAGGATGGCTGCTTACTACTGTGTATACACAGTGAGCTAGAGCACACAGTAGGGTTGTCATGCTTAGCTTTGTAGTTACAGACCCGTCAGGTACACATCATGTCCACTAACTTGACTTCAGAGGTTTGGGATCAGTTCTACAAATGGTGACTTAACCCGAGGGAGCACTCTTCCGAGTGCTTGAGACGAATGACGGCGGGTGGAGGCCATTTTTAGTTTATTCCTCTGACAGCCTGGGTGTCAGTTTGGGGGTGGATTGCTCTCAGTTGGAAGCAGTGTTCATTCTGTCTCTGCCTTTTGCTCTTACGGAATTGTCACAGTGACAGTGCCTTTTGTTGTTTGAGGCTCACACCTTCCTCACATCTCTTTGTGGCGCATTTCACAGGCCTGCTGCCCTGATGGCCACAAAACTCTGCTTTTCTAGTTTTTACTTTCCTTCTTTTAACAAATAATAAATAATGTTACTACTTGCCCAGCTTTAGTGTACTGTGTGCATGTATGTTTGTGTGTGCATACATTGTGTGTGTGTGTGTGTGTGTACATGTGCACGGGCTTCCCATGTGGATGCCTGAAGAGGATATCAGGGCACATGAGGTTTCTCGATGAACCCCAGGCTAGTTTGCTTGTCACCAAGTTCTGCCAGTCCCCATTCCCACCTATTAGGGTTAGAGGTATGTCCTATTATGCCCCACCCCCTTTTTTAGATTCATTTATTTTATTGTATGAGTTTTCGTCTGCCTCCACTACATACATACCTGGTACCCAAGGAGATAAGAATGGGGCCTAGGATCTCCTAGAACTGGAGCTATGGATGGAGAGCCACCCTGTGGATCCTGGGAATGAAAACCAGGTACTCTGTAAGAATAAAATGTTCTTTAATCCCTGAGCCATCTCTTCCCCTCTTCACGCCCATCCTCCTACATGGTTCTGGGCATCCCACTCAGGCCCTCACACTTACACAGTGGGTGCTCTTATCTACCGAGCCCTTGCTACCCATTTTCTTTCTGCTTTTGTTTGCTGAGACAGGTTTCTCTACATAGCCCTGGCTGTTTTGGGACTCACAGTGTAGACCAGGCTGGCCTCATATTTACAGAGATTCTCCTGTGTCAGCCTCCTGAGTAGCTGACTGCTGGGATTAACGGCGAGCACCACCATTTCTGGCTGTTATCCATTTCCTTAACTACCTATAAAGATTCTTCCTCATCTTTGAAATAAAGTTCAACTCTCCTCCAGTCTCCCTTACTGGGAATTGAGCCTCTTGACCACCAGACGAATGCTCTACTGCTGAGTTATGTGCCAACCCTTTTCTTTACTTAATTTTGGGACAAGATCTTGCCAAGTTGCTCAGGCTGGACCGGAATTCACTCTTCAGTTCAAAATGGCCTTTAACTTGGGAACTTCCTGCCCAGCTTCCTGAGTAGCTGGAAATACAGGCTGGTGCCACCAGGCCTGGCACTAAACTCTTAACTTGGCATTCAGATTTGGAAACTTCAGCTGTCCTCACTCCCTCCATTCTATACCCTTCATAGCCCAGCTGCTTATCACATGCATTTTCCATCCTGTCTTCACCAAGTGTTCCATCTGTGTGAGGTCTCCTCATGTCTCTCCTCAGTATGGATGCTTTCTTCAAGGTTGGCACTCCTGCTGTCTCAGCCTTTCATCCAACAGCGAGCATCAGTGACACGTTGCCATGCCTCTGCCACCAGCTTACCGTTGTCATACTCATTGATAGGATGCTGACAGCACCCATCAGCCCTGCTAGAACTCTGAACTGTAGACCTACAGTGAGACTCTGAGGAACAACTGAAACATGAGCTCATTCTTAGACTCCCACCAGTAGATCTGCAGTAAGGCTTGGGAACCTGACATTTTAAGACACTCCTAGATTTCCCCTCCCAGACACACTCTGACTAGGAAGCCGCGGCTAACCTGGAACTCACCGTGTAGTCCAAGCTAGCAGTTATTTGGGATTAGAAACTTGTGCCACTGTACCTGGCTGGATACACCCCCTCCCCACCCCACCAATCTTTGTTTTCTGTTTTGTTGGTTTGTTTTGTTTTGTTTTTGCAACAAGGGCTCACCATGAATGGCAATGGAGCCTAGCCCTGAGTTCAAGGCAATCCTCCTGCCTCTGTCTCCTGAATATGTCACCAAGCCCTGAGTTCTCAGATACTTTTTCTGCCTTGTGTTAGACATTTGAGCCTTCAATCTCTCTGCCCCACTCACTGTGTTTGTTACTGGTTCTGGCCTCTTTTGCATTTTTCCATCTGGAAGTGGATTTCTCTTGTGTAAATCTCATTGCAAACTCTTTTCCACTTGGTTCTCCTGTGGTAGTTAGCGTAATAGATACACAGTAGATGTTCAGTAATGAAAAGATTGAGGTATGAGCCTTTAATTTGTCTATTTATAGTAGAAACCATACTGTAAAGGACATGTTTCTAGGAGATATTCTAAACAGATGTTTATAGAGTAGCTTGCTGTGGGTGTGGGCTGATACGGAGTAAAATGCCACCCTATAACAAAACAAAAACAAACACTGAGCTACAGGAGACAGGCAGTGTTAGCGCCTGTTCTCTGGGAGTGCCCATGTAGTGTTTACTTATAATAGAAGAGAAAGATCATGTAACGTCAATGTTCAGGTAATGTGCAGTGTTCGTAACAATGAAAAACATGAGCTCTAATTTGTCCTATACAAAAATTGTTATTTTGCCCTTGGTGCTGGTAGGCAATACTGAGCAAGGACAACACAGCACTCTTAGAAGTGTCCTTTCCAGCAATCTCTTAACTTGGGATCAGCAGTCAGTCACATTAGCATGGTAGGAAACTGTAACCCTGGCCTATGAAAGCAGTGTAGATGCCTCTGTAGCTACCATGGCAGGTCCATGGTTTCTATGCCATTCATTCTTTAAGTGGGAAAAGATGATATAAGTCAGAATACGTAAAGTGTAGCTCTTCGTAAGTGCTGTGTTTCTGAGGTGTGGTAGAGCCTGTGGAAGGCCTGCCAGGATGAGCACCACTGCCCGCTGCTGCTGAAATCTTGCACTTGTCTTCAGCGCTACTGGAATTTCTCCTGGTTTCTTCAGTTTGTGTTCTCATGCCACAGAAGTGTTGGGACTTGTGTATTCACCCCCTGGTTTGTTGTCACGTCCCCTTTCTTACACGAACCTCCCATGTGATCAGTTTCACTTTTGCCCTGCACTTTTCAGGTCCGATGATGACGACGTGGAGAGCAGGAGCTCCAGGGTGACCCAACTTTGCACTTACTTCCAGCAGAAATACAAGCACCTCTGCCGCCTGGAGCGGGCAGAGTCTCGACAAAAGAAATGCCGGCATGCATTTAGGAAGGCGCTGCTGCAGGCAGCCAGTAAGGAGCCCGAATGCACTGGTCAGCTGATACAAGAACTGCGGAGAGCTGCGTGCAGCCGAGCCAGGTTAGAGCCACACAGGCAAGGCCTCCCTTCTCAGGCCTTGTCTCCTACTTTGTCTTATTCACCTTTGAGGGATAGTTGAGGCATTGTGTGAGGTGAATATTTAAGTTCAAGTAGCTGAGTGCTGTGTTTGGTTTTGTTGTTCAGAAGCTACCTCAGTGGTAGGGTAGCACAGTCTTGAGCTGACAGAAATGAAAGCATTTACTGATTCTTTCATTCCTCGAGTTGCATTAGAATTTATTCATTGAAGAGATTTGAGAATGTTATTTCTCTTGCTTGTTAGCTTTGTGAATCTGTATCATCCAGGCCAGCTTCAAATTCTGTATCCTCTTGCCTCAGCCTCCTGAGTACTGAGCTGAAAGCAGATACCACTTCATCTGACTGACAATGTTTGTTGTCTTTAAAAAGTAAACAAAAATAAAACATTGCATTGCTTAAAATTTTCCTGTTATTCAAATTAATAATAATTATTTTTAAAGTTATATTTTTTAAACCATAACCTAGTATTTTTATTTTATAAGAAAACACAATTTACTTGTGTTTGTTATGCTTTCTTTTAAAATATGCACATTACCTCATGTTCACAACAGTTGCTTATGTTTCTTTTTATTCTCTTGGCTGTTTCACTGGCTCAAATTGTAAATACATATGTACATACTCAGGTCAGTCTTAAACTTTACTGCCTATTCTAAGGCTCAGAAGTATTGGGATTCCAGGCATGTGCCACCAAATCTAGGAAAACAGAATTTTTAGTGACTGTATAATATAGGTATTATTCTTTAGACTTTTTCTGTTTTATGCATTTAAGTTAAAATTGACCTGTATTGTTGAAAAGTCTTTGTTGGTCTGTTTTTCCACTGGCGTCCCAGTTCCCGAATAACAACTGGGATGCTTGTTATTTATTTAAAAATGCCTAGGCCATAAACTAGGCCTGTTCCCACTAGATTATAACTTATAATCTTATATTCCACTTATATTCTTCTATATCTGACATGTGGCTAGTTTCCTCTCCTCAGTTTCGTACACCAGACTTCCTCAAGCCCAGGCCTACAGTCTTCTGTGCCTGACTCTGTCCCAGAGTTCCTTGTTCTTTACTGATTGAACTATTGAATATTGAAAAAATATTAGTTTCTATACTCTCAATTTTTCTATTTTTGTCATGAGTTACTCGAATAAGTTTCCCAATCCACACAGTAATTTCTGTGAATACAGAAGCAATATAATATATTTAGTTCTGAGATCTTCAGTTGATAAACAGATGAATAGAATTTAAGATTCGAAGGCCTATTCTCTGTTCAACAGTTTACTCAGTTCAACAGTTGTTTCCTAATGTTTTATGACATAAGTCTGTCCACTGTATTATATCAGTAGAAATTATATCTGCAGCATAAGGCAGTTATATATGTAGGCTTTGTATATCTCAGTTCTAATATATGATAATGATCTTGTCAAAGATATAAGGGTCTCTACAATGAGTCTGAGGCAATCTGGTACTGTAGAAACGGAATCTTAATTTTTCCCTCTTGGGTAGTGCTGTGGGCTTTAACCCAGGTCTCACAGTGCATGAGCCATCCTCCAGCCTTCTCTCTGACTATAAGTAGTTTTCAGAACACCGCCCAAACCAACCTCAGTGTTTGGTTTTATTTCATTTTATTTTTTTTTTAGTTAATGATGTGTTACCAAATAATAAAATATCAAGTTGGATTGCTGGGGGATGTAGCTTAGTGGTTGAGTATTTGACTAGGAAGCGTGAGGTTCTAAGTTCAAGTCCTAGTACTAGTGAACAAAACAAACAAACAAACCAAAGAGAACCTGTCCAGATGGTTCCCTGCAGCCTTCCCACTGACTTAATGTCCTTTGTCATTAATCATGTCACTCATGATTAATGACACATTAGTAATCTCTTTGTTTTATTAGTGCTATTTGGATAATATTGTATTTAATACCATAGTGAATGTAACTTATCCATAGAGATAATGAAATTCTGACTTTGGATTTATGAGACAGATTGGTAAACTGACAGAAGGAGAGGGAGAGAAATAGTTGCAAATTGTAATCCCAGAATTTAGGAAGTAGTCTCAGAAATTCAGTCATTCTTAGCTACATGGTGAGCTTACTTAAGATCAGCCTGAGTTATATGAGACTGTTTTGTTTGTTTGTCTCTTTGTTTTAATAAAGAAAAGAAACAAGGAAATATATTGTACATTGGGCTTGGTAGATAGATAGCTCAGTAGATTATTAAAGTGTTCAGTAAAATTATCTGTTTTATATTGAGTACCATGTGGTATAAAAATCTAGACCAAGCAATGTGGGGCATAGCTGCTAATATAAATTTTGCAGTTTTTATAGGCTAACATTAATAGTATAAACATCTTTTCTAGGGGTGGTGGGAAATATATTGTCATCATGAGCTGAAGTTGTGGGTCAGTCCTGAGGGTTTGTCTATATGCTCATGGTGTTTACCATCAATCCCAGCACCGACAAAAAAGAAAAGAAATTTAATATTCTGTCTGTCTGTATGTCTGTCTGTCTGTTTGTTTGTTTTAAAACAGAGTCTCACTATGTAGCTTTGGCTGGCCTGGAATTCTTTATATAAACCAGGCTGGCCTCAAAATTAAGGACCAGCAAGATGACTCAGTAGGTAAAGGGATCGCCTGCTTCTACCTTCTGAGTTCTGGAATTAAAGTCCCATGCCACCCTTCCCAGCAAGATTTTAGATACTCCAGTCATCCACTTTCCTACCTTTGTAAAGTCTTTTTCTACTTTTAAATTTGCACTTGACTGTGTGTGTAGGGGAGGGGGGCAAATTGCAGGTATGAGTTCTTCCTTTTACCACATGTGTTTTGGGATCAAACTCAGACTCTAGATTTGGGGCAAACACTTTAACCTAATTGAGCCATCTTGTTGGTCCTTAGAAGTCTTTGTTTTTTGAGTCTCATAGCCAGAGTTACCCTTGAGCTCCTCCTTCTCCTGCTTCCAGCACCTTCTTCCTAGTGCTACTGCTATAGACTTGCCTCCTGGTTCCTGCTTTATGTAGACCTAATGCAGACAATGCTTGCAGATGAAATAGAAGTATAAATGCTTATATAACAAGTGATCTGAGTTAAGATAGTAATGAAGTAAGAATGAAGAATGAAGTCATGAAGTAAGAAATAATGAAGCATGGAATTGCAAAAATTTAGCAAGCCTTTTAAGTATTTCAAAGTGAGCACATTTTGAAGGATGTACGAAGAATGTATGAAGCTTAAACCATTTCAGAATATTCACATCGCCTTTCCCATTTGACACTCAGGTGTTTGTAAAAATAATTTTTTTCCTTTTTTCTTTCTTTTTTTTTTTTTTTTTTTTTTTGAGACAGGGTTTCTCTGTGTAGCCCAGGCTGTCCTGGAACTCACTCTGTAGACCAGGTTGGCCTCGAACTCAGAAATCCACCTGCCTCTGCCTCCCAAGTGCTGGGATTAAAGGCGTGTGCCACCACTGCCCAGCGTCAAATAATTTTTATTCGCCTGATGTAATTGCTGTCTCTAAGGCTTACTGCCTCTATCAGCTAACCTAGGCCTAGTCCTGGAAGCTGCTAGCCTCTGTACAATATAATCTAGACCTAGAATGTTTTTAGCCTCTGAGACTGCTGAATAAACTTACACTTTCTAGTTCTCTTTGAACTCTGGCTGGGTGGTTTCAACTCAGCTGGCTTGGTCAAAGCTCTTATCCAAGCTGACTGATTCCAACTGGCTTCTTTCAGCTTCTGACTGAATTGTTCTGCTTGACCTCATGCTAACATTGGCAATCTCTTCTAAATTTCTGGTTCCTTCTCATTCTCTGGCTTGTTGTAACTTCACCTGTGTCTAGCTTGTACTTCTTCAACCTGTCTCTACAACTGTCCCAGTAAGACTACCCTCTTTCTTTTTCCTCTCTCTGCTCAGTTCTCTGTTGAGTAGCCTTTCTTTTCTCTCTGTTCTCTTGAGAGTTGGGCATATCCTATTCTGTCAAATCTTTTTCTGATTCTTCACTTTGTCTCCTACTCAATTGGGTATCACTTTAAAATATGGATGCTTCCTTCTACAAACTAACTTTACCTTCATTGTTTGGGATTAAAGGTGAGTACTAAGGTTGTGTCTATATTCTAGCCAGAGGGATTAAAGGTTGAAGTTAAGGGTATGTCTGTATTCTAGCCATGTTGCTAGATTAAAATCCCTCTACAGGTGTCTTTGTGGACTTACTGTTTATTAGCACTAAGTGGCCAAATGGTCCTGATGATAAGAGACTGATAACCAACTCAGCTGATTACTGTGCACCCCCTTCCCCATTCGTCATGAAAGGTAAAGATGTGTCAGGTCTCTCTGTTTAGGCGGTCCTGCCAGCTAATCTCTGCTTTATAAGTGAGGAAGTTGGTGAAGCTTAAGAGAACTGTGTAAGCTGTCACATAGTAAAAAGTGTCTGTCTGCTTCATGGTCTTCATTGACCCACAAGCTGTACATAGTGGCTTATGCTTATGATCCCATCACTGGGGAGTTTGAAGCAGGATTGCTATTGAATTTGAGACCAGTCTGTGTTGGATAGTGCTTTTTAGGTTAGCCTGAGCTACATAAAGAGACCTTGTCCCCAAAAGCCAAAATAACAAAAGCCAAAACAAAACAAAAACCCAAGATAGACGGGTAAGGGCAGTAAGCCAAGTGTATGATGCTACAGAGGAAGACCCTGCCTCAGAAAACAAGAGGAAAAACAAATGACCAGATACACGGTGTATTTGAAAACCACTGTGATATAGCTGCTTGCCTTGAATGTTGTTGGTCAGTAAAATAACACATTTGACAATTGTAATACCTACTGACTTTACTGCATACTTGTGTTTTAATGACTATGTATAGTAAAAATAGTTAGAGTGTGCAAGCTCAAGAAGAAAAAAAAAGAAAATTTATCTTGGGGGCCATGGAGATGGGCAGTGGGTAATGGTGCTAGCCATCCAATTGACCTGTGTTTGATCCCCAGAACATACATGGAAGAGGAAAGAATCAACTCCCTGGAGGTTTGCTGTGGCTTGTGCTCATGGATGCACACATATATAAATAATAAGATATTGAGATCAACGTTAGAAAAAATTACCCTGAATTGTTAGAACATTTAAAATGAATTTTATATTTTTCTGTCTTTAGCCTCAGCCAGACCAAGTTGAAGGAGGTGGAGCCAACAGCATGCAGTGGAACAGTGAAGGGCGAGCAGTGTACAAACCAGGCCCTTCCCTTCACCAGACATTGCTTCCAGCGTATCCTTTTAACTGCAGTAAGCAGCCATTGAAGGTACTGAAGCCCTTGGGGGCTGTGTGCTGTTTTTGTTTTGGTTTGGTTTTTGTTTTTTCAAGACAGAAGATTTCACTGTATAGCCCTAGCTGCCTTGGAACTCAATCTTAGACCAAGCTGGCGTAGAACTTACAGAGATCCACCTACTTATGTCTTGCACCACTACCGGCAGGCTGTGTACTTTTAACCCCAGTGGTACTGAGAGTGGAACAGAGTCTTCCGAATACCAGGCAAATGCTCTCCCCCAGTGTGTCATTGTAAAATTAAGTGGGTGTTCCCTGCCTCGATTCTTTTTGAAGTAGAACTTCACTATATAGTTGAGGTTAGTCTCAAACTCATGATTCTCCTGCCTCAGTGTCCTCACTGTTAAAATTCCAGGTGTATACCACCGCTGTGTCTGGCCAAAAAAACTGTAAAATAATGCTATTTCATGTTCAGAATAATTTTACATAATTTCTCATTTCATATAGTCCTGAATCAGTTCCTGATTATGTCATTGTATATTTTATTTTCATTGCACTGAGTTTGGAAAAGAGAGACCCGTGAGCATATCAACTTGTTTTCTTTTGTTATCTCACAATGGAGAAGGGACAGGCATCTAATTCTAGTTGAGGATCTGTGACAGAGAAGTTGAACTTCTATGCAGAGCAGCAAAGCAGGTGCTCTTAATAGCTGATATGGAAATGCTTCTCACTGAAGTGGAATGCTGGTTCTCTAGCCTGCCTTTTTTTTTTTTTTTTTGGTTTTTCGAGACAGGGTTTCTCTGTATAGCCCAGGCTGGCCTGGAACTCACTCTGTAGACCAGGCTGGCCTCGAACTCAGAAATCCACCTGCCTCTGCCTCCCAAGTGCTGGGATTAAAGGCGTGCGCCACCACCGCCCGGCGAGTGCTGGTTCTCTAGGTGCTTCCAGCTTGTAACTGTAGTGATTATTGATGGAAAAACAAATCACTTTTGTTGTTGTTGTTGTTTTTGAGGCAGGGTATTTATGTAGCCTTGGCTGTCCTGAAACACACTTTATAGATGTGGCTGTCCTTAAACTACGGATCCGCTTGCCCCTGCCTCTTAAGTGCTGGGATTAAGGGCTAGTGCCACAAGACCTAGCACTTTGTTTTTTATTCACTTACTTATTTTTGAGACAGAGTTTTAGTAGTCACAGCTGTCCTTTAACTCACTGTGTCAAGTCAGTCTTTCTTCTCACCTTTACGTATAGTCTGCAAATGGAACTGAGGTCAGCAGGCTTGCAAAGACCCACTAAGCCACCTCATGGTCACCACTCTCTTCTTTATTAAATATTTAAAACTGAGTAGCATCGAAAATGCTTATTTTTGTTTTCATCAGACAGAATCTTGCTATAGAGTCCTGGTTGCCCATAAACCTGTGGCAGTCACTCCTCACTCTCCTGCAAGGTGAGCGTACAGGCTTATGTCATCCCACCCAGCTGGAATAGTGTATACTAGCAGTCTCTGATTTGCAGTCTTCATTATGTCTTTTATTTGAGATACATTAAAATAGATTATAACCCCACTATGTCACTCTAGCTGGCCTGAAACTTGATTCACCCTCCCAGATATTGGGATTACAAGTCTGTAATACTGTTTCAGGATGAATGTGTTTCTCTTTCCTTCCTTGCTTGCTTCTTAGAAACATGGTCTCATCATGTCTCCTAGGTTGACTTCACACTCTGAGGCTCAGTGACCTCCAGGTCCTCCTACACCTGGCTTCTACACTTGCATTCCGTCCTCCTTTCTGTCCTTTAAATCGAGTCTTCCCAGGCTCTTCTCTAACCGTTGATATATACGAGTCTAAACGGAAAAGGGAAACCCAAATGTACTTTTTAAATAGAAAATAAATCTTTTGTGTGTGTGTTGTACTGGAAACTGAATGGAAGATCTCATATATGCTGCTCACATGCTTGCTGCTGACAGGCCCTGCCCTAAGCCAGAGGTCAAACATGGAACAGTTCAATGGCTAAGAAATGAGCCTTTCTTTGTCTTTTTTTTTGGTTGGTCTTTTGAGGTGGTCTTACTCTATAGTCATGAGTTTAAGGTTAGCTTAGGCTACATAGCAAGATCCTGTCTAAAAACAAAACAAAAGGCCCTAGGCATTTCAATTTTAAATAGGGCTTTCAAATTAATTTACGTCATTAATTTGTGAGTTTTATTTTGGTTCTGTAAATGTGAATGAAAAATTCAACCTTGGACAGGTGAGCTTAAATAAAAGTTTTTATTTTCCTTGGTGAGTATAAAAGGGAAAGTTTTCTTTTTAAGTGCTGGTTTTAGGAGCTGGGAAGGTGGCTCATTGGTTAAGAGCGTCTGTTCCTTGCACTTCAGAAGGACCCGGTTTCCATCTCCATCACTCACTGGTAGCTTACAACCGTCCATTGCAGTGCGGTTGATACTTGGTGTACATATGAACATCCAGGCAAAACACTCATACATAGAGAAAAATAAAATACGTAAAAGAAAAAAAAAAATCAGCTGCCGATTTTAGAACAGTCTTTTTAGCAGGGATTTCAGGAAGGTGTTAACAAGAAAATGATATTGCTTATTCACATTACAGAAATTGATTCAGAATGGCCATAAAAGATATTTGCCTGAGAGCTTGTTAGTTAAGTAGACTCCATCAGAATTTCTCCCTGTTGAATTGGTACAGTGCAGTTTTTGCTTGTAAAACACAAGGAGAGTAACAAATTGTATTCAGACACCACAGAGTTAAACGATTTGAGTGTGTTTTCTTCCTGACTGCAAACCCCAGACATCCTCTTGAACCGCTCTCAGCAGCTGTTCTCCAGCTGCACTGCCAAGTTTGCAGACGGACAGCAGTGCTCTGTGCCAGTGTTTGACATTATACACCAGACGCCCCTGTGTGAAGAACATGCCAAAAAGATGGTAAGTTTAGCGTTTACGCCCTGAGGTTGGAGCTTTCAAACTGCTGATGACTATTTCTCCTAGGAAATAAGACACTAATGAAGTTCTGTACAATCAGTGGTTTCAATACTGGAAACACTATGTTGTGCTGCCTTTGACTAAAAAATTTCAAAATGTTATGTTGACTACTTGAATTTGAGGCCCTTTTCATAACAAAACGAAACCCGCAGTGTTTCAAAGACTACTTAGTACAGTTTGAATATCTCTAATCCAAAACCTAAAATCTGTGAGGTTCTAAGATGACATGACACTCAACACTGCATGTTTTGGAGCCGTCCAGATTCTGGTTTTTAGATCTCTGGGGTAAGGATTTTTCATATGTAAATTATATGCAAATATTCAAAAACCTCAAAACACTGCTGGTCCCTCAGTGTTTCAGATGAGAAATACTGAGTCTGTTATTACTTAGATAAGATGCCTTTTAAAAATCATCCATCCATATTTATGTCTCATTCATAAACACACACAATAGTACAGATGCATTTTCTTATACATAGCAGGTTTTATGAATTCCATCTTCAGCTTCAGGTTTTTTTTAATATACAGTTCTGGAAATGATCTGGATATTTAATAAAGTTTAGGCAAAATACCAAGCCTTTCTATAATTTTGTTGAATTTAATTATTGCTTTTGTTAATGTTGGTATCGTGAACCCTAATTAATTTAGAATAATTTGGAGGAGAGACATATGAATTAGTCAAATATTTGAATTACGTAATTATTTAAAATGGGTTTGATTTGGGGTGAAGCTGTACCTTAGCAGTAGAGTACTTACCTGTCATGAATGAGATTTTGGGGTTGATGCCAGCATGGAAAACAAACCCCTCACACTTGAGCTATATATTCATTCATCAGGCACTTGTCACAAGATACGGTGCTGCATACCTTCTGCACCACAAGGCAAGGCGCAGGGCATTCTCTGAGCATGGTGCAGTCTGAGAGTGCATTGGTATCATGGACCAAGCAGCTGGTTTATGGCTCTGACTTTGCCATTAGCTAAGGGTACAGTTAGGTAGAGAGGCCGACTTTCTGGTCTGTTCCCTTGTTAACACACTGGTCTTACCAAGAACTTCTTTTTTGGTTAGTTCATTTTTAGGATCATGTTTTAGAAAATTTGAATACTGTCTTAGGGTTTTACTGCTGTGAATAGACACCATGACCAAGGCAACTCTTATAAAAACAACATTTATTTGGGGCTGGCTTACAGGTTCAGAGGTTCAGTCCATTATCACCAAGGCAGGAACATCTAGGCAGGCATGGTGCAGGAGGAGCTGAGAGTTTTACATCTTCATCTGAAGGCTGCTAGCAGAATACTGGCTTCCAGGAAGCTAGGAGGATGGTCTTAAAGCCCTTACCCACAGTGACACACCTATGCCAACAAGGCCACACCTCCCAACAGTGCCACTCCCTGGGCCAAGCAAATCATCACAGATACTAAACTTAATATAGAAATGTTGGATTTATTTTTCTTCTAGTTTTTCAAGAGTAGAGATTTTCTGTGTAGCCCTGGCTGTCTTAGAATTCCATCTGTAGACTAGGCCAGCCTTGAACTCACAGATATCCTCCTGCCTCTGCCTCCCAAGTACTTATTTTTCTATTTAATCAAAATGCATTTAAAATGAGGGCATTTTTCTTAGTTTATTCATGCTTTATATGAGTGCAGAATAATTTTCTGGGATTTGTTTTTCTTTTGCAGCAGGGTTTTACTCTAGCTCAAGATGGCCTGGAACTCATAAATTATGTGCCTTAGCTATCCCTGAGTATTAAATAGGTGTGAGAGCCACCACACCCAGCTTTCTGTATGCTTTTGTGTATATATACCTGTTCATGTGTGTGTGCTCTTGCATGTGTAGATGCCAGGTTTATGTTGGATGTCTTTCTCAGTTCTTTTCACCCTTAGTTTTGGAGACAGCTTCTCTTGCTGAACCTGGAGCTCACTGATTGGCTTAACTGGCTGCTCAGCCAACTCGAGAGATATGCATGCCTCTGCCTCCTCAGTGCTGGGATTATAGATGCCTGGTACTGTACCAACTCTGTGTGTGGATGCTGCAGTCTGATGCTTGAACAATACCAACTGGGTCATTGCCCTAGGCCTCTCTGTGTTTTTGAACCCTCGTGTAGACCTTGATTGATGACTCCATAGATACTAGTTGATGAGGGCCCAGCAGCTTTCAAAGCAGTATAGGACCCAGCTTGTTATGTTGGTGTTATTCTGTCATTCCCACACAGCGCAAGACTAGGATCTATTTTAGTGATCTCATAGGAATAAATGTGAGCCTTTTTTTCCTGTTGGTAATGCAGGTTTGGACAGGATTTTCTGTACCCGAGGCTAGCCTTGATCTTGGTATCCAGCTGAGGATAACAATGAACTTGAGATCTTCTATCCTCTACCTCGTAAGTGGTAGGATGACAGGCACACACCGTCACGCCTGGCCGTCGCATATGCTCAGCAAGCATTCTGCCATATCCACAGCACTGATTTGAAAAAATAAATCTGTGATGTCAGAGTCTATACTTATGTTTACATGAAGTATTCCTTTCAGAATTCTTGATTTTGTGCTTTCCTTGTCTTACCTGATTTAAATTTGATCTAATGGTTTTGGTTTCCAAGCACTGCTGTCTGTGGTCTTCTTAGCTATTTAGTTAAGAGCTGTCCCGGGATTCATAGAATAAAGAGTGGTATCAACTACTTAACACTGTATTACAAATCACCAGGAAAAAAAAGTGTTGCCAGTTGTAGATACAGTGGTTTTTATAAGTTGGATAAGTTTTTGTTTTATAGCTATTAAAATAATCTATTAAAAGGCTGTTTAGATGCAGATTTTTAATTTTCTTCCCCCTAGTCTCAGCTATATTATTTGACATACAAAAGGCAGTGTTTTCTTTGTTCTGAAGCTATAATACAACTTAATCTACTTTGTTTTCTCCCTTTACTGGATTGTTGCTTTGAGAACAGTTTGTTGTGGTTCTTTCTTGAATATTAGTGTCTGTCTCACTATCACTGGTTGGTTCCATTCCCTGGCGCTCTGTTTGCCTTTCTGGTACACTTTGTATGTGTGCAGAATAAGTTGTACCAACAGTGTGCATAACTGAATTCAAACAGTGACAGCATGAACGGTAACCATGTTTGGTGTACGTGTGTGTGGTGCCACCTGCGTTCCTCATGTCGCCGAAGGCCACTGTGAGGTGTCAACAGTCACAAGCACTCTTTGTTGTGGGAGCTGTCACGGTCTGCAGAGTGGCTGCCTGTCAATAACAGAAATGTAGATCACACACTTAGGGATGCAAGAACTCCAAGGGCAGGACTAGAGTTTGGATGCCAGCACCCACGTGGCAAGCTGAATATCTCACATGCCTGTAACCCCAGCTCCTAGAGGCCCAATACTCTCTCTCTTCTGACCTCGGAATGTGTGTGCACCTGTGTATACTTGTACATACATTTGTGCAGACATACACACAAATAAGTAAATAATGGAATAAACCTTTTTTCAAAGAAGATTTTCAGTTTGAAGAGCCCTTTGCTTTTTGTTTATTTTATTGAATGCTGAGGTGATTTCTGAAGGCCATTCCGCTGTCCCTACGTATCACCTTGCATTTGACTCTGAGATGGGAACCTGGTTTCCCTGTTCTGAAGGAACCTTGATGTCCACCCCTTCATCCCTCTACATTGCTAGCTGGCTGGCTCATCTCTTAACATGTGTGTCATGTTTCCTCCTTCAAAGTGACTCCTCCAGATGGAAAGAGAAAGAAGGAAAAGTCTCACTGCCTAGTAAAGTTTAATATCACTGTATTCAGAATCATGCATGCTCTAGTTCCAAGCTCCTCCACCAGCTAACTTGTCAGTTTATCCTTGTTTCTGCGGTTTCTTTTGGCCTAGGATGGTCCTCTCCCTTATCCGTCCATGTCTTTAAAATCTGTTACTCATTTTCTGAGTGATGTTTCCCCATAGGAAGAGTAAGTTCTTGGAGCACATAAACTATCATAGTGTCTGGCTTGTTTGTTGGCTTTACTGGAGATCAACCCTAGGCTTGCACATACTAGGTGGTGGAAGGTGGGAGAGGAACAGGGAGAGAGTAATGTGAATTGTGAATGAAGTTGAAAGTTTTGTTCACTTAGTATATATAGTTTTAGGCATTATATAAGGTATTAAGAGAAAATTTTTGATAGTTAAGTTTTTCCCAAATAATCTTGGGGTTTTTAGATAATTATTTATCTTTATTTTATGTGTATGAGTGTTTTCCTACATGTACATATATGGACTACATGAGGGCTTCATGCCTATAAACGTTAGAAGAGGGTGTCAATTCCCTGTGACTGGAGTCACAGACAGGTGTGAGCTGCCGTGGGTGCTGGGAATGGGACCTCGGTCCTCTCGGAGAGCAGCCTGTGCTCTTAATCACTGAGACTTACCGTCTTCAGCCCTAGATGAATTTGTTTTGACTGGTACAAAAAAATTATCATTAGAATAATATGATGTTTCCATCTTGTACAATATTTAAATTGGGTAAAACATATCTTTCAGATACTTAACTTCTTTTAAATTTGCGACAGGCTCTTGTGTGGCTCAGGTTGACCTTCCTGTTGGCAGCTTCTGGAGCGTGCCTAGATTACGGGCATGCACAGCACACCTGGTGTCACGTGGTAGTGGGGCTCCAGCTCAGGGCCCTGCACACGCTTGGCAGGCACTGTACCTACAGTCCCAGTGTTCATTTCTTCGTAGTAAAGACTTTCTTCTGGTCTTAGAATATGTAGAGGATTTCCATCCGCCAGTCAGTGACCTTGCTGTGCACTAACATACCAGGAGTGTGGCTGGAGGAGGTTTTTAAAAATATTCTGTTCATTTCAAAGGATAATTTCCTGAGAGGAGATAACTCCCGTAAAGTTCAGCACCAGCAACAGAGGAAACCTAGGAAAAAAACAAAGCCCCCTGCACTTACCAAAAAACACAAGAAGAAGAGGCGGCGTGGACCTCGTCGGCCCCAGAAACCCATCCCCCCTGCAGTGCCCAAGGGAACCTCAGTATGCCCACCAGCGTCTCACTGCCAGTGGAGGCCTCTCAGATCCGGTCAGTGGTGGCCCTGGGTTTGGTTTTCCTTTGCATGGTCTGTTCTCAGGACATCTGCCCTCCTGTGCTCATGATGCTGCTAACCTACCACAGCCCTCGGGCATCTCAGCTTAAAACCCTGTGAACAATGTCGGGTACAAGTTTTACCAGTGTCTGACTAAGTTTGTGTTATACATTTGTCAATGTCAGTTTTTTATTATAGCAAAGAAAATAGATGCTGAAATTGATAATTTTATCCACTCAGTTTCTTCTTTCTGTTTTAACTAAAATTATACATGTTAAAAATAGAAGTATTTAATTAGGAATATGAGTTTTTAAAATTTTGGCAGACATTTTGATCGAATGAATTTCATTTCACTCTTGTCCATTTATCTCATTTTTTAAAGTTATCTTGATTAGATTTGAAATTTTACTGAAACATAAATACACTAAATAGTGATTCATTTTACTAATTTGAAGTGAAAGTAAAATCTAGTAATGATCGTCTTAATCATGGGTAAAGGCTATAGGAATTCGTAGCTACGGATAGCCAGGTGTGTCTTTCTGTGATGTCCTGCCTTCAAATTTCCTTCTCATACAGTGAGGGAAAAAAAATTTTTTTGGGGGGGGGAAACATTTTATAATTTATATATAAAATTTCAGTAAGAAACAATGCAAAATGACAAGAATATCCACCTTACAAGAGCCAAAACAATAAAACCAAAATTTTAAAAAAAGACAAAGAAAAAAAAATCATAACCCCAAACAATGAAAGACCTACACATAATGAATGTAAATCTTAATTATAAAACAAGAGTTTGAACAGAGCATTTAAAATCTCAATCATTTGGCAACTCTTCATATTATTGCAAGAAACAGATCCAATCTTAAGAAAACGTTATTTTATGAAAAACTTAAGTCAGTGTGTTCATTATGTGAGTTAAATCATGTTTTAAAAAGAATCTGGCTATAAATTTTTTTTTTGAGACAGAGTTCTGGGTATTCCTAGACATCCTCACCTCACCGTGCAGCTGAGGATGAGCTTCTGCCTCTCTGACCTTCACTCCCCACGTATGGGGATCACAGGCTGTGCCACTACCAGCTTGGAAGGAGTTGCCGTCCCTTGTTTGTACTGAATGCTTAGAGTCTGAGGGGCGTTTGTCAGGGGACGTGAACTCCATGTGGGTGTCTGGAGACGAGCTACTCTGTCTTTACAGAAGCCCTTCCACGCCAGAGCTGAGTGCTGACGAGTTGCCGGATGACATTGCCAACGAGATCACTGACATTCCGCATGACTTGGAATTGAACCAGGAAGACTTTGCAGATGTCCTGCCGAGGCTGCCAGATGATTTACAAGACTTTGATTTTTTTGAAGGTATGGTCACTGTTTTACTTAAGGAACTGATTAGACATGGTTTATAAGAAGGGAAATGAGTTTTATTTTATATTTGGGTTTTTAAGATAGGCTCTTTCCACATAATTCAGGCTAACCTTGAACTCAAAATTCTCCTGTCTCAGCAGCTCTGGCATTTTGGGATTATGCCCAGTGTCACTGAATCCATCCTAGAAATAATAGTAATAATAATAATTATTTTTGCTGTGTGTGACATGTGTGTAATTGTGCACAAGCATGCATGAATGTGGAAGGTAGGGGACAGCTTTCCTCCCATTCTTCCGTGGGCTCCGGAGGTTACATTCAGACTGTTAGGCTCATGTGACATGTACCTTCACCTGCTGACCTATTTATTGTACTTGCCATTTTATTATTATTATTATTATTATTTTCAATAAAATAGCCTTTTGTAGCTTTCCCTGACATAAGATTTCTGTCACTATAAACAGAAGAAATGAACATCCTTCAAGCTGTTTTCTTTTCTCAAGGTGGGCAATACAGAATTTAGTTAATCATACTAGATGCTTAGTATATTTATACCTCAATAGCTATTAAATTTTGTTCCATTAAAATGAGTAATTTTCCTTAATGTTTTGAAATATATTTCCTTAATATTTCCCTAATATTCCTGAATATATTGCTACTCAATATATCTTTTATTTGTAAAGAAAAGTTTATTAGAATCTTTTTACAGCTTGACCTGTCTTTGGAGCCTGGCATGGTGCTACAAGTCTATAACTCAGCAAGTGCTGGGATCAAAGGTGCTCCCACCATGCCTGGCCAAGGAGGACACTAAAGACATACTTGTAAGGTAACTCCTGGGACTGGAGAGATTCTACGAGCACGTGCCTCCACGTGCTCCGATGTGTAGGACCCTTCTTCCTTTTCAGGTTGCTCACTCTAGCTCTCAGGGATCTGCCGCCCTCTTCTGGACAGGACACAGATTGCACTCACTTGTCAACAGGCCACAGACCACATACACATAGTTAGAAAGAGTAAATCTTAGATAAGAAGAAGAAAGTTAACTTATGAAAGAAGCCGAGCATTTACCATCACTTACTGTTCTCATCTCCAGTTGGAGGAATCTAGGTGCAGACAAAGTAATATATACCTGTCTTGTTCTATACAGCCTTTATTTCTTTATGTTAATGATACTGATATCATTGTAGGTGAAAAAGATGTATAATCAAATGAACATTGAGCTTTTAATTGGCAGCCTTTTAGAGTTCCTAAGAAATTAACACTCTGAGGGCTGGTGAGACTGCTTAGTTGAGTGTTTGCACTCTCCCAGAGGACCCAAGCTTGGTTCCTAGTACCCATATTGGCAACTCACTACTGTTTGCACCTCCAGCCCCAAGATCAATACCTTGGCCTCCATAGGCACCTACATGTGTGGCCAAAGTTCACAGACACAAACCTACTCATAAATAAACAAAAGAACTTAACAGAGCCAGGCATGGTAGCACATGCCTTTAATCTCAGCACTTGGTAGGCAGAGAGCAGCAGATTTCTATGAGTTTGAGGCCAGCCAAGGTTACATAGTAAAATTGTGTCTGAAAACAAACAAAACAAGACATCTCACATAGTAGATTTCTAGACATAAATAAGCTGGTAATTAAAATCCCAAGAGAGCTAATGGATCAATATTTCATTGTCCTACAGATCAATATTTCATTTTTTTTCTATTCTCATCTCAAGAAACATTTCTTTTCACAAAGGATTCTGGTTGTTTTTTGTTTGTTTGTTTGTTTGTTTGTTTTTTTTATGAGACAGGGTCTCACTGTGGAGCTCTAACTAGCCTGGAATTCACTCTGTAGAGCAGGCTGACCCGGAACTCAGAGACCTATCTGCTCTGGCCTCCTAAGTATTGGGATTATAGGTGTGCGCCACCAACCCTGGCAAGAAGGATCCTTGTGATACGCTAGTGTAAAATATTCAGATGTGTGACTTGCTCTCTAAGTCAGCTGTAAGCTCTACTGATTCTCATGGTTTTGGTTGATGCAGGAAAGAATGGAGACCTTCTCCCGACCACCGAAGAAGCTGAAGAGCTTGAGCGGGCCTTGCAAGCTGTAACTTCTCTTGAGTGCCTGAGTACAATTGGGGTACTTTCCCAGTCAGACGGTGTGCCAGTTCAGGGGTTGTCAGATAGAGGAATGGGGTGTTCTCCACGGGTACTGATGCTTCGGGAATCCAGTCCTTGAGTCGAGAAGTAAGCACTGACCTAGGGGAGCTACTGAATGGACGTATAGTGCACGATAGCTTTTCTAGTCTAGAGCTGGATGAGAACCTACTCCATTCTGCTACTCTGTCTAACCCACCTACACCCCTGGCAGGGCAGATCCAGGGGCAGTTCTCTGCCCCAGCCAGCGTTGGCCTTACTTCTGCCACTCTGCTCAGCCAGAGTGCACTTGGGGAGAGAGCCTTCCCAGGACAGTTTCATGGACTTCATGATGGCAGCCATGCCTCCCAGAGGCCACATCCTGCCCAGCTGCTGAGCAAGGCAGACGACCTTATCACCTCACGACAGCAATACAGCAGTGATCATTCACACTCCTCACCCCATGGAAGCCATTATGATAGCGAGCACGTGCCGTCGCCCTACAGTGACCATATCACCTCTCCCCACACATCTTACTCTGGTGATAATATGGCAGCTACCTTTTCAGCAGAGATGCCCATCATGGCACAGCACTTGCTCCCCACCCAGCTTGAGGTGCCACTTGGAGGAGTGGTCAACCCCAGGACTCACTGGGGGAATCTCCCCGTCAACCTTGGCGATCCCTCTGCATTTAGCAACCTCCTTGGCGCGGATGGACACCTTCTTTCCACTTCCCTCTCCACGCCACCCACCACGTCCAACTCAGAGACCACACAGCCTGCCTTCGCCACCGTTACCCCAAGCAGTTCCAGTGTGCTTCCGGGGTTACCACAGACCAGCTTCAGTGGCATGGGGCCTTCTGCTGAACTAATGGCCTCCACCTCTCCCAAGCAGCAACTCCCGCAGTTCAGTGCCGCCTTCGGCCACCAGCTGAGTTCTCACAGTGGCATTCCTAAGGACCTGCAGCCCAGCCACAGCTCCATAGCCCCTCCTACAGGCTTCACAGTAACAGGTGCCACGGCTACAAGTACCAATAATGCATCTCCCCCCTTCCCCACCCCTAACTGAGCGAGTCTGTGTGCTTGCAGGCAAGTGGAACCCGGTGTTTTCTATCTTTGTTTCCTCTTTTGCACCCCTCTCCCCTTTTCCTACAGAAGATTTAAAAATGACAGTGGGGATTAGAGGGACACCCCCTCCCAGTTGCCGTGCAGTGGACCTGGCGTCAGTGTTCACGCGTGCTCCTTAGCACTGGTGCTCATTCCCTCCTGGCGGTCCGCTCAGCCTGGCGGGTCTGCTCAGCCTGGCGAGCTTTTCGGTGGCTCAGCACAGTGACTGGGTAGGATTGATTATTTTATTTTTTATTTTTATTTTTAATTTCAGCAAGTCCTAGAAGTGGAAGATACCTCAGATTACCAGTGCCCTTTACTGTCTCCTAGTGTTGAGATAATGCTTCCCACTCTAGCCAGGTTTTACATAGGTTGTTCTGGATGGAGTGGTCCTGTTGAGATCCTGTGTAGCAGGTGGTGTGTGGACACAAATCAAAGCTCTGACTTAGCACCAACTGCCAAACACCACAGGGAGGCTAGGATGCCATTCCCAATTATGATATGTTAGCTGAAAAGACCATGGTCTCTTTGCCTGTGCCTGCTTGTTCACCCTGTGTGTGTTGTGTGCAGTGCAGTAGCTGTCTCCTTGTGGCTTGTCTTTCCTCACTCCCAGAATAAGCATAAGCTCTCCCCCATCCTTCTGTCTCATACCTAGCAAGGTTCGTCCTTCTTTCCTGCTGAGTTGACTAAAGCATCCTGATCAGAGAGGGGTGGTCCCAGAGTGATAGCACCTTGCTAAGATCAGCCTGTGAGGAAAGAAGCCCCAGAAGACTGAACTCCCATCAGTCTAGGGAGTGTCGAGACACCGACCTTTCTTTCCCCGAGTGCATTTGTTTCAGAATCCCCCACTCATGGAACACATTTGTTGGTAGTGATGAAATAAAATGTTTTGGTGTGCAAAAGCAGGCTAAACCAGATAGATTTGAAAGGTGACGTCTAGGCCTGTTTGGTCCACCATTGGCTCCTAGTTTTTACATGTTTACAGTTGTGATTCTTTGGTGAGATTTGTGAACTGTGGAGGACACATGTAGAATCGAGTACCTTTTGTGAAGTGATGTGTAATATCAGAAGGACGCACATTTTAACAGTTTTTTTCAAAGCAGAATTTGGAAATTAGATATAATTTGACTTACCCTAGGTACTTTTAAAATAATTTAAGTACTTAGGATGAAGTAAAATTGGAAATTTTTTTAGTGTACCAAGGTCTTTAGGGCAAAAATTTTAGTGGGTAGTGCAGTAAGTTGGTGGCTATGGAGTGATGTGGGGGTTTCCTCTTGCCTGCCTTCCCCGCCCACAGCAGGGTGGAGCTTCATTTTCTGCTCTGCTCTGCGGACAGTTCACTGTCTCTTCAGATATTATTAGGTGTTCATACCTGAACTCAACCTAATTTACATATGTCTCTTTTTAAAAGTGAGGCAGCATATCTCTAAATGATGTGGAACAGGAGTTCTTTAGTCAGGGACTGTCCGATCCTAATTCCTTCCTGCTAGGTAAAGGTTGGGACCTGTTTTCCTACTTCTTATGTGTGCTCTTCATGCCATGCTACTTCTAACCAGGCCCTTCTGTTGAAGGCTTTCATTCTCCGCCTTGTGAAGGAATGATGGTGATCAGCAGGCATTATGCAGATACTACGTGCCTGAGCTTTTGGAGGGAAAAGGGTCACATGACCATATGAAATCATGATATGCCCTATTTTGTATTTACTGAAGTTGGGGAGGCAAAATATGTTTGTAATATATTTACTTTTTTTTCCTTAAAAAATCGTGTTAATTAATTGGAACATTTATTTTTAATAGCTTTGCCTTTTTTGCAGATTGAGAAATTCCTAAATTATAGATTATGTCACAAAGCAAAATTATATTTGGTATCACCATGAACTTCTCTCCTGAACTGTGAGAACAGTTTTTTGACTGTCTGACCTGTAAACCTATGTCAGTAGCTTTTTACTTTAGTACGCTGTAATGGGGTGAGAGTGAGTGGTTACCTCACCTCAAAAGTGGCATTTCGTTTGCTAGGCTGTTCTCACATCCCACCAGAATCATCACTAGTTAACTGTGCATTCCTAGAAAATGCATTTTGTCTCCAGTGTGCATCAACTGAAGACTAGCAGAGCCACACTCAAACTTCTGCTTAGTAGCTCCTCTTTGCCAAGGAGAGGAAAGTCATAAGTAGTCAATTTAGACTGTTACTGGCTATTTGTCCCTAGATTAGCTGCTGAAAATTGTTTAGTTAAAACTGAGTTTGCAGTAGGTTGCACCTTTTATTGTTTGCAATTTTCTGTTTTATGTGCATTTAAAAGCCCTTCTTCGCTTTCGAGTAAGGAGGCATGAAGTGATCAGGAATGTTGCCAGTTACAGCTTCACACCAAAAATATTGAGTAAGCTCCCTTTGGTTTAGATGCCCATGATGGTTGCTGAAGGAAGGGCAGTCTTAGAAGTACTGATAATTGATTGAATGATTAGCAAGAAGCACACTTTCCTTCTGTTTCAGAATGAGCATCCAAGCCTATAATTTGCTTTTCTCTTGCTTTTTTATGAGCCCCTGTTGGAAGCCCAGAGGTGTCCACTTTGTCACCACTCTAGTTGCTGAAGCAGTTCTAGTCTCTTAATAGTGGGTGGGTATTAATATACAAAGAGAAGTGCAGCATCTTTTATAATGCTTTCTATGAAAACATAGCACTTATGGTAAGGCAATACTGGAATCAAAAATAAACCCTACACAGGTCCTAATGGGGTAGAAGCTAGTTTTAGTGTAGTGTTCCATACATGAGAGACAGTAACAAAGAAGGCTTCCTCTGTCTCTGCAGGTTTCTGGGACCATTTATAAAGGCCAGTTCGTTGTGTTACTGTGATTTACCTTGTGAAGTTGCTGCAGTTAATGACCGACCGCATTGTATGCTCTGAGACTCTGAATGCCAGCAACTGTAATCTCTGGTGCCTGAAGGGACGGTGGGCTTTCTCTCCTCTATCTGTTAGTGTTATTTTAGTAAAAGTACTCAAGACATTGTTTATTTCTTCTGTAAAAATAGCTTAGCAGTTTTCACACTTGGGTAGGTTACACAGCTAGTGAACAGTTCAGGATAGTAAATGGCAGTTACAGGTAGCACACCAAGTAATAGACTATGCAATGGACAGATCTTGTAGTTAGAGTCGCATAGCTGGAAAACAGAGGTGGTTTTCTGTAGTGAGCCTACTGTGTGAGGTATTCCTGCGTATAAATGACAGCAGTTCCCGGTTGGCAGGTAGTGTGGTCTGATACCCTTCTGTGAGAAGATTTTGATTGTTGAGAAGTAGATAGTCATTGGAGATGGATTTGGAAAGTGATCATTTTATATTGCCAAATAACTATTTATAACTATTAGTCTTTTAAAGTAAACCAGACTCTCACCTGAAGGTTAGGGAATCATGCCCTTCTGTAGGTCACACTAAAACTCTTCCAAGCTCGTCCTCAGTCTGTGCTCACAGTCCACACGGCAAAGTCAGTTCTGTGTTTTCCTAAACATGCTAGATACAGGCATCCTGTCTTTTACATAAAAGAACAGTTTTCTGTTGGCTTGTTGCATGGCTTCTTATAAGCTGGCAGTAGAGTTGAGTCACACGGAGGTGGGAGCCTTGGGTGCGTTCCTTGAGCCTGACCCACGCTGTGCTCTGGCATCCTGGGCGGCAGTGGGGGTGGGCTTCCTCTGCAGTGAGTGTCTCAGACCACTGCCTTCCTCCTGCACAGTTCTGAGCGTGGTTGTGCATGGTTTTGACATTGCAGAGTGGGCGTGAGGATATTAACACTAAACTATTTAATAGGTTTGGAATTCATTACAATGTTAAAGTATTTACTTTTTAGTCTCCTTTTAGATTTAAAAAGATTAAATTCTATTCTTTATCTGACGTGTAAGGTAATCTAATACAGTGGTTTGTTGAATGGTTAACACAGCTCTGCAGTGTAATGAGGACATTTAGAAACATCTTTGAAAGAATTTAGTTGGAGTGAATGTTCTCTTGTATTTTTCTTTTCTTTACTGCTACCCACATTGTTCTGTGGATTCTTCGTGTCAAAATTATCTCATGGGAGATAGTCCCTCATGAGAAGACATATTTTTTTTCCTTTTTCAACAAATAAAATAAAAAAATAACTGACTTCCTGAAATTCAGTAAAAAAGAAAAATGACTTTTTAATATTTTGGTTCTTTTAAGCTTTTCTATGTTATATATATCTTGTAGGAACCAAAATTACACTTTAATTAAAGTAGTATTTTAAATGTGATCTTTCAAATTTTTATAATACAGTCTCTGTAAAAAGTAGAGACAGATAGCTGTTGAGTGTCCTCCACTGGCCAGTGAGTTAGGAAGGCACTTCTGGGTATTAGTTCTGCCTCTTACAGCACCCAGTGTCATGGATGCTGTGCTTGTGAGTTTTTCACTCCAGTCTTTATTCTTGGCTACCTTCCCTTCTGTGCTGTGGTATGCAGCAAGTAAAAGAGACGCGGCATTTCAGAGCTTTGTCGTGACTTTATTTACCTTTTGTTCCTGAGTATCAGGAATGTTTTGAGTGGTTTGAAGAGCAGATCCAACATGATGGTTGGCTGACCTAAAGTGAGTCTGAAAAGCAGTCTTCTAAGACAAAAGCTACTTGACTCTTGGCAGCCAGCAGGCAGCATGTTTTCTTCTCTCCCTCCCTATGCCTTTTGCACGCTCATCCCTGTGCTGCAGTGTGCATGTGCACACATATGAGCCGCACTCATCTTGGCCCAAGAGTGGTAGGATCTTTTCGTTGGTTTTCATTGTTCTTCCTATGTGTTTATTTGCTTTTTAAGCTGGGGACCACTGACCTAAGCTCTATATGCACCCCAAGTTCCCCATGGAAAATGTTTCAACATGCAGGACGCAAGGCACCAGTACAGCTCAAGGCAACACCGTCGCTTGCTTTTCCTTGGGGACTTAGGCTGATTTGCCCGGGATTGACTCCAGCCTGTATCATTTAGTACAGGCGGCTCCAGCGGGTCAGTGCTAACATGGTGGAGAGCTTGACACCTGCTGACAGTGTGTGCCTCTGTTCCAAAGGGTTGAATCAGTTCTTCTCAACGGTGATAGCTCTTCTCACTGTCTAGTGTTGAGTATGTCTCAGGGATTCCTTGCGGAAATTAGGGCAGTTTTTAAAATAAGAAAATAGTTTTAAAAGAAACTAAAGGTGACTCCTTATTGATGAGAGCTCCAGAAAGAGAAAGCTTTTGGTTTCACAGCCCGTGGTGTCTCGCTGAGGACTTCCTTTCTACTTCAGGCTCTCATCTCAGCTTCAGCATACAGAATCCTTTCCCATCATGCACAGCTTTAAAACTTTTATTTAAAAACTTCCTTCCCCAATGAGCTTTCAGAATACTTATTGTAGATTTTAAGAGAAAAGGTATATTAATTTATGCTATTAACATCACCTCATAAATTATAAGTTTTATACTAAAGCTGTATTAAGTGTAATGAATTATGTTGCCTATGTGTTTTAATAGCTTAAAATTATATATGAGCTTCTTTTTATTTTTATTTTTTGACAAAACAAACTAGTGATGCACCTTTTTACACTGGATCTCTGCCGTGTCAAGGTGTATAGCTGTCCTTTGCTACCTTGCAGATATATAAAGAAAAGGATAACTTGGGGCCTCAAACTGTAGAACACCCTTAGACCGTTTATATCATTCATAGAGCTGTTGAGAATCATGTTCTTTAGCACATGATCTGTGGTTTACACTTAAGATGGCTGGACACTTAGTTACAGGTAAATAGAAGCAAATAGATCAAGTAAATCCCCACTACTGTAGCTGGAATTTGTAAACTTAAGTTTTTAAGACCTCTTTTATTTCCTATGGATTTATTCTTTAATTTACAGTTTATTCTGTAAGTTGAGAAGTAAAATAGAGAAATTAATAAATCTAGATGTTCTCAGTGTCTTGTTCAGGACGTTTTACCCTCCTCACTAAGGAATTCCCACTGTGACTTAAAAATAGAGGTAAATTACTTGTGTGCATGTATGTGTCTGTGTTTTTACACACATGCAAAAATATACATCGGGGCACGTGTGTGAGATATGAATGAGTGCTTGTATAAAAATAGAAAGGTAACCGAATGTATTATAGAAATATGATTTATTTAGCTGAGGGTATTAGAGTTATTTTCCCATTGTTTCTATTTTATAAACATGCCATATTCTTTGCTATATTATGTTCAAAGGCTAGCTCTGATATCACGTGCATTTTCTATTAACCTTTGGATTAATTTATGCTGTAAAGTGACATGAGAAAAAAGCAGATTCTAAGACCAGCCTTGTAGTTATGAGCAGAGAGAGAGAGAGAGAGAGAGAGAGAGAGAGAGAGAGAGAGAGAACAGCTCATTTATCTTTTGAAGTGATGGGACCAGAGATTTGTTGAAACATTATGTCTAGTAAATTTTCTTCATATTCCAAGTAGTAAAGTCCTATGTTTTCTTGGTCAAGTTCAGAAAACACAAGCTTTGATAAGGAAACTTTGAAGGGCTGCTTGTTTAAGGAATTGGTGGACTCATTTCACCGTATATATTTCAAAGCTGGTATGATTTCAGTTGTTTGCAAAATATTTTTTAAAACTGAATTGTGCCATTGGTTGTAGAGTGGAGCAACCCAGCTCTGTCTTCTGGCTGTGGGAAAGTCACATTACCTTCAGTGCTTACCTGAGTCATGTGGAACTAAAGAAAGACACATTCCTGTACTGGGGCTTTGTCACTCGCTGTGCACTCTTTCCTGGAGCACCTGTGACCAGGCATAGTCAGCGAGAGCCAAGTGCCCCATCACACTTATTTTGATATGAAAGCTCTATACTTAGATACGCCAGAACAACTCCCAGGAACACACTTGGATTGGCAGTTGTCTTTGGGGCCTCAGTTACTTCGTCTTAGATTCAGACAAAACCCAGGAAAGCTCTCCATGTTGTTTTTTTACACTTGTGTTTTTGTAGCATCTCCCTGTTTCATTCACTCTTGCTTTCAGATTTCAAGAAATCTGCATATTTCTTGTACATATGCATGCAAACGAAAGAAGGGAGTTTGTACTGATGCCATTTCTCCCTTCAGTTGCTGGTTAATGGAATTTGCTAGAATCAATTCCCTCTTATTGAAGGGTGAAAACAGACCCTTTGTGTATATCTGTACAGAGATGTGTATATGAGATGTGGTGGCACTTTGCTGAATGTGAACTTGCCTTGTCAATGGAAAGATTAAAAAGTATTATGTTTATTTATACATTTGTATAAATCTATATATACACGTATGTATATGTGTGTGTATAGATAAAGCTATATACATATATTTCCCTAAAAATGTGTGTGTATAATAGATTAACAGCCTTTGCTAAGCAAGATTATGCATCTGTGGGAAATTCTGGGTTATTCTGCAAGCACATCATCAAGTATGCTGAAGTGGGAATCCTTTGGATTACAGTCAAAATTACAGATTACAGTGGTCACAAATGAATCTTTGTCTGAACTCTTCCTTCTCAGATTTTTGCTAGGTATTCTCTCATTACTTAACAATCACACATCTTTGCCAAGTTGTCTGTTGTCCAAGTGCTGGAGATTGCAGGCCATGTGAGGAGCCACAGCCTGGCCGATATTCCCCTTTTCCTGTTTAGTTCTCTCACTAGACACCTTGGCGTGAGTTATCTCAGCTGTCACTCACAGGCCTTATCAACAACATTTCCCCGCAGTATACAGCTTTCAGTAACATTTTCACTAAGAATTGGGTAGTCATCAAATATAGAAAGCCAACATTCAAACAGTTAATTTTCAGTTTTTTTAACCTAGGTAACTTTGGAGTATTTTACTTACGTTGAAAAATGTAATTATGACTTTATGATTGATATTAGTGTTAGGTGTATTTCCACACTTATTATCATTTAAAGAGTTTGATTTGCTTTGTGTTTTAAATATAAATTTACCATTTGAATTTTAATGAACTATACAGAGTCACATGGAAGCCTCTTGAATTCTGTAACTGACTCATGTTTCTCATGATGAAATGCTCGAATGAGTTCTTGTGTAATGAATTCTGCTGGGTTTCCTTTTGACTTTTCTCACAGTTGTGACATTCAGTTTTAACTCTACTGCAGCTCTCTAGAAAACTTGCGCCCTATCTATATCGTGCCTTTAAAGCTCTTATGCACACACAGAAGTGTATATATACATGCTGGCGCATGTGTACATACACTTTGATATATACTCACACAGTATGTCTCCAGGATATATTGTGGGAGTGGACATAGAGATATTCAAAGGCAATGAAATGTTGCTCTCTAGATATATATGTATATAAATGATGTTGATATAACTGTACATACACATGTATATGTATGAGTTCTAAATGGCAATCTTTTACATTTAGCAAAATGCTGCCCTACTGGAATATCGCCACTTCAATGGCACCTGTATGTAATGATTTAAAAGACATTATCAAAAATTATTTAAAGAACATTAAAGGTCTCATCTAAAGACAGCCACACACTATTTATTTAGCTTCCTATTCCTTTGATTGTTGTGTTTGTGTAACTGTAAGGGAGACTGTCATTTTAAATCACCACCCGTGTAGGAGAAATGAGAGTCACGTGGGGGTGCTTTGTATCCCCCTCTCTAAAACAGTGATGTACCACAATCCAGCTTGCTTATCTCAGTTTTAAAGCAGTCCTAGTATTGCCATTGGTGTGTGTCATCCACCATGTCCTTGATCAACTTAATTCACCAATTTGCCTCTTCCTTTCATTAATAAATAATGATCGTTTGGATCATTTTGCCTGGGGAAGCTAACTCCTCTCTTGCTGCAGGGAAATAGATCATCTAGCTGTTGTTCTGCCTTGTTCCAAATTCATCATGGAAAGAAGATGGTTCTCTTAACGCTGTCTTAAGCATAGTTTATTTTGCATTTATTTAAAGATCTTACTCTTTTTTTGAAAGAACTCTTAAGTTTAATGTACTTGGCATAGATTTCATTCCCACTGCCCTTCCCCGCAAGATATTTTTTCATTAGTCCATCAGTTTTCCATACCAAATGCAAGAACATCAAGACAAAATTGTTAAATACTGTTACTGTTTGTGAGGAGCTGGCAGCAGATTACACCTGGAGAATCTAGAGGGAGAGAAGAGTAGCCGGGTAATCTTGAACCCTATGAAGTAGAGAGTGGAGTAAGGGTACTCCTAAGGAAGCGTTTCACAGAGTAGCTCACTGGAAACTGATATCAGAATCAGCCTTTATCAGAAAGCCTTTTGGCAGAGGGATGGTACTAACTAACTAGCGTGCCCAAGTGTAAACTGAAACCAAGTTGCAGTGGGAAATCAAACGTGGGAGTAGCCATTGGAAACCAGGAAAGGGCAGGCAGGCTGGACAGTCTAAAACATCTTTTAACAAAGTAACTGCACGGTAGCAAGGACTAGCGGTCCACATTCTCATCCACCTTGGCACACCGTACGTACGCTCCATAGGCCATACATTCAGGACATAGGCAGGAGGACAGCTGCTTAAAGGGGACTTACAAACCAAGCACCTTCTCTCGTGTCTGTGTCACGGCTGCCACTAAGTCCCAGGCATGTACACCGGGAGCAACTAGTTTTTGCAGAATACAAGAGGAGACTGGCAGACTTTGGAAAGACCTATCCACGGCATTGCCTGTGGTTTCAGTGGGGAGGACACATTTGGGGAGATGACTGGGCTTTTGGTTTGTGATTTCCCTTTAAACAGGAAGAGATGGTTCACATTTTCCATATATATATCTCAATGAATGTACTGTATTACTGTTTTAAAAATTTGATGAAATAATAATGGATTGGTCTCCTTTTGTTATCTGGTCTTTGTTTAATTTGTTTAAGGGTTTTTGTATACAAAAGTTTACATTTTTATGTATATTTTTCTTGTGTAAAAACTGATGTAATATGTGTATAAAACACTTGTATGTATTATCTGTATAGAGTGTGACAAAATGATTTTTCTTTCTTTCTTTTGGATGTATTAATAAATCTTGCTGTGAAGTAACCCTGCATTTATTTACTAATTATTTTCTTTACCTGGACAGTGATGGAAGCTCCTGATCCAGGGTAAGTACTTCTGTTTGTTTCTGGTCTCCGAGTCAGGGTTCTTCTGCATCCCAGACTTGCCTACAACTTAGTGTGTATGGTCCAGGTTGTTCTCAAAGTTGCAGTTCTCTTCCCTCAGCCTCCCACATTCCAGGGTTAAAGGAATAAGCCACTGTGCTCACCTAGGTTTTGTTTTTATGAGACTAAAGTTTTACCATGTACCGCTGGATGGCCTGAAACAGTGCATTCAAGCTGGCCTCTGACACTGTCTCCCAAGTTCAGGGATTACAGATATGTGCCATTATACGCAGCTTCCTTTTAACCCTGTTTCAAGACAGGGTCTCTCTGTGTAGCCCTGGCTGTCCTGGAACCCATTCTGTAGATCAGGCTGGCCTCAAACTCACAGAGATCCGCCTGCCTCTGCCTACTGGGCTCCTTTTTCTTAAATATGTTGTTTTTAATCTATTTTATCCATGATTCTAGGGAGATCTATGTTCATGATCTTTAAGCTTGAAATTGTATTGAAACCATTGTATACTACAGTGATTGTTGCAATCTAAATTTATTTCATTTAATCAGAAGCTGGTTCTCTTTCTCTCTCTCTTTCCTTTTTTATTTCTTGGTCTTTTCTTATGTATCCCAGGTCAACTGGAACTCAAACTGTGTAGCCCAGATCAGTTGGAGATCACACTGTGTAGCCCAGACTGTTGATAAAGTAACAGGTCATCCTCAGTTTCCAGTGTCCACATCCTCACAGTTTCAGTATGCTTGTCCTTCACCTGTTCATAGTAAATGTTACTAAATATAGTTAGTGTGTTGACGTCAATAACCACAAGGACTGCAGCCTGAGACTGGGAGACAGAACTCCATGGGAAGTTGGTCACATAGCAGTGGTGTAATTATGAAACATTTGTGGTTTTCTTTGACCCTAGCTGTTGATGCTATTTGAGAGGTGGCGGAAACTTGAGGGGGTGTAGCCCAGATACGGGAAGGCATATTGTAGGGTTGTAGGCCTGTGTCCGCTCTGCCAGTTGGCATGGCCACTTGGGTCGGTGAAAGGATGGGAGTTTGACTGTGCTTATCACACGTGGATGCCGGGCTGTAGGGAAGCACAGAGACACCACTCTAGGGGTGGGAAAGCGCAGTTTGAGGTATGGGAAAGCCAGTGCTGGTTCGGGGTCCCCAGGCCTGTGACGAGGCCAGGGCCATGGGGTTCTCAGACTCTTGGACATCCGGGTGTCCTGGGAGTAACCGAAGAGCAGAGAACAGAGTTGGAAGTGGGGTGGGGAGTGAGGGCTGGGGACAGTGTCTAGGAAAAGGGGAGCTCTATCTTGTCCCATGGGGATAATTGTCCTTAGCTTGTTGGTGGCAGGCTTGGTGGTTGTGGATGGGAGCACAGAGAGGCCTTCCATGAGAGTAGGTGGGGGCTCTGTAGGCAAAATCCTTCTTCATGGCTCCCCACTGCTGATCTTGATGAAAAGAGACAGTCCATGGTTCTAAACAGTTTATTGTCACGGAGGAAAATGGATGCATAAAACCATATCCCCCTTCTCAGGGTGAGCTTGAGATTAAATACCTTTTGCAGGGAGGAAGGTCTGGGAAGGGAAGCTTACTGGCTAAGCCTCTGGGGCTCTAGGTACCTCATTAGCCTGGGAACTCTGTTTTGAGCCTATGTGTCCCCAGGACAAGTTTCTTTTATGTGAGAAGCATGGCACGTGTTCCAAGTCAGGAGTCTGGCAGGGAACTTGGAGTCCACCAAGCTCCAGGACTTGACCTGCTCTACCTTACCAAAGTTCTTGGCATGGTTTTATGTCCCACAGGGTATGCCTTGGAAGGTTATGCCAGACCCCCAGTCCCTGTTTTGCTCTCTGGTCCCTGTCCCTTACACCCAGCACCATGATGTTCTGTTCAAGTGTGTGGGTCCAAAGCACCATAAGCAGAGAGCCTTCTGAAACCATGAGTAAAGTACATCATCCCTCCCTTACAACAGCAGTGTAAAAGGAAGACAGAAGATTGATCATCAGAGTGTTTGTTACTGTGACTTCCTGACTTTGTAGTTTCTAAGCCTTTACAATTTGTTTTGGGGAGGAATTTGAAAGAACTTGGAGGAGTGGGCTGTAAAAAGCCTCGGATGCGCTAAGCTGAGCTTGGTGCTTCTTGTTGGAACCCAGAAGTTTAGAAGGCTGATAAGAATGTGGACAACAAAGACTGCTTAGGAGATTTTAGGTAGAAATAAGATTCTAAGGTTATATACTGCTACTTGGTTTGGAGGTCATCCATGCTAGCTAGATTCTAGCAAAGTGTGTGTGTGTGTGTGTGTGTGTGTGTATAGCCATGTATATGTCCATGCCTGAGGCTAAGGCTAAATTTAAAATAAAGGACTTATTTTGCAAAGAGTGTTTTTTTAAGAGAATTATTCATTTATTTTATGATTATACTCTTCAAACACACCAGAAGAGGGCATCAGATCCCATTACAGATGGTTGTGAGCCACCATGTGGTTGCTGGGAATTGAACTCTGGACCTCTAGAAGAGCAGTCAGTGCTCTTAACTGTTGAGCCATCTCTCCAGCTTGCAAAGGGTATTTTTAAGACAGGGTAATGTTTAGGTCCTCACTTGAGTATCGGTGGCTGATTTCAGCCAGGTTTACAGTGAAAACTGAGAGAAAAAGTAGAGCAAAAGACTTGGAAACTATGTAATTGGATCTGAAAAGGAGTAGGTTGTAGGGAGAGAAAATGTCATTAAAGCAAATTGGTATCACTAAAAATAAATGAAAAAGAACAAGTCTAACTAACTTCTTAAGCTTGGAAACGTTAATTCATATTCATTTAGTACACTAATTTTCTTTTTCTTTCTTTTTTTTTTTGAGTATATATGAATACTTTCTTCAGCTTCCTTATCGATGACTATACAAACCAGGTCACTTTTCTCTCTCATGTGATATTCATTACTGATCCCAAGTCTTTTTTTTTTTTTTGGTTTTTTCGAGACAGGGTTTCTCTGTGTAGCCCTGGCTGTCCTGGAACTCACTCTGTAGACCAGGCTGGCCTCGAACTCAGAGATCCGCCTGCCTCTGCCTCCCAAGTGCTGGGATTAAAGGCGTGCGCCACCACCGCCTGGCTACTGATCCCAAGTCTTATGCCTTTAGAATATTCTAGAATGGCTCTGTCAAACTATACTTATCTGAAATTGTAAGTTGAAAGCCTCTGACTTTATTCATGATGACTATTCCAAAAATTAACTACCCATGCTAGCAAGTAAAACTCCGGTGCTGGGTATGGGTTACCTCTTTTTGAGTTGTTGGCCAATAGAGTCACATGGACCCCCATGTATTACAGGCTCTTGCCAGTACTCTTGGTTATCCTCTAGAACTTTGAGGTAAGACCTTATTGCTTAAGACACCACATACTTGAGTCTCAGAACATGGAGCACTCAAGCTGGTACCCACCTGAAGGTTTCATCCCTCCTGGCTAGTTCTCATGGTGCTGGAAGGCACCCGGGGGAGGAAAGCAATTCTTGGGAGAATTCAACACTATTACTCTGCTAAATAGACATAGTGTTAAAAATGACTCTTAATGACATCACTATGTCCATAGATCAGAGCATCTGTCAGGTTTTATCAGAGAAGCTGCTCTTTGCATTATATTGCATTTAACACTAAGATTCTTGTGGTGGTTTGAATGAGAAAGGCCTGCTGTAGTTGCAGGCATCTGAACACTTACTTGGCCCTTAGTGGCACTGTTTGGGGAGGTTTAGATGGAGCAGACTTAACAGAGGAAGTGCATCACTGGGGTGGGATTTGAGCTTAACACAGTCATGCTACTTCAGATTTCTCTGTTTACTTCATGCTTGTAGTTCAAGTTGTAAGCTCTCAGCTTCTTACTCCAGCTGTCATAACTGCTGCTCTTTACTACACTTCTCTGCCATGATAGACTCTTCTCTCTTTGGAGCTGTAAAGTACAAATAAACTATCTATCTATCTATCTATCTGTCTGTCTGTCTGTCTGTCTGTCTGTCTGTCTGTCTGTCTATCTATCCATTCTAGATATAGATAGTTAGATAGATAGATAGCACTCATATATAGAAAAGAACTGGGCTGAGGGGCTGCATGCCTATAATCCCAGCACTCGAGAGGCCAATACAGGGAGGTCAAGAGTTCAAGATCATTCTCAGTTGTGAATAGCAAATTTAAAGCAGCCTGGATTATATGAGATCCTGTCTTAATCAAGCAAAACAAAAACAAACAAACAAAAACAAACCCCAGAGACATCACTGAGAGAGGGATTAGGTCACAGTACTTACATAGGGCTATCTAGAAAATTGCTTCCCCAGGATTAATTTCACTGTGCTCAGCTGCCCAAGGTCCTGGAGGCTATTGTAGCTCATGGTCCAAAGGTGCTGGACTGGAGGTAGGCCGTGACATCATCTATGTGTTCCTGGCTTTCTGCAACATACAAGAGCACCAAGGCTTTTGAGTTCCCATCAGATTTCAAAGGAAACCTGTGAGGGTAGGCAATAGTCAGGAGCCAATAAAGGCAGCTCTGAACCTGTGAGAGTTCTCTTGGAAGTGTGAGTCTCTTAGATGTTGGCAATGCCAGGGATGTAGAACCTTTGTCAAGAAAAGCCTCATATAATGAATGGATAACATAGGAGACAGGCCATGTGAGCCATAAATGGGATAATCATAAGGATGAAACTGCCCAAGCCCACTGGATTGTACATTATGTATTAGGGTTCTTTAGAGTAACAACTTGTAGGCTGAGTCTCTCTCTTTCTCTCTCCTCCCTCTCCTTTCCTCCTCCCCCCCTTCTCTACACACACACACACACACACACACACACACACAGAGGATTTATTGGAATGACAGACTGCAGTCCAGCTAATCCAAAAATCATTGAATGTGAATGGAAAGTCAAGAACCCAGTAGTTGGTCAGTCTACAGTGCTGGGATGTCTCAGCTGGTCTTCAGTATCTGCTAGAATCCCAAAGAAGTAGGTTCTAGTGACAGTAAAGAAGTGGATGTGCTAGCAAGGTGAGGGAGAGCAGGCTGAGAGCACAGGCTTCCTTCTACCATGTCTTAGATAGGCTTCCAGCAGAAGGTGTAGCTCAGATTAATCTCTTCCTGCCTTGAGATCTGGGTCAAAGGTGTGTGTCTTCTTGCTTCAAAGGTTTGGACTACAAGTGGATTCACTCACGTCATACCAAGCAGAAAATCTCACGCTGTGCCCTCCACTTCTGGATTGTAGTTCATTCAGATAAGTCAAGTTGGCAAACCAGGAAGAACCATCACCTACTGGCTTATCCTTTCTCACTCATTCTTATTCCTTGTTTTTAGGACCAGGAACATTTACCCTCATATATTGGAAATAATGGAACTTACTTTCTTTCTTTCTTTCTTTCTTTTATTTTTAATTTTACAGGGGATCACAGCTAACAGTTGACCTTGAATTTCTGAAGAGTCTTTGAGTCCGGACTTTTGAGCAGTGTTGAGGCTGTTTTCCTCCTGTCCTGGTTTGTGACCACTGTTTAGTGTCACGATCACTTCACAGCTTTCCAGGTTCCAAACCTCTCTTCCTCAAACCCCTTATGATTCTCTGCTACAACAATCCCTTCAAGACAGTCCAAAATGGGGCAAAAATAACTTTATGATTTTTGAACTGATCCTCCATTAATCCTTCATTAATTCTCTTTCTGCTCCCCTGCCAAAGGTCTTTTCTCTCTCCCTTCCTTCCTGCTTCCTCCCTCCCTCTCTCCCTCTTTTTCTTTCTCTCCCTCCCTCTTTCTCTGTCTCTCTCTGTGTCTGTCTGTCTGTCTTTTTTCTTACAGGGTCTCTCACAGATGTTGCCTGTCCTCTGTGTGATTAAACAGGACCCACCACAGCTGGTGTATGGAATGGTTTATTTTGTTTTGTTTTGTTTTTTCTAGACAGGGTTTCTCTGTGTAGCCCTGGCTGTCCTGGAACTCACTATGTAGACCAGGCTGGCCTCGAACTCAGAAATCCACCTGCCTCTGCCTCCCAAGTGCTGGGATTAAAGGCATGCGCCACCACCGCCCGGCTGGAATGGTTTTTAAGGCAGTCCAGACTCCTACAATGCCTCTTACCATCTCTTTGAACAAGATTTCCTTGTGTGTCATCATCAGCAAATGTGCTTCCCCTCACAGTCCTGTCTTCCAGTCACACTTCCCTGCATGCACTTCTGAGCACACGGTGCCTATGCTCTGTGGGTCTGGGATGCCGCAACCTGTGAGTGGCTTCCCTAGGCATACATAGAGACACCTTTATTCAAGCCTACTTCATCATACATATTTCCCTCACCAGAGAAGCCCTCAGTCACATTTCTGTAGCAGTGTTCACTCCTATAATTTATTCTTCTCTGAGCGCTTATGCATGTGAGAGTTTTCCTTCTCTTTATGTAGGATTCTTTTAAGTAACTTCTGCAGTGCTGGCTGAGTGAACATGAATGACTTTAATTTGGGTTTATCTTGTAAGCTTTCTATTTCCTCATTGACTTTTTTTTTTTCATTGACTTTTTAAAAAGTTTAAAACATACTTACAAGCAACAGAGATTGAGCAGAGTATGTAAGAATATATAAGTATATATACATATATATAATAAGAATATATATATTACATATATGTATGTAGCAACAATTAATGAAAGAAGAGGCATTGAATTTGAGCAAGGAAGGGTATATGGGAAGGTTTGGAGACAGGAAAAGTAAGGGGAAAACTATGCAATTATATTGCAATCTCAAAAATTTAAACAAATAAGTTTTAAAACTTTAGATGTAATTCATATACCACATAATTCATCCGTGTTTTCAATGTACAATATAACTTAGTGTTTTTTTAATTTTATAGTAGTTTTTAAGTAGTGGTAAGTATATCACCATAGCAATTATTCATTCAAATATATATTGTACATCAAGCATCACTCCACTCACCTAGTCCTCTTCTTTCCTCCTGCCTGCATTCCCTTCAGTCCTCTTTGTTCCCTGATGGCGAATATATAGATATATGTATGTATATTTCCATGTATATAAAATCTAGGAATCGCCAAGTGATGGTAGCATACATCTTTAATCCCAGCACTCAGGAGGCAAAGGCAGGCAGATCTTAAGGCCAGCCTGATCTACAGAGTGAGTTCCAGGACAGCTAGGGCTACACAGAGAAACCCTGTCTTGAATGAATGAATAAACAAACAAACAAATAAGCAAACAAATATATAGTCTAGCAATCTCAAGTGAGATTGGTAGAAAGTACATATTATCTTGTTTTTTTGAGACTGGATTAATTTGCTCAATTTTCTTATCTGTATCTATATGCATTTTCCTGGAAATGATATAACTCTATTCTTCTTTGTGACTATTTTGTTTGATTTTGAGACAAAGTATCTCTGTATAGCTTAGGATGGCCCCAATCTACTGTCTAACACAAGCTAGCTGTCTTGGTTTGGGTTTTATTTACTATGAAAAGACGCCATGACCAGAGCAACTCTTAATAAAGGACAACATTTAATTGGGGCTGGCATACAGTTTCAGATATTTAGTCCATTATTGTCATGTCTAGAAACATGGCAGAGTACAGGCAGACATGGTGCTGGAGAAGGAGCTGAGAGTTCTATATTTTGATCCACAGGCAGCAGAAGGAGACTGTGCAACACTTGAACATAGGAAACTCAAAACCTGCCCCCACAGTGACACACTTCCTCCAGTAAGACCACACCTAATCCAACAAGGCCACACCTCCCAATAGTGCCACTTTTTATGGGTCTATGGGGACAAATTACACTCAAACTACACCACTAGCCTGGAATACTGACTCTCCCTCCTTATCATCAGTGCATGACCACACTTAAGTTCCATTGTCTATAGACTTTGTTTGTTTGTTCCTCTCTCTTCTTTCTCTGTCTCTGTCTCTGTCTCTCTCTCTCTCTCCTCTCTCTCTCTCTCTCTCTCTCTCTCTCTCTCTTCTCTTTCTTTTTGGTTTTTCTCTGTGTAGCCCTGGCTGTCCTGGAACTCACTCTGTAGACCAGGCTGGCCTCGAACTCAGAAATCCGCCTGCCTCTGCCTCCCAAGTGCTGGGATTAAAGGCGTGTGCCACCACTGCCCGACAGATACACTTTCTTTATCCTTTCCTCTGTTGCTTGACACCTAGGTTGGTTTCATTGGTGTGCAATTATCTCTGAGATGTGAACTTAGAGCCCTTTGGGTACATGCGCGAGAGTAGTATAGCTGGGGCAAATCGTAGTTGTATTTTTAGTTTCTAAGGTAACCTCCATACAAGCTTCTATAGTGGCAGCACTAGTCTCCATTCTCAGCAGCAGTATATGAGTTATCTTCTGTCCACATCTTAAGCAACATTTGTTTTTTAATATCTTTTTTAATTCTTTGAGTTTCTTACATGCATACAATGTATTTTTATCACACTCAGCTCCTCACTCCTCCTCCCAACTTTTCTTGGATCCACCCCCCATATACCTCCAACTTCATGTCCTCTTCATTTAAAAATAATAATCCTCGGAATCAATCTGTGCTGCCTATGTACACACGAGTATGGAGCCATCTACGGAGCATGGTCAACCTTCCAGGGACACATCTTTAAAGAAATCTGACTCTCCTTTCTGTGACGACCATCAGTTGCATTTCCTCAGCTTGAGGTAGGGCTTGTGAACCCCTCCCCTTCCATGCTAGAATGTTGACTGGCTTCATCTTATGTAGGTTTTGTACAAATAACCAAAGCTGCTGTGTGCTTCTGAATGCAGTGGTTGTATCCAGAAGACGCTAGTTTCTCCTGGTCTTCCCCAGCTTCTGGCTCTTCCTTGATGTTCTCTGAGCCTTGGGGTAGGGAGTATGATGTGGACATCCCTTTTATGGCTGACCACTTTAGAGACACCTATTCCATGCATTTTGACATGTTGTGAGTTTTTGTGCTAGCCACCATTCACCATACAAAGAAACTTCTCTGATGAAGGCAGAGGGTTGCACTTGTCTATGGGTTGAGGGATGTGTATTTATAGGACAATTTTATACGACATCTTTAGTGAAATATAATAGTAGCAGGTTCACCCCTAGAGCTTATGATCTCCATGGCCATAAGTTCTTGACCAGATTTCGTCCTGTAGAGTAAGCCTTAAATCCACTCAGAAAGCAGTTGACTGTTCCCATACCATTCCTTCCACTGTGCATGCTGGGGCGTATCGTGCCTTGTTGTTGTTATTGTAACTCACAGGGTTCACAGCTGGGTGAAAGGTGTAGATGATTTTTATCCCCTAGGAACATTCATAGCATTTTCTGGTACTATGAAAACTAGCCAACAAAGAGGAAGCTTTCTGGTCAGTAACAACTGACTTCTTTCTATTCTATGACCAAAGTCTATTATGTCTTCAGCCATAGAAGGAGCAACAAGAGCAATGGCAATAGCCTGTATTGTTTAGAGGGGGGTCTCCAGGCCCCCACTCAAACCCTGGGGCAACAACTTGAGAGTAGCTGTCTCATGCCTAGCACTAGGCTTTTATTCCACACCTGCCACTGTGTTTTTTGTTTTGCTTTTTTATGTGTATGGGTGTTTTGCTTGCATTTATTTCTGTGCACACTGTGTATGCAGTGCTCACAGAGGCCAGAAGAGGGCATCAGATCTTCTGAGCTACATGAGATACCACATGGGTGCAGGGATCAAATCAGGGTCATCTGGCAGAGCAGCCAGTGCTCCCAACCTCTGAACCATCTCTGTAGCCCAGTGTTGGTCAGGCTTTTTATTTGGCAACCTATGACTTGTGGGAGGACAAGTAATTATCCCCTTTTTAGGACAACTCAAATTGAACGCATATATATATATATATATATATATATATATATATATATATATATATAAATTGATTGATTAGTTGATTTTTGTTTTTTGAGACAAGGTTTCTTTGAGTAGCCTTGGCTGTCCTGGAATTTACTGTACTCTGTAGACCAGGCTGGCCTCACACTTGCAGAGATCCCCTTGCCTCTGCCTCTCAGTTGCTGGGATTAAAGGCATGTGGTACCATCACCTGGTTTTATATGTATTATGTATAAGCTATGCATTATATGCAGCTTATAAATTAGTAGGGTTCCATATGACTTGTTCAAATGCCTTAGTGTTAATATCCCTCCTGTTCTAGTTAGGGTTTTCATTGCTGTGTAGAGACACTATGACCAAGGCAACTCTTATAAAGGACAACATTTAATAGGAGTTGGCTCAGTTTCAGGGGTTCATTCCATTATCATTTTGGCAGGAAACATGGCAACATCCAGGTAGGCATGGTGCTGGAGAAGGAATTGAGTTCTACATCTTGTTTTAAAGGCAGGCAGAAGTAGGCTCTCTTCTGAAGGCAGCCAAGAGGAGAGTCTCATCTGCACTGTGCAGAGCTTGAGCATAGGAGCTCAAAGCCCACCTACATAGTGACACACTTCCTCCAACTAGGCCACACCTCCTAATAGTGTCACTTCCCATGGGTCAAGTGTATTCAAGCCACCACACCCCTTCCACCTTCTCCTCTACCCTTTCTTCCCTACTGTTATCTACTTTTTCTTTCCTTCTTTTTTGTTTGTTGGTTTGTCTGTTTTGTTTTATTCTAGAGAGGGTTTCTCTGTGTAGCCCTGGCTGTAGATCAGGCTAATCTTGAGTTCATAGAGATTCACCTGCCTCTTCCTCCTGAGTGCTGGATTAAAGACATGCACCACCTCTCTTCCTCCCCAAATCACCACTTATTGTTTTCTTTCTTTTTTTTTTTTTTTTTAACTGTTGGAAGCAATCTCTTTGCTCTTTTTAAAAAAGATTCATTTATTGTTTTATGTATGTTGAGTACACTGTAGCTGTCTTCAGACATACCAGAAGGAGACATCAGATTCTATTACAGATGATTGTGAGCCATCATATGGTTAATGGGAATTGAACTCAGGACCTCTGGTAAAGCAGTGAGTGCTCTTAATCACTGAGCCATCTCTCCAGCCCCTATTGTCATTTTCTTAATGACTGTTGTTCTTACTGGGGTGAGACGTAATCTTATCTTCATTGACTTTAAAAGTGATTTTTTTCTAGGTTGTTAGTTGGAAGTTACTTATTCTCAGAGTTTAAAATATATTATTCCATACTTTCTTGGTGTTTAGGTTTTCTGTTAAGTGAGATATGATGTTACGTTGGTGAATTGGACTTTGTAAGTAAGTTGGCATTTTTCTCTTGAAACATTTAACATTATTGTTTCTTTGTTGTGCAGTATATACATTTGGAAGCCCATATGACATGAGTATTCTTTCTACTCCTGTCTACTTAGAATTCTTGTACATGGATGTTTATTTCTTTGCCTGGATTCAGGGAAACTGGGGCTGTTGTTTTATTGGATATGTATTCTGTGTCTTTAGTTTTATTGAATATGTATTCTGTGTCTTTAGTTTGTAGCTCTCCACCTTCTCTATTCCATGAGTTTTTAGGCTTGCTCTTTTGATTATGTCCTAGAGGTCTTTTTTTTTTTTTAAAGTTATGTTTGTTTATCATGATTGTTTATCAATTTTCTTATTGTGAGTGTGAGTGTGTGTGTGTGTGTGTGTGTGTGTGTGTGGTATGCTCACATGTGTATGTTTGGGGGTCAGAGGTGGACAACTTACAGAATCAGTTCTCTCCTTTCACTATTTGTATTTTGGGGGTTAACTAAGATTGTCAGGCCTGGTAGCAAGCACCTTAATCTGATGAGCCATTTTGCAAGCCCTATTTCTTTTCTTAATTGCTGTCTGAATGTAATATTTTCTCAGCCTTATTCTTAATCCCTGTTATTCTTTCTCCTGCTTGATACAGCTTATTGGTGACATTTTCCACTGTGTTTTTATAATTTGATTTATTGAGTTTTTAATATCCAGTATTATTGAGCCCCCTTGTCCCAACCTAATTCAATTTTTTTCATTGAATTTCTATCCACAGTTTGGACTTTTATGTTCAGATCTTGTATCGAATTCTTTATTTCATTCATCTACTTATTTGAACTCTCTTTGAGATCACTAGTCATTTTTAGAATTATTTTTATTTTATTTTGTGTGTGTGAGTGCTTTGCCTGCAGTACATCTCTGAATCTCCTGCACGACTTGGTACACATAGAGGATCAGAAGAAGGTACTGGATATCTTGGGACTAGGGTCATAGACATTTATGATCTGACATATGGGGTTGGGAATTGAATCTGGGTCCTCTGAAAAAATAGTCTACACTTTCGAGCACTGAGCCATCTCTCCAGCCCCTTATTAGTCATTTTTAAAAAGTCATTGTTTGTTTTCTTTAGATTCAGTTACTGAGGAGCTCTTGCTTCTAGGGTTGTTCAATTGCCTTACTTTTTCATAGTTCTCATATTTCTGCTGCAATTGTGGACATTTTGTGAAGAATGTATCTTTTAGGACCTACCTTGTTCTTTCTTTTCTCCACTTGTTTTATGAGTTCTCATTATGGGCCAGCTTCTCTTGGGTTTATGATCCTCATAACCACTTTGAGGGGAAGAAGCAGACAGCAGTAACAAAACGTACAATCTGACAGCAAACACAGTATTATAATGAAGTGATCCCAGCATCTATGACCATAATCAGTATCATGGCACTTACAGGCCAGTGTGAGCTACAAGGGAAAGTGTCTCAAACACAAACAAGCAAACCAGCCAACCAAACCAAATAAGCCTCAAGCCACAGGGAAAGGAAGAGAGAGGAAGCAAGATATAAGGACAGAAGAAAATGAAAGCCACAGAGACAATAACGAGGGAGAACAGACTGATAGTAAACACAACACCCTAAAACCAAGACTAAACTAAACAACAAAACCTCATCTATAGTTCCTTCAGCTGAAGAGAGCTGGCTTTTACCTTAGGCTTATCTTTTGGTTCTTACTGTGTGGGTGGTGTGGATGCTTATCTCCCAGGAGACCAAACAAGTTAGACTAGAAATGGCTGTTTGCGGCTTGAACTCATCTTCTAGTTCTTTTCAGCAGCTACCCTCAAATTTCTCATGCCAGCCTCGCAGTTCAGATTGCCCCTCCATCTCTGTGCCTGTTAGTCCCTCTTGACCCTAGCTGGTGAGCTGTCTATGTGGTGACACCGGTGTTCAAGATCCTTGGAGATCCCCGTACATACTAACATTCACAATGGATCTTTCTTCTATTCCCAGAGTTTGTGCTGCTGTAAACACCACTCACTGGTTTTTTGCTCTGCTGCTGTATGGGCAGCTAGCAGTCTCTGTATACAATCTATGTCAAAAGTCTGACCCCACATCATCACCACTTCTTGGGTGAAGAGGAAGGAAGTCTTTGTGGCTTTGGCATAAAAAAAAAAAAAAAAACCAACAACAAAACAAAACAACAACAAAACCCAAAAACCAACAACAAGATCTCCTACAGTCCGTAGTAATAGGTTTGATCAAACCTATCCTAGGATTGCCTCAAATTCTGGTTGTCTTCTTATGGTCTAGATTACAGGGGAAAGCTACAATCTGGCTACTCTGAATATATATGTCTGTGCATGTTCTGTGTGTACAGAGGCACATGTATGTGGCTCTGCGGTAGGTGCATGTTCATTTGTGTAGAGAGTAATGCCAACTTAAGGACCATCTACCTTGGTTTTTTAATATATTTTTGTTTTTAGTAACTAATTTTTTTTTTACTTGGAGGTATCATTTGTGCATGTACATATGTGGAGGTCAGAGGTCAACCCACAGAAGTCTACTCTTCTTCCATGTGGATCCTGGGATCATACTCAGGGTTCGTAGCAAGCCATGTGTTGCTTCTGAGCTATCTTTCTGGCCCTATCTTCTTCTGTTTTGAGGCAGGGTTTCCCGCTGGCCTGGAGCTCAATAAATAGGTTAAGGTGGTTAGCCAGAGCCTCAGGGATCTGTCACTCTCAGTCTTCCAGTGCTGAGTTATGACTATATACCGTTATGCCTAGCTTTTTTACATAGGTTCATTGTTGTGTTTATAAAAAGACCAGAATATGTTTTATGGAGCACGGTTAGTGAGGTAGGAGGGGTGCCTCAGCGGGCCCAGCGGAGCATCCCTTTCCTCTGAGGTATCAGCCGTGTAATGGGTATACTATAGAATAGGTTTTTTGGGGCATGGGAAGGCAAGTTGAGAAGAAAGTAGAGGCAGAGAAAGACAGAGGGGTAGGAGAGGGAGAGAAGAGAGGAGCGGCCAGTCAGGAACACACAGAGAGGCAGAGGAGAAGGGAAGAGAGGGAGAAAAGGGTCAGGGAGAGAAGAGAGTCTGAGGAGAGAAGGGGCAGAGAGTGAGGAGGGCCAAACAGCCCCTTTTATAGCAAACTAGGCCAACCTGGCTGTTGCCAGGTAACTGTTGGGTGGAGCATAGAAGGAATGCTAACATTCATGAAATTGAACTCATGTCCCATGCTTGCAAGGCAAGAGCTTTATTATTTGAGCCATATTCCCAGTCCTTCTTTTTATTTAATTTTAAGACAGCACCTCACTATGTAGCCTGAATGATTGGAACTCTATGTAGAACCAGGATGGCCTTCGCCTTTTAATCAATCAATTAATTAATTTTGAGATAGGGTCTCTTCTAGCTCAGGTTGGCATTGAACTAGCTACAAAGCTGAGATGACTTGAAGTCCTAATCTTTCTGCCTCTATGTCCTACATGCTGGGATTACAGGTGTGCGCCACCAATGTGTGACTCATATCAATCATTTAATAGATTAAAAGAACACTTTTTTTAATCTTTTAATGTTCTTTGTTTAGAAGAGCTCAAGCTGTCCTTCCTTCTGCTTGCAGTCTCACTGTTCAGGCCATGCTTCCAGCTCCACATGTTGGAGAGCCTCTGGACTCTGCTCTGTTGCAATGGGCCTTCTGAGTCAGCCCTCAGTCCATGATAGATTTACCCATCACTTCTGTTCAGTGTTTGCTTTGGCACAAACAGGTAATCCAGCCACTGATTGACATCAGGAAAGTGTTTGGATTGGTTTAATACTACAAGAACATTTGGAGCCCAAGCTAATCAATTATTAACAGGATAAACAAAACTTCAAGTGATGCTATGGGCCTGAATTACCTTAGTCTCCAGCTTGCTTCCTAACCTGGGAGCCCATCAGGGTCTGCTTGGGTGGCCAGACTGGTGGTCATCACAGGCTAGCTCCTTGTCTTGCCCACTGATGCTGGACTGGTAGTTGTCTCAGGCTCCCTTTTTTTCGGGGAACGTTAGCCTACTAATCATTCAGATGGTCATAGGTCAGAACATTGAACATAGACATAGCCTCTGTTCTCTCTGCTGGAGACTAGAAGAACCCTCTCTGGGACTATGGACACCAGGCAGGAGTGAGTTGTGAGTCTGAGACAACCACCAGACCAGTGCCATGGGGCTCAGACAGGGAACAAGCCTGAGATAACCACCAGTCTGACACCATAATGCACTAGTGTACCATAACACTCATGAGATGACTCCAGACACTCAGAGACACCAGCCCACTAAGAGGAGCAAGTAAGTGGTACAAAAATGGAAGAGAAAGAAACAGAAGGATGTGTGTACAATGAAGAGGCAGAACTGAAGATTTGAGGTAGTAAGAAACCTGATGTGAGTAGTGAGTGATACCACCTGGGATCATGGCGGGGTTCTGACCTGTGCCACCACTGGGGCCACACCTGGGCCTATGGCCCAGCAGCAGTAGAGGTCAGTTACCACCAAAGGCCACATCTCTGGTCTGAGCTGTGTCTGAGGGGAGTGTAGAACTGGTCCCACCCTTACCTGGGCATTGTGGGAGAGCTGCCCCTCTGGACATAAGAACAGGAAAGCTGACCCTGCCCCTAGCCAGTTGCAGTACTTGAGAGTGCTGCCCACTCATTGTGGAAGTTGCAAGTGAGCTGCTCCAAGGATACAAACTTGGGAGAGCTGCCCTACTCATCTCCTATAAGGTGGCATAGATGAAGATGAGATACCTTCCTCCCCTCACCACCTTAGCAGGCAGGAGACCTGGCCCTGGCCCTTACCAGCTGTAGCACTTGGGAGAGCAGGCCCTGTACTTCACCTGGGCAGCACAGAGAGCTGGCCCTGGATGTGGAGGTTGAAGGAGAACTAACCCTGCTCCTTCTCTGCTGGCCAGTGGCATGAATGAGAAACTCCCTCCTCCCATTCCTTGTCCCTCACCATCTATAAAAGAGAAAGAGCTTGCCCCAGGGTCATGAGAGAGAAGAACTGCCATGTTCCTCACTGGCTGCAACACTCAGGAGAGCAGACCCTGCACCTGCATGACAGCAGGGTAGAGCTGGCCCGAGTTGCAGGGGTTGCAGTGAACTGGCCCTGGGGAGACGAGATCTGGAGAGCTGGCAGGGTGACCAGCTCAGATACCTCTCAGGCCCGGATTCAGGGCTTTGAATGGCCCATCCCAACATTACACCACCTATGAACTGTTGGAGTACATGAAGGTCCTACAGATCCAAAACTACAATACTCCATGACACAGGAGAGCAAAGGGTATCCAAGAGATGTCCCAGTGGAGGTTCTAGTATTAAGAGAGAGCAGAAGCCAGAGGCCTCATACCAAACCAACAAGTTATTGCAATGAGCATTTGCAACCAAAAAAAAGTGTGGACAAAAGGTACACTGTGACACACTACAGTTTTTACGATGAGATTGATTTCTCTGTTGAAGAGGAGGTTGCAAGGATGGAGGCCAGGTATGAGGGGAGGGGGAGATGAGTGAGATTGGGGTACATGATGTGGAATTCACAACTAATAAAAAAGTTTTTAAAATTGGTATTTAATATAAAGATATCCATTGATCAGTTGAGATATCTATTGCAGACTTCAAGAAAATCTTGTCTGGTTTCCACAGATTAGTGTTGTCCATCACCCTCTAACAAGGATTTTCTTTGTAACAGATGTAGGGAGAACATGTAAGTAAAATTGTTTCACAGCACTTAGAGCTAATGCAGAAATCTGAGTACTGGAGCCCATCTCCCAAAGATACTTTACAGGCTTATCCACACTAAGTGGCTCAGACATCAAAGAAAGTTCTTGTAAAGATAGACAATCAGAGATCAGACAAGAATGCTGAGTTATCCCATTCAAAGATCGTGTACAACACTCCAAAAGGTCTTCAGAACACTTGCCAAGGAATGAGAAACCAGTGAACAGCAAGATTGGATGAGGAAAAAGCCCTGAGGCACAACCCTAACACAAAGACTAAGGCAAATGAAAGGAAAGACATGAGCGCCGGGAAATGAGAAGGTGGTTCTCCCTACAGAAGAACATGTCGATTGATTGTCCAGGGCCAAATGGCCAGCCCTAAAGTTATACACATAAGTAACATTATACAGACACAACAGATTATATTTAAGAATATCTATGTTTACACATTGATATATGTATGAAATAACAATTACTGAAAAGAAAGGGGCCGGGCAGTGGTGACACACACCTTTAATCCCAGCACTTGGGAGGCAGAGGCAGGTGGATTTCTGAGTTCGAGGCCAGCCTGGTCTACAGAGTGAGTTCCAGGACAGCCAGGCTACACAGAGAAACCCTGTCTTGAAAAAATCCAAAAAGAAAAAAAAAAAAAAAACCAACTGTCTCTCCTCTTCTTCTTCCTCTTCTCCTCCTCCTCTTCCTCTTTCCCATGGGAAAGCCTCGGCTTTTCCTGGCTCACATATTCACAGTGCTCAGGCGTTCATTTCTGATGCCAGGACAGAGGTAGAGGTCACATTCACGCCAGCACCTGGGGTCAGAGGCTGATCAGGAATGATTGTGAGTGAACTAAGCTATGCAAGATTAGAAGTCATCACCACATCATCATCAACATGGCTAGGAAAAGAGGCAGCTGTCAGTGTCGCAACCTTCTTGGGGTTCCAGTCTGCAGAACCATGAGTCAAAGATACAGATCACTGGCTTAAGTATGGAAACACGTGCTTTTTAAAAAGGCAAGAATCTCAATAGTTCCTCAAAAATGGGGACATATGATGATGGTAGAGAAGCAGTGCTCGCCCCAGGAAGCCTGCATCAGAGTCCCGAACCAGGTGATACTGTGATGGCCTTGTGGGTTATAAGGGGAGTTTTCTGCTCACCGTGGAACCAGAGAACCCAGGGACCCAAACAATGGGTCTTATGCCTGCTTCTGCTACAAATAAAAATGTAAGAAGCTCAGTATTTCACAGACACTTGTGTGCTATGCCATCAAAAATGATCACGTCTGGATCAGAATGAGCTGTAAAAGACTAACCAAAATAACAACTGCCTGGAAGAAGTCGGTTTTATTCTCATGTGGAATGCTGGGTAAATGGTCTCAGATTTGTGTGATAATTCACAGCACAGAGGATCTATGATAGGTCTCCATGTTGCTCTCCATTCTCATGTTCCATCATTGTCCAGGAAGGCTGCTGCAGCTCCAGCCATTATGTCTGCACTCTGAATGCAGGAGGCCGAGAAAGAAGCTTCTCCTTCAGGGAAACTTCAGTGAAATTGTACACTCCACTTCCTCTTACATTTCTTTGACCAGAGCTGGACAACTTGGCTAAACTTGGCAAGGGAGGCTAGTCATTATTTGGAGGGGGTGGACATTTGCTCACTAAAGCATCCTATTGAAAATCAAGAAGGACAGAGCAGGAAGTGGGTAATACCAGCGTCATAGGCATTCAGTTGATTCACTCACAGGTAGTTCCAAGTAGTTAGATCTGGTCAACTACTCAACCATTAGTCCTATTTAGTGTACTGATGACCTTGCTTGGCCCTCAAGATTACTCCTAATTAAACCTTTGCTGATGCTCAGAGGGGGAAAAAAAGGAAGAAGAAAAGAAAAGAAAAAAAAGAAAAGAAAGAAAAGAAAGGGCATGAATTTGAAGGAGAGCAGCAAGGGGTTTGGGGATACAAAGGGAAGAGAGAGAGATTTTTATTAGATATTAATCTGTAGTGGTTTGAATAGGTTTGGTCCCCATAGACTCATGTGTTTGATCATGCTTGACCCAGGGAGTAGCACTATTAGGAGGAGTAGCCTTGTTGGAGGAAGTGTGTCACTGTAGGGGTAGGCTTTGATACTCTCCTCCTAGCTATCTTCTTGGTTGCCTTCAAAACAAACGTAGAACTCTCAGCTCCTCCAGCATCATGTCTGCCTGTATGTTGCCATGCATCCTACCAGATGATAATGGATGGAACCTCTGAAACTGTAAGCCAGCCACAATTAAATGTTGTCCTTTATAAGAGTTGCCTTGGTCATGGTGTCTCTTCACAGCAGTGGAAACCATAACTAAGATATAATCTTAAATGCTTTAAAAAAAGAAAAAAGAAAAAACAAAATACCCAACCAGCCAGGTCTGGTAGAACACATTTTTAGTTCTGGCACTGGGAAGTAGGGAGTTGAGGAGGAATGTAACTTTAATTTTTTTCAAACTTTATTTTTGATGATAGTTCTTAAATGCTTTAACTTCCCTTGTAGCCTACCAACCACCAAAGGTTGTGGAAAAGAAAGGATATGAGGACATGGACCTGTTTAGAAAGGTTCTTTGGAGCAACTCCCATCAGTGTTGTCTGGAAATCAGCAGTTCAATTCTCAGGTTAGCAGACAGCAGCAGCTCGATCCACTCGCAAACACTTCATGGATATACCAGCAGCCCAGGTTAGGTAGAATCAGGTCAGCAAACATGAATCAGCAGTGGTGGCAATACCTAGCAAAGACAGCCTCTGCTCAAGTTAGCAAGAGGGACCCAGAGAGATGCAAGGAGAAGTTCTGGCTGTGCCTCTCTCACTGAAGCTCAGTGAAGACTCAAGACCCACAAGTATTGTACAGCTAGCTTTATAAGCAAGCCAAGCTCTGTCTCCATCACTGTCCACTGAGTCCTATTTATACCCTCCAAACATCATGTGTCCTCTACAGGTCTTGCCTTAGCATGTGTCTTGCCTCAGCAAGTACATCTGTCTCAGCTGACATCACTCTGCCAATCAGCTGGAGTCCTCAGAAGCCGCAAGAAGCCAAAGCACACTACTGGAAGTTTTTTGGTGTCTTTCTCTCTATGGAGTCCCAACAAATGCAACTCAACTATGCAAATGTAAGGCGGACCAATACATGTGTGTTGTTTGCAAAGAATCCTTTATCACTAGCCCTTTCACATGCTTGCTTTAGCAGAACATCCTTTCATTTTATGTCTGCTTCTGGAAATGTTCCTTCACAGGTCTGCCTTAGCCTTTACCTGTGTCCACTTCAGGAAAATACTCCTTCACGTGCTTGCCCCAGCAAAACACCATCTAACACAGCTGACTTTACAAAAAAAAAAAAAACCCTCAAATAAAGGATGTCTGAAACAGGCATATCTCTGTGAGTTTGGGGCCAGACTGGTCTTCATAGGAAGTTCCAGTTCAGCCAAGGCTACATAGAGAGACTCTGTCTTAAACAGTACCAACAAGTCTCCCCACAAAAGTGTATATTTTCTAATGTCTCTTCCTCTCATACTTCTTCTTAGAACCTAACTTCCTCTCCAATCTTTACCATTAACACATGTCCTTCCTTTATGTTTCACTTAAAAATTAAATCAAAGGCAACTTCTACTATCTCCTACCATAGTTCTACTCATTGGCCAATGCACATGTTCTCATTGACTCTGTTGTGTCCGTTAAGTGTTCACAAACCCCAAAAGACCACCACGGAGCTGACTCCAATGCAATCACACTATGGTCTTTATTCAAACTCAAGTTTGGGCCACACTGCCATCTCTGACACAGCAGGATAGGACGGTGAAGCCCCAAGTTCTTAGCTGGGCAAGGTTTTTTAGGAAATGGCAAGCCATCAAGGGGGTTTCTAGCCTGGCACACATTTGATTTGGGGGCTACTGTGGAATTTTGTTGTCCTTTAAAATACTTGGTTGGTGCTGGGAGCCAAACCATAAACTTAACTTCTGCTTTCCTTTAGATTGGTGGTTGTTAGAAGTGCCAGGGGCAGGTTTGTAACCTGGAGGCACATGTTTGTTGAAGACTAACCTGGAAAGTGGTGTCAGACTCAGGTTTGTTGGGAAGTAACCTGGAAACTGGTGCTAGAGAGTTCAACCTTAGGTCAGGTTCTCTAAAATTGAGTCTGAACCCAAGATCTTGTTGAGATGCCAAATCTTTTAAGTTCAGACTTCATTTTAGAGAACCTGATCTAAATTTGAACTCAGGTAAACTAATAGGCTGGTACCTAACATTAGTTTCCAAGTTGCCCCCCAAAAATACCTGAGCCTAGTCCAGTCTCTAGGCTAATCCCAACAAGATCAGCATTTCCAGGTTACACCCTCAACAAGACCAGCGTCTCCAGGTTGTTCCTCCAACAAACCTGCACCCCAGGTTACATTCCCTCCCCTACCTAACGACCACCAATGCAGAGGGGAGCAGAAATTAAGTTTATAATATGACTCCCAGCACCAGCCAATTATGTTAAAGGCCACAGTAACTCTCCAATTAGATGCTTGCACACATACTACCTCCTTGCTGCTTACTGTAAAGCCTTGCCCCAATAGACATTAGGGACTCCATCACCGCCAAAACTGTCCTGCATGACAGTGGTGCATTGGGTGGGGGCAGTGAGCTAGCTTGAATAGAATAAAGACCCTGCTGTGAGTTGCATCAGATTGGCTCCTATATGTTTTTTTTTTTTTGGTGGTGGTGGGGGTGACCACTAACATTTCCCTGGCATTCTCAACTCCATTTTTCTTCTTTTTCTGGTCAGGGCTTTACTCTATAGCCTAGGCTAGCCTTGAAATTAGCAATCCTGCTTCAGCCTCCTTCTCCCTCTGCCCTGGAGGTTCTTTGCATCTCTGAAACTGGGTGTCCAAGGACTCAGCCTTGGAGCTTTACCATCTATACTCAGCCCATCGTCTCCTGTGGATGGATTTATCACCTCTTGACAACTCCTAATTTATCTCTATCCAGTATCTTTCATTTTATCAATATCTGTCCCTTTGTCATTTCTGCTTGGTTATCTAAGAGATTTTCAAATTATATGCTTAGAGTTGATCTTCTGGCCTCTACTCTGTCTTCTTCATCTCAGGCAGTACTGATACATCATTTTAGTTGCTCTGGTCTTGGACCTTTTTATTGTTTAACACTTTCTCCTTGTGATTGAATAGAATTTGATATTGTGAACTTTGGGAGGCTCCTTGGGGGTGTTTCTTGATGGCAAAGGATTATCTTGGTATCTCTTGTTGATCTACTTTCATTATTCCAATGCCTACCTTTGCTATACCTTCTGCATACTCCAGAAGGCTCAGGCCTTTTTGGATTATTTGTAGAAAAGAACATTGTTTCTTGTGGGGCTGTAGCACACGCGTGTGGGTGTGGGTCCTGTTGGGTTGAGTTGTGGGTCCCATGTCTCTGCCACCCAAAGGGGCTGGGTGAGGCTCAGAGGGCAGAATCTCAGGAATTTGACTGTGCTCACTTTACACTGGGTTGTGGGAAGCTGCGTGACTCTACTCCGGGTGGAGAGAACACAGTTTGAGACCCTGTGGGAGCTAGGAGGTGGCTGGAGACAGACTGGTCTCAGCCACTGAAAGGCTGCAGATGGGTTGAGATGGACCAACCTCCAGCCGAAAGGGGCGGGGGAAGAAGATGAGCTCCAGCAGCGCCCTGTGGGGAATGAGACTCTTGGTCATGGCAACTCGCTTGGCTGGGTCATGGCTGGCTCGGCTAATTCACTTGAGTGGGCAGTTTCCATGGCTGGAACACAAAGAGGTCCTTGGCTGGAGATTAGGCAGTGGCTCGGTAGTTGAAGACCCTCTCCAGGGTTCCCCACAGTGGGACCCAAGACGAGAGGTAGTCCGGGTCTTAGAATGTTTATTGTCATGGCTGAAAGTGGATGAAGTTGTACCCGTATTCTCAGGGTGGACCTGAGGTTAAATACCTTTTGCAAGTAGGAGGGAAGTAGGTCTGGGAAGGAATGCTTAATTGGCTATGCCTTCTGGCCTTTAGGTATCTATGAATATGGAGATCTCTTGAGGTTCTGCAGCTTGTAGTCTCCCCTCTAACTTTGGAGGGCTAGTAGGGGCATTGTCCTACGTGCCTGAAAGGTGCAGATCAATGGAGATCTTCTGCCTCATGTCGGGAGCCTGGAGCATGCTGTCCCTTGCAGGGAAACCTGTGAGGTCTCCAACCTGTTGGGTCTCTGGCCATCTCTAGCCAGTGCTGACCAGAAACCATGCTGTCCTTTCACGGTCCTACAGTTTCTATGAATAACTTGCTTCCAATCCCTTTTAAATGACCTTGTTTATCACAATTAAAACATCTTTCATTTTTTATTTTCTTAAGACTTTAGAAATTACTTCTCTTTACAGGTTTTCATCATAAACATGAGATCCAATACCAGCTGTATCTTTAATACATTCCTCTATTGGAGCTGAATTTTAAAGATCTAATCATCCTTCTACATTTGAATTAGCATTTTCAAAAGCCAAAGGTTCAATCGGTATTTTTCTGACTTCTGAATCTGATACTATTCTATTTACATCTGATGTCAGTCTTTGCAAAGAATCAGTGAAGGCTTCTTCTGGACCTTGAATAATTTTAGTAAATGACTCAGATTTCTTTTCTGATTCTTCAACCTTGTCCCAAGCATTTAAAGCTGCTAAATGTCACAGCACCAAGTGTGATCATCAAATTCAAATTTTCTTTGTAATTCAGTATGTTGTTCTTCACATAGAAATCTTGGGAAATATCAATGCCTCTCTCTTTTTCATTGTTCTATGGCTCTAGCTTTCTCTTTCCACCATGGTCACCATTGTTTCCAACATCACCAAATCTTTTCAGTTTTGGGGGATATCTCTGAGTTGCCCATGAATTTAATATTTGCTTCACATAAGATGAATGCACACTATAGGAAATGACTGCTTCCTTAAATCTCACATCTAATATGTCCATAAGATTCCATTTAATTTCATTATAACCTTGGGGTTACTTATTGTCTGATGGTATGTCTTATACAGTAACTGAACAAACTAAAGTTAGTTTCCTAACAACCTTGGCCACTCCCTTTCAGCTTCATTATGCAGTAGCATGGTAGGCTCTTGTCTGTTGTGGGAAATATTAAAAAAGTGGCAACATCCCATGCTATACCCAGCTACTCTCTGCCAGTGGTCTCTCCGCCTCTAGGCTAGCCCCATGTGGCAGTCCTCTCAGCTCCGGTTCACCTGCTCAGAGTTGCTGTACTTTCTCAGCCATCTATCCCATGTAGCTAGTTGTCACAAATCCCCTTAACCCAGTAAATCAAAACTCTAGAAGCTTATAATTAATCAGTCAGATTTGTATATCAATAAATTCTCAATTCACAGGATGCCCACACAATAATTTCAGAGCCAACAGATAATGATACAAGCTGCTCACCTAGATTAGACAAGTTATCCCAATTAGTCTATCTTTTATGATATTCATAGCTATCTGTGGCTAATTAAAGCCACTTGGAATCTGGATCATCTTCCTCTTCCTTCATCTTCCTTCTCCTTCTCTGTCCTTTCTCCTCTCCTCCCTCTCCCCAAACTTTTCAGCTCCACCTTCCCTTTCACTGTCCAATCACCAGTTCCAGCCTTTATTTTACTAGTTAAGGTGGGGAGAAGGTTCACAAGAAGTCACCTGTGTACATGATTCACTCCTTGTCCACACCTCCCTCCTAGAACTGAATTAGCATCAAAATACAAGCAACACCAGGGCTATCCACAACACTTGTCTAATTCCTCTGTCTGTATCTGACTATTTTTCTTTGGTCTTTCTAAGGCTTGTCTAAATTCCTCCATTAATATCTGAGTATTTTTCTTATTTTGTTTAAAAGTCTCTTTAGTTTTCCTTCTAAAGCCTAGCTAGCTCAGTCAGTAGAGAATGGGACTCAGTATTGTGAGTTGCAGCTCACATTGGGTGCCAAACTATTGTTTTTAAAAAACCAAAAATCCCAGCCAATCGATTTTACCCATGAAGACTCAAGAGCCAGGCACTGTGGTGAAAGTCTGCTCACTCAGACAGCCAGAGAAAGCACCCAGCTAACCTTCTTCCTACTCCACTGACATCTCAGAGGGAAAAAGTTCTTTCTCCTCCACACTGTCTTAAATACCATTTTTCACTTATGTTCACTCCCTGTGGGCTTCATTGCTTGCTCCACCTCTTGACCTAGGTTTGTCTTTATTTAGCTTTTAGATAAAAGGTGTGGGCTAGGGCAGAGCCACACTACAACAAAGTTTTTCCAGTTCATAGTCTTGAGGTTCACAATGTGAATAAATATTCTGCAACATGTAATGGTCTGAATAAGAAATCTCCCTTATAGTCTTGAGCATTTGAGTATTTGGTCTCCAGTTGATGACCTTGTTTGCATAGGTTCAGAAGGTGTGGCTTTGTTGGAGACACGTGTCACTGAAGGCAGGATTGAGAGAGTTTAAAGACTGGAGCCATTTTCAGCTGACTGTTTCCTTGTGGTTTGAAGATGAGAGCCCTCAGCTACCTGCTTCTATGCCTTCAATCCACCAACTTGGACTCTAGCCCTCTGGAACTGTTAACCCAAATAAACCCTTCTGTAAGTTGTGCTGGTCATGGTATTTTATCACAGCAATAAAAAAAGTAAGACATTCCTTTTCTGCTTCATCCACTATTTCTGGTTTATCCACTCTACTTTCAAAATATACTCTTGATGTGGTTATAAAAAGATGAAGAGAAAGAGTATGTTCTGTGGAGGTGTGGTGAGGTATGGGGGAAGAGGATGTCTCAGTGGGCCCATGCCAAGGCATCTCTTCCCTCTGAGGGACCAGCCACACACCGGTATAGAATAGAATAGAATAGAGTTTATTCAGGGCATGGGGAGAGGTGTTAAGAGGGTAGTAGAAGCAGAGAGAGAGAGAGAGGGGAAGGAGAGAGAGAGAGAGAGAAGAGAAAGAAGAGAGGAGAAGACAAATAGAGGCGGCCATGAGCGTGTGGAGAGGGAGGGAGGTAAGGGGGAAGGGTCAAGGAGACAGAGAGATCAAGAGATCAAGAGTGTGAGAGAGGAAGAGAGCAAGAGCAAGAGGAGTGGGCAAACAGCCCCTTTTATAGTGGGCAGGCCTACCTGGCTGTTCCTAGGTAACTGTGGGGGTGGAGTTTAGACAAAATGCTAACAACTCTAGTTTCAATACCAGCACTTGAGAGACTAAGGCAAAAGGATAGCTGTGTATGCTTGAGATCAATCTGGGCAACATACATCATGCATTCCAGGCCAGCCTGGGCTACAAAATGAGACCCTATATCAGAAAAAATGACAAACAACACACACATACATGCTCCTACGTGTTGGCACCCATTCACATATGCTGTAATCACCAGTGACTGGTTGACTACTTAACTTCTTCCATTGGTTGCACATTAGTCCAAGCTACTGTTACTTCTCATCTGGATTATTACAGTGGCCATTTGCTCAACCTTGCTCTTGCTCTTGACACAATTCAAGTCTGTTCTCAGCACAGCAGCTAGAGTGATTTTGTTAAACCCGTATCAGATCATGTGAGTCCTTCATTAAGGAAGCCCCACGGGCTTGGGCGTCCTCTTCAGTGGTGTATATTTGGTTCTCATTTATCCTCTGATCTTGTCTCCTTCAGGCACCTACTCACTGGAGCATACACACTGCACACCAGGCTTTCAAGGCTCTCTGATATTTCTAGAACGTGGGTCATGTTTCTGCCTCAGGGGGTTTATACTTTATGGCCTGGTTGGACTGCTCTTTCCTGTGAGAACCAGGTATGGCTTGGCCTTGTGCCTACCCTGGGACCTTTACTTATAGTGTTCGGCCTTCCTCAGTATTCCAGCCTTTCCCCCTTTTTTCTTACCATTTTCTCTACTAATATGCTAGAGTGTACTTGTTCCTTTTTCTTGTTTCTCTCTTTTACCTCCAGTTCTCCCTTTTCTGTGCTCAAAATTGGAGCCACAGCCTCGCATATTCTGCACAAGCATATCTCTACTACCATTTCCTACTTATTTTTGCATATGGGTATATGAGGGTGCATATGCAGATATGTGTAGAGGCCAGCCTTTTTGGTTATTCTTACGAATGCTATGTTTTGAGACACGTCTCTCATTGGCTTGGAGTTCAACAATCTGGTTTGACTGGCTGGCTGGTGAGCCCCAGAGACTTTCTTGTTTCCTTGTACCCAGTGCTGAGAAATATAGTGTGCTACAGGACTGGAGAGATGCTTCAGATGTTGGAAAAGAACCTTGCTTCTAATGCCAGCACCCACTAAGCAACTCATAACCATCTCTAACTCTAATTCTAGAGGACATGATTCTGTCTTTGGCCTCCATGGGCACTGTACACACCATGGTGCATGGATATACATGCAGGCAAAACACCTATACACATAAAAATAATGAAATAAAGAAGAGTTTTTAAAAGTTTATTCAACTCACCATGAGCACAGGGCTTTGAAGAACTGAGAAGTGCCCTGGAAGCCTTCCTGAGTACTAGCTCTCACAGTATCCCACGGTGCTATGCAAGCTGCTAAGAGAGAGAGAAAAACAGTCCTACCTAGTTATAAAAACCTATAAACCACAACAATGACTGGACTGGGGCCAGCAAGAGATCCCCAATGGTACAACAGTGGCATTTTTATCTTGCAGGTAACCAACAGCAATTGAACTTAAGGCTCTTTAAGTAGCAGGGGTAGGGAGTGTTGGGGGGGGATTTTATATTTGGTGCTGTAAATCTAGTCAACAGCCCTCTGAATAGATATCATAGAATCCAAAGGAACCTACGGTGCTGCCATTTTCCTAAACCAATGTAATTTTTGATTCTTTTCTGAACACTTATCCTTATATTCACAGACAAGTGTAGTTCTCACTAACACCCCTTTCCCCCATCAAAAAATGCTTTTTACAACATATGGAGACTACTATAGAGACCCACAACTAGTCAAAATGCAAAATGTGACTATTGGGTGAAGTGGAAACTTAAGGGTTCCTTGGATGTCAGTTGTGTTGGATGGTGTTTTGCTGGGGTGAACACATGAAGGAGTGCTTTCCTGCAGTGGACACAGGTGAAAGGCTAACGAATGTTTAGCTGAAACAGACACTGGACAAAGGATTTCTCTGCTAAAGCAAGCATGTGGAAGGGCATGTGATGAAGGATTCATCACTAACAACACACATGTATTGGTCCGCCTTACATTGTATAGTTGAGCTGATTGTTGGGATTCCATAGAGAGAAATGCACCGAAGAACTTCTGGAGATGTGCTTCAGTTCTTGTCGCTTCCTTGGACTCAAGTGCTGAGGCAAGATTCATGGAGGACACAAGATGTTTGGAGTGTTAAAATAGACTCAATGGACATCGACAGAGATAGAGCTTGGCTTGCTTATAGAGCTAGCTGTGCAATGCTTGTGGGACTTGAGTCTTCACTGAGTTTCACTGAGAGAGGCTACAGCCAAGAACTTCTCCTTGCATCCCTGTGGTCCCTCCTGCTGACTCAAGCAGAGGCTAAGGCCTGGCTGTTTCTGCTAGGTAGTGCCAGCATGCTGATATCATGTTTTGCTATCCCAACTCTACTGAACTGGACTGCTGATGTATCTGTGAAATGTTTGCAAGTGGATCAAGCTGATGCTGCTGACATGTGAACTGAACTGCTGATTTCCAGACAACACAAATGGGAGTTGCTCACAAGAACCTTCTAAACAGGTTCACTTCTCCATATCCTTTCTTTCCACTACCTCTGGTGGGTTGTGGGCTAAAAGGGATGTTAAAGTATTTAAGAACAATACTAAATGGACTCAGTATGTTGTATGGCATATGTGTGTGTGTGTATGTATGTATGTATATATGTATATAAGGAGAATGGGTCATGGATTTGACAGCAAGGGGCACATAGGAAGAGTTGGGCTTGGAGAAAGTAAGAGGTAGAAATGTAAATACAATACTTACGTATGAATTGAATTCTCAGAAAAATATATATAAAATAGTATACCATCATTCCCAGCTTGATGTGTGTGTTTATGTGTGTCTATGTGTTTGTGTGTGTGTGTAAGTGTGTAAAATCAGCTTACAAAACTAATTTGCTTCCACATGGAATTTTCATTTTGGTTGATTATCCCTCCCCTCTCATCTTCCTGCTTCTCCTTTCTCCATTGTTCCCTTTTGTCCCCATGACCCCTACTTCCACTCCTATTCCATTGTATTCCCTTCTCCCCTCCCCTATCTCCCTTAACACATCCAGCCTTCTAATCAATGAGTTGGAGATTGAACTTGGATTCTCATGTTTGCAAAGCAATTAAATTACTGAGTCAGCTCCCTAGCCGGCTTTTGCTATGAGCTTGCTATGAAGCCCAGGCTGGTCTTGAACTTGTAGTTCTCTTCTCTGCCTCAGTCTTCTAAATTCTGGGATTATAGGCATGTGTATTTACTGACTCCTCCCTTCATATAGGCTCTCATTTAGCCAAAGAAGACCTTGAATTTCTAAATCCCCTGCCTCTATCCCTGTTAGGATTACAGAGAAGTGATGTTATGCCTGGTTTATGCAGAGCTGAGGATCCAACTCAGGGATTTGTTCCTGGTGGGTAAATACTCTACCAACTGAGATATAGCCCCAACTGCCTTTACTTAGGGTTTCTTTTTTTTATTTTTTTTAGTTTTTTTCGAGACAAGGGTTTCTCTGTGTAGCCCTGGCTGTCCTGGAACTCACTCTGTAGACCAGGCTGGCCTCGGACTCAGAAATCCGCCTGCTTCTGCCCTCCCAAGTGCTGGGATTAAAGGCGTGTGCCACCGCCACCCGGCAACCCCTACCCTTTTAATGTCTATGTCGTTACTAATCTCTTAAGTCATAAAAGAGCAGGAATCTTTTCCCCCAGTGCTAGGGATTGAACAGGGAATTTACCACATTATAGACCAGTGCTCTACCTCTGAGCTTGACCACTTCTGATAACTTGGATTTTTTTTTTTCCTAAGACAGGTTATATAGCCCCTGGCTGTCCTGGAACTCACCGTGTAGACCTGGATGGCCTTGTACTCACAGAGAGCCACTTGCTCTGCCTCCCTGGTGTGAGAATTAAAGGTGTGTGCCAGCACCACCTAACAATCTTATAGAATTTTTAAAAATGCTGTTAAGCAAAACAAGACAAAATGTCTATAACGCCTTTATCTGTAGATCATACCGTATACTTTAGCCTACAATCTAGACTTTTCTGCATATATCTCCACACTTCTGTATTATCTTCAGAAAGTGTGATATTCTTGGTCTGTTTTAATTATTTAATTTACTTTTCCACCCCCTTTTCTGAGACAGGGTCTTGCTCCATTGCCTAGGTGGGTCCCAAATTCCTGAATTCAGTTGACTTTCCCGATTTATGATAAGAGTCATAGAAATCTACCACTGAACCCAGATCCCCAGCATCCTTTCGAATTTTTATCCTTTGGTGGTGCTGAGAATTGGACCAGATCTTATGCAAGCACCTTACAATTAAGCCATGTCTTCAGCCCATCCATCATTACTTTTTTTTTTCCTGTGAGCAAGCACAGGCTGGATTCGAACTCGGGAGAGGCAGCCACCTCTGACTCCAGGAGCGTGGCGACTGCAGTGGTACGCCACTGCTGGTCGGCTCCATCATTACTTTTAATGGCTCCATAATCCATTTGTAATAAATTTGATATACTCCAAGTTGCTTAATGAATTCGAGCTATAGCTATCCTGTGTGCGTTTGTGTGGGTGTAATTGAAAGTGATATAATGGTGTTGGCATGCTTTGAACAGGAAGGATTGCCAGGGACCAGCCCTGGCCTTCACAGGTACAGCTGAAGTGGAACACAGGGGCCCAGAAGCTGCTGGCTTCTGGTAATTTGACTCCAACTGATAGCAACAGGGGAATTAGGAAAAAAAAAAGCCTTAGTTTCTTTCCAGCTCAAGGGCCCCTTGCAGGTCAGGTGAGAGGCTTGGAGCTTGTTAACTCTTTGTGAACCAGAGAGAAAAGAGAGGAGGAAAGAAGGGAGAATTCAGGCACACACATAGACCATTTTTTGGCTGGGCTTGACCATCTGTCTCAACAATTCCACAAGTGTTCATGCTCACTCACATAATACACTATATGTACAAATGTTTGTCTTTGTTAGAGTTTTACTGTTATGAACACACACCATGACCAAGACAACTCTTATAAGGACAACATTTAATTGAGGCTGGCTTACAGGTTCAGAAGTTCAGTCCATTATCATCAAGGCAGGAACATGGCAGCATCGAGGAAGGCATGGTACAGGAGGAGCTGAGAGTTCTATATCTTTATCTAAAGGCTGCTAGCAGAATACTGGCTTCCAGGCAGCTAGGATGAGGGTCCTAAAGCCCACACCCACTGTGACACATCTACTCCAACAAGGCCACACCTACTCCAAAAGGGCCACAGCTTCTAATAATGCCACTCCCTGGGCCAAGCATATACAATCCATCACATTCCACTCCCTGGCCCCATAGGCTTGTTCAAACATATGAGTCTATGGGGGTGTGGGACCACATAAGGGTATCCTGGTTCTTGGCTGGGCATGGGCCTAGAACCCCGAGACTCCAAGGGAGAAATGGCAGGAGTTCGGCCATGTCTCCAGAACTCAGGGTCCTAACAAGCAGTCCAATCTCCATGGACCTACATTGTTCAGTCACGTAGGCCATTACAGCCCTTCCCAAAGTGCACAGGTAGAGGGTGTAACTACAGGTCTCAGGCCCTAGAGATTTACATACTAATGAAGGCCAGAGGGTTGAGCCAATTAAGCATTGCCCCCAGAACCTCCCCCTTTTTCCCTCCCTACTTAACCCAGGTCTGCCCTGAGTTTCGGGGGGGTACATCCAGATCCATCCACCATCTGCCATGACAATAAAGCCTTTTGGAACCAAGGACTTCCTCGTGTCATTGGGGCCTGCGGGGCCTGCCGCCACCGAAGCCTCCAGGCCACTGCCGCGTAGGCCCAGAGGCCACTACTGTGGCCCCCCAGTTTTTTCCCACATTTTGGGGCCCAACATGGGGCCCCAAACAGCCACGCAACTACAGACAAGCTAGCCGAACAGCCATCTCTCAGACAACCACAAGGACCCACATCTTCAAGCAGCTAACCAGGCCGCCAAGTCTGCTAAGCAAGTACTGTAGCCAAATCTCTCCCTCGGGGTGCTGCCAGGGCCTCTTTCTTCCCTCCCCTTCTTGTTTCTCTCAGCTGTGGGTTGGCTGGTCATGCGCCCACATGCCCCCAAGTCTCAGTCCTTCCGCGGCCTCTCAGCGACCTGAGAGCCCAGGGCTTGAGACCAGTGATCCCTAGCCGCCTCCGGGCAAAGGGATCTCCAATCCCCCCTCTTTTCTCTCAGCTGTGGGTTGGCTGGTCATGCATCCACATGCCCCCAAGTCTCAGTCTTTCCGAGGCCTCTCAGTGGTCTGAGAGCCCAAGGCTTGAGACCTAGCCGCCTCCGGGCAAAGGGATCCCCAATCCAAGAGCTCTGCACCCTTGTGGAACCAGACTGAGTTGGTTCCCCGCCCAAGTACGAGCCCAGTGGTGTCTACTTGGTGCGGTGTGAGACAAACACAGCCAAACCTTCCACGGCCCCCCTTTTCCCTGGTGTTACATGGAATAAACTCAGCCAAGATCCCGTGAGCTCCTGCCATGCTAAACTACCATCCCAGCCTACTGCGTCATGGCAGACACATAGACCCACAACGCAACAGAGACTCATGCCCATGAGTGCCCATTCTCGGGCCTACATCATTCCCTACAGGTGGTAGAGGATGTGGGCAAAGCCAGCTCCAAGAGTACCCCCCGCTGGTGCCTGCCAAGAACCTCTCCACGGAACCGTGAGTAACTCCAGCCTGGTTCACAAGACTAAGCAGGTCTCTCACTGTCCCCCCTCCTCTCTCTCTCTCTCCCTCCCTTCCCTCCATGTGTTCTCCAGCTCAAGGGTAAGATGGCGGCGACTCCCTAGCCTCCACTCTGCCCATCCCCCAGCTCCATAGAGATACTCATTCTAAGACTCTTTTCCTTGAGTGAGAGACTCCTTGAGGATGAGACTGTCCTGTAACTCTCAAGACTTCAGTCTTTAACACACTGCCTGCTAGTGTAGGTTTCTTTCTTCCCACGTATTCTCCAACTCAACAAGATGGCGGTGACACTCTAATCTCTGCTCTCTGCCCCTCCCCCAGGGGTCAGCCTTTCATGCTCTGCCTGCTAGCTTCTCATGAACACTGGCTCTGAACTCTAGTCCCCAGTGATTTTCCCTCAGGGGGTCAGTCTTTCACAGGCTGCCTGCTAGCCTAGCATAGACTTCCTCCACTCCTCTGTCATTTGCGGCCAGTTCTGGCTGCCTGAAGCAACAGGGCCGACACCCTGGTTGCTCCCCTTCCCCCTTCACCTCCTAGGTCATTTGCGGCCAGCTACAGCCCAGCTGGCTTGCCTGAAGCCCCTTCTCCCCTGTATTCCTTTCAGTTTCTTTCTCGCGGCTAAAACTCCAGGCTAAGCCTGGAGAAACTGCGTGCCAACTCCCAGCTTCTCCCAGGAGCTGCCAGCTACACGCCAGCTTCCATGTGTCTCTCTCCCATAACTCAGTCTCTCACACAGAACCTCACTCTTTCTGACTCTCCTATCAAGCCTCTAAGTTTTTCTTCAAGGTTTGCCTTTTACTTCTAAGAAAAACAAATGGGGAATACCCTGGCCTCTCTGCTAGAGCACCCAGCCGCCACATGGCAGAGCAGGCCCCTCCCCCCAATGCTTCTAAACCCGCCATTAATGCCTTTTCTTTCCAACAGGAAGACCTAAAACAACAGTGTTTGTGCTTTCAACCCAAAATTTTTTCGCTTTTTCTTACTCACAAGTGCCTTCTAAGACTAAATTTCCTCAAACACCTTTGCCTTTCCAGGATCTTAATGACAGACCATGATGTGCTTGCTCCCAAGTGACTTAATGCTTAATACTCAACCTTTGCAAACCCACAAACACACACCAGTGTATTAATTGGTAAGGAGCTTCCAATTGGCGGGAGGGACCCTGGACACCCAGATAGGGCCTAGCCAGCCCTCCCTGGGCTAAGGGGTTGACTTTTCATTGCTCCAGTCCATATGACTGACCTCTAGCTGACCTACGACTTAGGACATTGACCATTGGGTGATTCCCCTCCTTGAAAGTAGTTCACAGCTCCCCCCAAGCTCTTGCAGCAGCCAGAAATCCTAGTACTAGGTTGGGCTACGTTCGGTGTTCTCTGCAGCCGAGGACCCTAGATATTCTTGTGACGACCTGATATTTAGGCTGTCTGACTGATTTTGTTGCCGGCTTTTCTTTTGGGACACCGATAGAATAGCTCGGTAACAGCCCCCATCACCCAATGGGCAACACATTGTCTTTGACTGCATCCACAGACACCCCACTGGGTTGTCTCCTGAAAAGCCTCAAATCTCTAAAATTAACACCTGATTTGAGGCCTTCCAAATTGATACACCTCTGCAATAAGGTCTGGATTCGATACCCTCTAGATAATGGACTAAAGTGGCCACTTAATAGCACACTAGACCTGATCATTTTAAAAGGTCTTAACACATACTGCTAGCCGTCTGGTAAATGGAAAGAAATTTCCTATATTCAAGCACTTATGCATTTATCTACCTTCACTCTAATACCTCTATGTGTTCTGCCTGTTCCCCCATTCCCCACTGGTCAGAGTAACCATCCACATGGTCCCAAGAAAGATTTCTTGAGCTCAGAGCTAACCCTGTTCTTCCCTGACTCTCATTCTAGGATTCCCCCTCCTCCTCTGCTATCTGCAGCCGCCTGGACCCACTTAGTTCAGTTGGTTTGCCTGAAGCAGCGGGTCCGGGACCCGGCTGGCTCCCTTCTCCTCTGTGGTTCTTAGCTCTGCTCTGGGTCTACTCCTTACATCCTGCCAGGGACCCTCTCTGAGACTTGCTTCCCCACATGCGTAACCACCCTTGCAAAGGGCTTGGCTGCCCGAGCATGCAGTGAGATACTTTCTCTCCCTCTCTGCCTGGGACCTGTAAAGTGAGTGCTAGCAGTGCCTTCCACCACAAAAACAACTAACATGAACGTTGCTGTGATATGGGACATGCTTGCTTTTCCTTGCCCACTACAGCTGCCAGAGACACTGGGCAATGACTTCCAGATGCTAGTAGGAAGTCCTGCTCTGTCACTGCTGTGGCAGACCTGACCTGCAGCACCTGTAGCTCACAGCCCCTACCTGCCATTCATACAATCCAACTTTCTTATTTTGGTCCTAGCCAAATGTTTCTTTGCTAATACAAAAATGTGCTTTTCTCTACCTATACAACCCGCCAAAGTTACTTAAGACTCTGTCTTAATAGATTTTTACTACTGCTATTAAATTCTATTCAGTTACAACCAATCCTTATGGCTTTCAATCTTGTCAGAAGTCTGCTAATAGTATAAGTTTATGGCTGACACAATTCTCAAAACCTCTAACAGTCGACCAAAGATGGTTTCAGAAGACTTGGACACTGGACACCTAGAAGATACAGCCTGGATTGTATGCGATGATATAGTCACTAACAAATGCAGTGGACTAAACTGGATGCTCTGAGTCAAATGACTTGGCTAAACCAAGCTAAGTCATTTCTCATGTCACGCGTATGCGTATCCGTTCCACAGAAAAAAGGCCCTGTGTCTTCTGTACTTGGAAGCAAAACTGACTTTGCCCAAGAGACTATGGAGACCATGTGAACTGTTGGCTAGTGGACTCTGTCATTTTTTAAAATAATACATAACTGGTAGATTATTATTTACTCTTTCTCAGACTTCTGACTACATTGACAGCTAAGCTTTCACAGATATTATCTGTTACCTCATTACCTAAACTCAGTTGCCATCAATTAAATGCTTCATATTTCCTCTTCTTGCTATGACACTGTCCTAATATCATCTGAGTTCCTATTAAGTTGCCTAACTCTAATAAAACATTCCACTATACGATCCAGCAAAGGTTCGTCTTAAAGGCTGCTCGTGTTGTTAACTCATGCTGTTATCTCTTTTGTAAACTTATAAGCTACAGGAAACCCACTCAGATCTACCTCTCATGGACCAGATAGATGCCATCCAGATAAGTACATCTGCCTAAAGTTCCTACTTACTACCTATTACAAAGGGTGGGATCCCTCTGGGTTTCAAATGTACATCTTAGGAAAAAATTTCTTTCTCCCAAATGTACTTAATCTTATTCCCTACATCTTGTCAAGTCCAGGCACATCCAGAACAGCTCCAGAGAAGCAACCTCCAGATGCTCCATCTCCTGTCACACACATAGTTGCTTCTATTGGACCTGTTCCTTCTGACTTATCCTCAGATGGCTCCATAGACCCTGGACAGCAGGAAACAATCAACTCTCCTAAGACCAAACAAACATCCCCCATACCCATTCTTCTAGGCTCTCCCTAAAGACTTGTTGCCCCCAATGCCAGCAGGAAGTAGCCAGATATCATGACGATCCTATTCCTGCTTCATGGTCACCTCTTTCTAATTTTTCTTTTTTAATTAAACCAAAACGGGGGAATGTTAGCATTCTGTCTAAACTCCACCCCCAGTTATCTGGCAACAGCCAGGTATGCTCCTCCCCACAGTTACCTGGCAACAGCCAGGTAGGCCTGCCCACTATAAAAGGGGCTGCTTGCCCCCCTCCTCACCCTCTTACTCTCTTGCTCTCTCGATCTCTTGCCTCTAGCATCCCTCTGTCTCCTCCCCCCTCCCCCTTCTCTTCCTCCTCTCTCCATGTGGTCAAGGCCAGCCTCTACTTTTTTCCTCTCTTTCTCTCAGCCATCTCCTCCTGTTTCTCTCCCCACCTTTGCCCTCTGTCCTGAATAAAACCCCTCCCCTGTGGAACCGTTTGGTCTGGTGTTGTCTGTTCTAAGCTGCACGCCAAAGTCTAACAGGTACAACCTTGGCTGTCTCTGGAGCTTCTTTGTGCTCTCAGAAAACATTTCCCAGAAGATTTTTCCTCAGTGATGCTGGTCTCTCTCTCTCTCTCTCTCTTTTTTTTTTTTTTTTTTTTTTGGTTTTTCGAGACAGGGTTTCTCTGTGTAGCCCGGGCTGTCCTGGAACTCACTCTGTAGACCAGGCTGGCCTTGAACTCAGAAATCCGCCTGCCTCTGCCTCCCAAGTGCTGGGATTAAAGGCGTGCGCCCACCACCGGCTGATGCTGGTCTCTTCTTAATCACCACTAATATCTTAGCTCCAGCTAACCAGCATCAATTGTCCCAGTGTGGGACTGCATAAGGGTATCCTGGTTCTTGGCTGGGCATGGGCCTAGAACCCTGAGACTCCAAGGGAGAAACGGCAGGAGTTCGGCCACATCCCCAGAACTCAGGGTCCTGACAAGCAGTCCAATCTCCATAGACCTACATTGTTCAGTCACATAGGCCATTACAGCCCTCCCAAAGTGCACAGGTAGGGTGCAACTACAGGCCTCAGGCCCTAGAGATTTACATACTAATGAAGGTCAGAGGGAGGAGCCAATTAAGCATTCCTCCCCAGAATCTTCCTCTTTCTCTCTCCCTACTTAACTCAGGTCTGCCCTGAGTTTGGGGGGTTACATCCAGATCCATCCACCATTCACCATGACAATAAACCCTTTTGGAACCAAGGATTCCTCATGTCATTGGGGCCTGCCGGGCCTGCCGCCACCGAAGCCTCCAGCCACTGGAACCTGGGACCTTCCTCCGGTACAAGAGACAAGCTGCCTGGAGGCCTCCAGGCAGCCTCCACCTCTCAGGTCCTGGGCCGCTGCTGCGTGGGCCTGGGGCCTGCCACTGCGGCCCCCCCCAGTTTTCTCCCATATCCCAGTAGTCCCTTCTATTTTTCGCTCTAAAGCCAGAGCTACGTGTCTGAAGCTGCCAAGTTCTACTTCTTACGGGAGTTGGAACATGGCCCCCTTGTTCTATTACATTATCACCAGCTTTTTGTTTTCCAGTCCTTAACTGCCTAAGCTTGGATGTCCTGGAACTTGCTCTGTAGATTGACTTTGGATTCAGAGATCTGCATGTCTGTTTCCTAAGCACTGGGATTAAAGGTGTGGTCCACCAAGCCTGGATTTAAGTTTTTTGTCACCTAGAACCTGCTTTGTTGTAGGCTGGCCTTGAACTCAGAGATCTGCTTGTCTTTGCCTCCTGGGATTAAAGGCTTGTACCTAAATTTAACTGGGTGGGATCTTGCCCCAAGGTCACTACTCCCTTAATTCAGTTTAACATCCTTGAACACTGGATTCAGCTTCATTTCACTTCCTGGTGTTCCTTTAAAATTCAAACCATATATTTTACATTTTTCCTTTCTCAGTTTGCTATGCTTGTTTAAAAGGCCCTTCATCAGACTTAACCAGAGACCAAAGGCTTTTTTGAGACATCCTTTGTTGATGCAATTAATATAAATCTCTTTACCTTAGCCTCAGGCAGTCTCTTCAGACAATGGAAAAAAACAACCATGTTCTTCACCAAAACATCACAAAAACAGTCTCTCGGCCACATATTAAAATTATCTATGGAAAATTCTTGGGCCAGCAGGCCTACACAGTTCAAATGACCCTTAGCACCAGTGACTTTCATATTCCTAATAGGATGGCCCATTAAACCCCACTTAAAGCATTCCATGGCTTTCCAAATCCAAAGTCCCCAAATCCACATCCTTCCAAACAAAAGCATAGTCAGGCCTATCACAGCACTATCCCAGTCCCTGGTACCATTTTCTATCTTAGTTATCTTTTACTGCTGTGAACAGACACCGTGACCAAAACAACTCTTAAAGGACAACATTTCACTGGGGCTGGCTTACAGTTCAGAGGTTCAGTCCATTATTATCAAGGTGGGAACATGGCAGCATCTAGACAGGCATGGTACAGGAAGAGCTGAAAGTTCTACATCTTCATCTGAAGGCTGCTAGGAGACTGACTTCCAGGCAATTAGAATGAGAGTCTTAAAGTTCATACCCACAATAACACACCTACTCCAACAAGGCCACATCTACTCCAACAGGGCCCCATCCTCTAATAGTGCCACTCCCTGGGCTGAGCATATACAAACCATCACACACATAGACAGACACACATTTGGTGGATGGAATAGAGCCCCCAAAAACCACACTTAATTTCTTTTCTCTGGCAGTTTATATCTTCTTAGAGAAAAGTTCTTTATAAAACTACATCATGGATAAAATGTTACACACAAGGGGAGTTACAGAAGGATGTCCATAGTAAGTTCAAAGTAGTGTTTCATTCTATAAGCTCATTATAAGTTCAAAGCAACAGTTTCACATGGCCCTGCTTTATCATAGTGTACACTTCATCCTTAGACCTGACCTAGAATGAGTGTTTTTCCTTGATCACAAATTTGTTTCAAGCCTGCTTTCTTATCCTAATGCAATTAGCCTGTGACACTTGAAGATTTACAGAGTTCTATTTGCAGCTTTATTCTACAGTGGGCTTGGAATTACTTGTATAAATTCAGGAATTCTATAAAATCATTATCTGGACATATTGAAATTATGAAATCATCAATTTGTCTACATAGCATTACCATATGAAAGTACATCTTCATTTTGATTCTGTAGGAATTTTGCCCAATAGGGTGGGCGGTGCCCAGGAATCATTAGGCCGTGTAACAGTAACAGGAAAGGCATGTCAGCAGTGAGAAGCAATCCTGGGATAAATTCTCTAAGCACCTTGCATCTCAGAGCTCACCATCACAGCCATGCAAAACAGTGGGCCGTCTCCAGAAAACTCATTTCCATGCCTTATCAGTCTTTCATAGATGGCTTCCGGCAGAGGATCTAGTATAGACATCCTGCTCAGCTGTCTCCAATTATTTAACTAATAGGGACGACATGTATTTTGCCTGGTTTCGGAAAATTGACTTAGTTGAGTGACTGAACATTAAATAGAGGTAATTTTAACTTCATAGAAATAAACATTGCAATATTTCTTAAACATAGACAAGGATTTCTTGTTGGGATAGTGACCTCTTTCTGAAAGTTTTCAAGGAAGGCTGGTGTCCTTATTTCAAAAGGAATTACAACTTTGAAAGAATTTGCATGGAATTTTATAGCATCTGAAAGATAATCTCTAGAAGAGTTCAGTTATACTGTCATGCCGGCTTCTTGGAGCTGAACATGTGGCTTCAAGCTTCCTCTTGTCTCCAGACTAAGGCAGGGGCCCAAGTCCTCACACTTTATGGGCTCCTGTAAGGTTTGGGAACAGAGAATCAGGAGGTAAGAAAGCAGATATTAAATGTTAGCAATAATTGTCCGTTCTTCTTATTTTTACCTTTTGAAACTTATGCTTGGTTAATGTGCACTAATTAATGCACATTAATTAAATAACAAATTAATTAATGCCCCCCATCCTTTTGCCTCTCTGTTTTAATTACTTTTATCCTTTTCTTTCACTCTCTGACCTAATTGCTGATACCAAATTCAGGCTTCATGATTCATTGGTGAGTTTGGTAGGGATGCTGTGAGGAATAAGACCTGGGAAGTTTTTAAGTGGTTCTGGGATCTCCTTGCTCCCCCACCCCAAGATTTGTCACCTCTCATTATCAAATTGATCCTTCCTCTTCTTTTTCAAGTCATGCCCCTGGAAAGTAGAAAGCCACAATCCCTTTCTGGGCCTTCAATGACCGTGTGGGAGAATCCACAGGAACGAACCAGGAAAACAACCATAATTGTGTTGGGTGCTCTGGGGTGTGACTATATAGGGATGCTGGAGTCACTAAGGAAACCCAAAGTTGAGCTATGCTGTGGGGAACCACTGACGTTGGAGATAATTGAGCAATGGAACATGACTTGTTGGAATCCAGTTACACTTCAAGATGAAACATACAGATTTCAGATGGTTAATATAAAACTGAAAGACACCCACAAATAACATTTTGAACATAAATGAGAATCGTGGATCAGTGGCAGAGTGCCTGCCTCATACACACGAGGCCCCAGCACTGAGCTCCAGCACTGCAAGAGATTTTTTTCTTTTATTTCTCTGTACTTACATTTTATTTTGTGGTTGTTTATTTTATAAGTATAGGTGTTTTGTCTGCATGTTTATCTGTGCACCACAGGTATGTCTGATGCCCTCAGAGGCCAGAAGAGATTGTCAAATCTCTGGGAACCAAAGTTACAGGTGGTTGTGAGTTGCCATGTGGGAGTTGAGAATTGAACCCAGGTGCTCTGGAAAAGCAGCCAGTTTTCTTCACTGCTGAGCTATCTCTATGGCTTTTACTTTTTAAAATGTAGTTATGATAAATTTTAAATTGGGGCATAGTTGACACTTTTGCCTTGTCTTGTCCTAAGGAACAATACTGCTCAAAACAAAAAACAAAACAACAACAACAACAACAAAACCCAAAATCCCCAACCCCCCAAAAAACAACAAAACAAACAAACAACAAAAAAGCCTGTGCTACTTAACGTGTGGACTCTGTACCAGCAGCTGCAGTAACACCTCCTGGGGGCTTGTGAGAAATGAGGGTTCAGGAATCTGGGTTGTAGTTCAAAGTCAGCCTGTGCTTTAGCAAGGCCTAACACACACACACACATACACACACACACCCGCAGTACGCACGCACACACAAAAGCACACACGCACACAAGAAAGCACACACACAAATTTGGCATGTATGTATGTGTGTATGACATGTATGTGCAGAGGCCAGAGGTCCTCACTGGGTGACTTCTACCACTCTTGTCTTAGGTAAGGTTTTATTACTGTGCTCGGTGACCACAGCAACTCTTGTAAAGGAAAACATTTAACTAGGGCTGGCTTAAAATTCAGAGGTTAAGTCCGTCATCATGACAGCATGTAGGCAGACACGGTGCTGGAGAAGGAGCTGAGAGTTCTACATCTAGGTCCTCCTGGCAGAGAGAGAGAGAGAAAGATAGATAGATAGAATAGATAGATAGATAGATAGATAGATAGAAGAAGAAGATAGAGAGTAGAGAGAGAGAGAAGAGAAGAGAGAGAGAGAAGAGAGAGAGAGAACCGACTCCAGTGACATACTTTCTCCAAGGCCACACTCCTAATAGTCCAATTCCTGTTATTTTATGTACATGAGTACACTGTCGCTGTCTTCAGACACACCAGAAGAGGCATCGGATCCCATTACAGATGTTGTGAGCCACCATGTCATTGCTGGAATTGATTTTCAGACTCTGGAAGAGCAGTCAGTGCTCTTAACCTTTGAGCATCTCTCCAGCCCCTCTCCATCATATTTTTTGGGAGGGATCTCATGCCGAACCGGAGCTTCCTGCTTTGCCTAGACTATTTGGCAGGAAGCCTCAAAGATCCTGTTGCTGTTACTGTCTTCCCAGCATTGGAATTAACAGCAATGTGTTGGTGTGCCTGGATTTTTACATGGGTGTTAGGGATTCAAGCTCCGGTCTTCTTGCTTCATGGCAAACAGTTCACTGACAGTCATCTCTTCAGCCTCCAGATTTGCATTTTAACCAGCTGCTAAGAGTAGCAATGCAGAAGCACCTTTGAGAAGTATCTTAGCTTTTAGTGCTAGACAGGACTGTGTTTGAACGTGGCCACTGCACATGGTGCCACATAACATGTAAAGTATTTGCAAAATGTCATTGCTGCAACTGTGTGCTATCTCCCTGGACCACTTGCTTGTCTCCCAGAGAGACCTTGGTGTTTAATAACATTTTGCACCTTGGGTCAGGAGGTGGGAGAGAAGAGGGTGTGTAGTGGGAGATGGAGAAGTGTCTGGAAAAGACAAAGTCCCTGTTTGTGCACTGCAGTTAATGGTTAACTGTGTGTGGACAAAGGAGCCGTTGAGACTGTGGACTTTACTTTATGTCTCCCTTTCTCAACAATTATTGTCCGTGGCTTAATCACCCTCGTGTACAAGAGGGTTCCACCCAGAAGAAGAAGATCTGGGCTTTCCATTTGGAGCATGCTTTTCCCCCCTTCTCTGGCTAAGTAGATAAAGACTCCCGAAACCACAGCTGGCTATTCCACCTGTAAAGTATGGATTATGCTTTGAAGACAGTAATAAGTAAATGACTCCAGTAGAATCTTTTATCAGCTTTATTGACCTATATTTTGCACGCCATAAAATTCATCCATTTTAAGTATTTGAGTAGAACTTTTGTAAAAATCAAGTTGAAATGTTATGATTTTTTTCTCAGTCCTCCTGTATGATCAGAGAGCTTGAAATTGTCAGTGCTTGGCTGTTTTTGACTATGATGTCATTTAGCCATAATGTGAAACGCTGATCCCCAATGTTCTTTCAGAGAACATTGGCCCAGAGAATTTTTCAGTTAATGTGAAGTCACTACATATTTCATGTCTTCCCGCAGAGTAGCATGTAGTCATGGATTTGTTATGTTACGTAAATATGAGTCTGATCATTCTCCAAGTCATTTCAAATAACTCCTTGTATATCATCATTCACTTAACTCTAGTAATGCATTTCTAAATATAATTAATCACTATTCTCTGATAGATATTTGTCCATAGTTAGAAAAAAATTACCAGCTTTGAAGAGAACTAGTATCTTGTAGTATGTAAAAGTGGTAATTTTGTAAGGAAAAGAAATATACATGTAGTAAAAATAGAGAAGAAATAAGAAATAAATGACAGAAGTGAATAAGAAGCTAAAGTATCAATCCCACACTTGGACATGCCCAGAGAACATTCCAAATTGAAATGAAATATTCTTAACATTTTCTCCTCTGTGCCTGATTTCTTCATAATTGAGAAGTTCACACCCAATGGATACGAGGACTCTATTTATAAATATACATGCATTTTTTCATTAGATAAAAATGTCTTTTTCTGAGTCTTGTCATTCCTTAAGAAATTGTTTTTGTTTATTTGTGTGTGTCCATTTGCGTATCTCTGTAGGCTTATACATGCTATGATGTACATAGGTCAGTGAACAACATTCTAGAGTCAGTTTTCTCTGGACATCTTGTGGGCTGGGAATCAAACTTAGGTTGTTAGCCTGAGTGTAAGCACGTCTACCCATTGAGTATCTCACTTGACTTCCTCACTGTTTCCCTTCTTTTTTCTTTTTGAGGAAGAGTCTCACTATGTAGACCAGGCTAGTCATATAGAGATCTGCCTGCTGGGATCACAGGTGTGCAGCACCACACCCAACCTGGCCTGTTATGTCTCTCTCTGTCTTTCTCTGTCACTATCTCTGTCCTCTGTCTCTGTCTCTGTCTGTCTCTCTGTCTCTCTGTCTCTCTCTCTTTCTCTCTCTCTCTCCTCTCTTTCTGTTTTCAAGACAGGGTTTCTCTATGTTGCCCTGGATCTCCTGGAACTTGCTATGTAGACCAGGCTGACCTGAACTCAGGGATCTGCTGTCTTTGCCTCCCAAGTGCTGGGAGTGTAAGCCACTACCACCTGACCTTTTACACTATTTAAAAACCATTGGGAAGAGGGAGAGGAGGAGGGGAGAATGAATAAAGGAGAAAGAATATTGACCTTGCAGATATGACACTGATAAAAGTGCACCCTGCCTTCTCTCAGCCTATGGATGAGCTGAGACTGTTACTCCCTAATACTGCAAAAGAAGCCAGTCCACAGTCCAGAGCATAGTGCCTGTCAGGTGTGCAAACAGATATACCACACAGGTGTTTGGAAAGGCGGTTGAATGAACCTTTGACCCAAGCAAGAGATGTAAAAGAAAAAAAGAAAACAAAGCCTTTAAAAAATGGTTACCAGACATAACTTTTTCACCCAATAAAGCAAGATGTAAACATACCCAGACATCTTAAAGGGACATTTGTGTTCCTGTCTATGGTGGGGAGGCTCAAAAACGAGGCTCACCAGACTGCAGAACGTTATGTTTTCATGTGTCTAGAGAGACGTTCCTACTCACCCACTCTGCTCCCAAACTGCTGTGAATAAAAGAGTGTTGCTTTTACTGTCTTCGGAGCTCATGATTGACAGAAGGGGAACCCACAGACAGGACTTTCTATTTTTTTTCTTTTTTTGGTTTTCGAGACAGGGTTTCTCTGTATCGCTCTGGCTGTCCTGGAACTCACTCTGTAGACCAGGCTGGCCTCGAACTTAGAAATCTGCCTGCCTCTGCCTCCCAAGTGCTGGATTAAAGGCGTGTGCACCACGGCCTGGCTCAGACAGGACTTTCTAAATCACCACCCTCTTACATCCCTAAATCAAACCCAGCAAGCTCCTTACTGACTGTTGCTTACTGGCCTGAGCTGTAGAGGTAGATTTTACTCTATAGCTTTTGTGAGTCATTCCTACCACCCATCTGGGCTCATTTTCAGGGAAATGAAAAGGGTATGTATAACTATTGTAAAGGACCAATAAGGCACATTCATGCACAATAAAGGGAGTCCTGCTGTGCCTTTAGCTTTAATGACTTTGTATCATACATGTTAAATCAGTAGCCTTTCTATTGATTATTGAAAAAGAAAACATGGTTTCAATTTTAAAAAAGCATAACTTAAAGATAACTGGATAGAAAGAAATGTAGTTGGATGGTTACTACATCCAGAATCATCTTTTTGTCTCCCTTTCTCCAGCACATCTTCATTTTCTCCTTCCTAACCAGCCCTACCCTTCCCTCAGTAGTGTAAACCCAACTGGTCACAGACCTCTATGTATACATGTACACAAATACACGTACACACACACACAGACTGGCTTGTGTTTGCTATCTCAGCTGCAGAATGACACACAAGGTGTGTGACGGGAGATCTAAGGAGATGTCATTCAAAGCTGAGGTTCTATCTGGGGAAGAGGGGAAGGCAGGCAGAAATGGTACAAACACCATTTCCTTTGACATATGCAAATGTTCACCTATGGCAGCTCTCAGGGCAAAGCTTGACTTCTGAGTTCTCTAATATGCCTGGAGAATGCCTCAATTATTGATAGGAAAGAAATTTTGGCTGGTAGGAAGAACTGGGGGTGAGTTCCTTCTCACTTTTGCTGTCTTTGGGTTTTTAAGTCTCACTCTCTAGCCTAATCCAGCCTGTGATCTAGAGTAGCCTTGAACTTATGGGTGAGGATTCTCTTGCATCAGCCTCCTGAGAGCTCAGACCACATGAATGAGTAATTCTACCCAGTTGGATTCCTTTTCTCATTTTGACTTTATTTTGGCTATGTTAGTTTTTCTTTGGTTGGTAAGAAATTGTTCACTTTGCTTTACTTGAAGTCACCATGGAGTGCTATTAACTAAGTAGAATTAAATATCAGTAGTTGCAGTGGCTCTGAGTATTTTTATTACTTTTTATTCTCTGGGTTCTTTGGTACCAAAGCATTTCAGATCTTGCCACTGCCTTCTGTCAGTCTTCAGATGTCACTACACATGTATGCATTGACTTTCCCAAGCACTTAAAACTGCTTTTCATCTAGAGTGTCTTCTTAGAGCATTGAACTCCTCTCCCTATGTGTGTCGTTTCTCAGATTCCTTTCCTCTTCCCTCTCTATTCTTCACAGCCTGTGAGAGTCCTCTTACCCACATCCACCCTTTCAGAAATTCAGCTTTCAAGTTAGAACTCACGATTTGACCAAGGACTCATTTCATCATCACACCCTTATGTCCTTATGTAAGTCTATAAATCTATCTATCTATCTATCTATCTATCTATCCATCCATCCTCTATCTGTCATCTAGCTACTTCCCTACCTGAAATAGAATTATGCATAAATACATTTGTGTATTTGCATGTACAAATATTTATATATCTATGTGCTTATTTCTATCTTTATTAATTATATTATATTATATATTATAAATATTTATTATTTATTACAAAATCTAGAAAAATTTAAAACTGCCACTGTGTATTTCCCATGAAGCTACATTAGGACTGAGCTGAACAGTTGGTGTCTTCTTAGGTGACTGGTTCTTTGTTGCTACCCCTTAACAGGGCACCCTTTTCGGGAAGCTGTCCTTGGCCAGGCTTCATAAGGTTCTTTAAAAAACAAAACAAAACAAAGAAAACCACCACACACACCCAAGAGGAGTAGAAATCAGGAAATAGTCAAAATCAGGGCTGAAACCAATGGAAACAAAGAGAATGATCCAAAGAATCAAGAAAACCAAAAGCTGGTTCTTTGAGAAAATCAACGAGATAGATAAACTCCTAGCCAAACTACCTGAAGGACACAGAGACAGTATCCAAATGAACACAATCAGAAACTAAAAGGGAGATATAACAATAGTAATAAGTGTTTTTTTTTTTAAAAAAAAACAAAACAAAACAAAACATCAGATCCTACTACAAAAGCCTATACTCAAAAAAAAAAAAAAAAAAAAAACTGGAAAAATCTGGATGAAATGGATGATTTTCTAGACAGATACCAGGTACCGAAGTTAATTCAAGAGCAAATAAACTATCTATGCAGGCCTATATCCCCTAAGGAAATAGAAGAAGTCATTAAAAATCTCCCAATCAAAAAAAGGCCAGGGCCAGGTGGCTTTAGTGTGGAATTCTACCAGACCTTCAAAGAAGAGCAAATACCAACACTCCACAAAATATTCCATAAAAACAGAAACAGAAAGGTATCACTATTCGCAGATGAAATGATAGCAACTCCACAATAGTCACAAATAATATAAAATACCTTGGTGTGATCTAACCAAACAAGTGAAAGATCTGTATGACAAGAACTTCAAATCTCCCAAGAAAGAAATCTAAGAAGACATCAAAAAATGGAGAGATCTCCCATGCTCATGGATTGGTAAGATTAACATAGTAAAAATGGTCATCCTACCAAAAGCAATCTATAGATTCAACACAATCACCATCAAAATTTCAACACAATTCTTCAAAGACATGGAAAAACAATTCTAAATTTCATATGGAAAAACAAAAAACCCAGGATAGTGAAAATAATTCTCAACAATAAAAGAACTTCTGGGGGACTCACCATCTCTAACTTCAAGTTGTACTACAGAGCAATAGTGAAAAAAACCTCCTTTGGGACTGGTAAACAGACAGACAACGGAATAGAATTGAAGACTCAGAAATAAACCTACACACTATGGACACTCAATCTTTGACAAAGAAGCCAAAAATATACAATGGAAAAAAGAAAGCATCTTCAATAAATGGTGCTGGTCTAACTGGGAGTTGGTATGTAGAAAAATGAAAATAGATCCATATTTGTCACCTTGCACAAAGCTCAAGTCCAAGTGGATCAAGGACCTCAACATTAAACCAGATACGCTGAATCTAATAGAAGAGAAAGTGGGAAAGAGCCTTGAACTCATTGGCACAGGGGCGGGGGAGGATTTCCTAAACAGAACTCTAATGGTTCAGGCTCTAAGACCAAGAATTGACAAATGGAATCTCATGAAACTGGAAAGCTTCTGTAAGGCAAAGGACATATTAATAGGACAAATTGGCAACCTACAGATTGGGAAAAAAAAAATCTTCACTAACCCCAGGTTCAATAGAGGGCTAATCTCCAAAATAGATAAAGAATTCAAGAAGTTAACCTCCAAAAAACCAAACAACCCCATCAAAAAATGGGTATAGTACTAAACAGAGAATTCACAACAGAGAAATCTCGAATGGAAGAGAAGCACTTAAAGAAATGTTCAAAGTCCTTAGTCATCAGGGAAATGCAAATCAAAATGACCAAGATTCCATCTCACACCAATCAGAATGATTAAGATCAAAAACTCAGATGGCAACACATGTTGGTAAGGATGTGGAGAAAGAGGAACACTCCTCCATTGCTGGTGGGATTGCAAACTGGTACAACCACTATGGAAATCAATTTGGAGTTTCCTTAGAAAAGTGGAAATAGATCTACCAGAAGACCCAGCTATACCACTCCTGGGCATATACCCAAAATATGCCCCACCATGCCACAAGGTCACATGCTTCACTATGTTCATAGTGGCCTTATCTGTGATATCCAGAAGCTAGAAACAACCCAGATGCCCCACAACGGAAGAATGGGTATAGAAAATGTGGTTCATTTACACAATGGAATATTATTGTGTACAACAAGGACATCCTGAGTTTGCAGGCAAATAGATGGAACCAGAAAATATTATCCTGAGAGAGGTAACTCAGACCCAAAAGGACATGTATGGTATGTACTCACTAATAAGTGGATCTTAGCTAAAAAAGTACAGAATACCTAAGATATAATCCACAGAACTCAAGAAGGTTAACAAGCTGACGGTCCAAGTGAGGATGCTTCAATCCCATTTTTGAGGGAGAAGAAAGCAATCACAGGAGGCAGAGGGAGGGAGGGACCTGGGTAGAGAGGGAAGGGAGAAGGAAAAAGGGGAACATGATCAGGTATTGGGGGAAGGAGAGAAGCCTTGAGGGCCAGCAGAATAAGTGGAAATATGCAACTTCGGAGGTGGGAGGTGGGAGGACCCTCTAGAAAGTACCAGAGACCTGGGAGGTGAGAGACTCTCAGGACCAATGGGATTGACCTTAGATGAAATGCCCAACAGCGGGAGAGGGAACTTGTAAGAGCCACCTTCAGTAGAAAGACAGGGCATCAAGTGGAGTGATGGGTTGCCATCCCACAGTCAAAAACTCTGATCCAGAATTGTTCTTATCTAAAAGAACTGCAGGGACAAAAATGGAGAAGAAAATGAGGGATAGATGTTCAGTGACCAGTACAACTTGGGATCCATCTCAAGGAGAGTCTCCAAGACCTGACACTATTACTGATGCTATGGTGTGCTTATAGACAGGAGCCTAGTATGGCTGTCCCTGCCTGAGAGGTCCAACAGTCAGCTGACTGAGACAGACACAGGTACTTACACCCAACCAATAGTTTGAAGTCGGGACCCCTGTGGTTGAATTAGGGAAAGGCTGGAAGAACTGAGGAGAGGAGGATTCCATAGGAAGACTATCAGTTTCAACTAACTTGGATCCCTGAGATCTCTCAGACACTGAGTTACCAACCAGGCAGCATACACTAGCTGGTCCAAGGCCCTGACACATACACAGCAGAGGACTGCGGGGGTGGGGGTGTTGGGGATTGGGGGGCTAGGGGGAGGGTGGGAGGGATGGGGGTGGGGGAAGGGATGGTTTGAGGAACTGTGGGAGGGCAAACCAGAAGGAGGGTAACGACTGGACTGTAAAAAAAAAAAAAGCAATAATAATAATAAAAGATTTCTTTATCTTATTATCTTTTATGTGTATGAATATATCTCCCCAGAGTGGTTTGATTCAGAGAGCAGCACGTTTAGTTTTTCAGACCTGTCGTCAGAGAACTCTTTACATTTCTCCTAATTCAACTTTTTTATTCAAATGCCGTTCAGAGGGAAGAGGCTCACACACCGCTGAATGCATGGCAGGCTTCAAGACCGCATCTCCATATTGTATTCTTTTTTTTTTTTTTTGAGACAGGGTTCCTCTGTGTAGCCCTGGCTGTCTGGAACTCACTCTGTAGACCAGGCTGGCCTCGAACTCAGAAAACCGCCTGCCTCTGCCTCCCAAGTGCTGGGATTAAAGGCGTGCGCCACCACCGCCCGGCCCATATTGTATTCTTGCCTTACAGTTGAATGGTAGAGAAATGAGAAGGAGGGGCTGTGGGACAACGGGGCAACCGGGCCCACGCAGCAGCAGGCCTGGGGCCCGCGAGGCAGCGCAGCGGCAGGCCCTGGCCCAGGTCAGCGGCCGGGGCCTGCAGGGTGGAGGCTGCCGGAGGCTTCCAGGCAGCCTGTGTCACATACCGGAGGAAGGTCCCAGGTTCCAGTGGCTGGAGGCTTTGGCGGCGGCAGAGCCCGGCAGGCCCCAATGATACGATGAAGTCCTTGGTTCCAAAAGGGTTTATTGTCATGGCGGATGGTAGATGGATCTGGAAGTACCCCCCAAACTCAGGGCAGCCTGAGTTAAATAGGGAGGGAGAAAGAGGAAGGGTCTGGAGGGGAGGAATGGTTAATTGGCTCCGCCCTCTGACCTTCATTAGTATGTAAATCCCTAGGGCCTGAGGCCTGTAGTTACACCCCCCCTGTGCACTTTGGGGGGCTGTAATGCCTCGTGACTGAACAAGTAGGTCTATGGAGATTAGACTGCTTTTCAGGACCCTGAGTTCTGGGGACGTAGCCGAACTCCTGCCATTTCTCCCTTGGAGTCTCGGGGTTCTAGGCCCATGCCCAGCCAAGAACCAGGATACCCTTAGCAGTCCCACATCTCCTCCCCTTTACTTTTTTAAAAAAGGGGGTCACTGTGTACTGTGTAAAAATTTTGATGAGAAGTTAAAAGAAAGCACTATTTAGGCCAGAGGGGTTAGCACAATTAAGTCACTAGGGGTAAGGTGGGAATTGAGGGTGGGGGTTGGAAGCAAAGGATCACTGAATCAATTGAATACAGGTGATACAGTTTGAGGGTAATAACATCTGACTAATCTAGATAGACATTAAGTTTTCCTCACTAACATGTAACTTTAGCTATTTGATTTGGCAAAAGAGTTCATCTGTAGCTGGAAGATCTGGATCTGTCTTCTGTAGGATTTGCTTTGGAGTCTTCAGTTAAGCAGTGTAGCTGGAAGAAGACAGCTTGGCCTCCTAGGCAGGTTCCAGGAGGTGGCTTTGTGTCTGGATCTCAGCGTGTCTCTGGAATCTGCAGTCTGACGAGATGGCTGAGGAGAAGGCAGCTTAGCATCTCAGGCAGGTTCCAGAAGATGGCTCTCCACCGGACTTGTGGGAGCACCTATAGGATAATCAAAACAGGAAAGCAGCACCCCGGCATGGGGATTTCTGCAAAGGCTGAATATTAAGCATTAATTCACTTGGGAACAAGCACATCACGGTCTGTCGTTAAGATCCTGGAAAGGCAAAGGTGTTTGAGGAAATTTGTCTTAAAAGGCGACAAGAAAAAGCGAAAAAATTTTGGGTTGAAAAGCACAAACACTGTTGTTTTAGATCTTCCTGTTGGGAAGAAAAGGCATTAATGGCGGGTTTAGAAGCAGTAGGGGGAGGGGCCTGCTCTGCCACGTGGCGGCTGGGTGCTCTAGCAGAGAGGCCAGGGTATTCCCCATTTGTTTTTCTTAGAAGTAAAAGGCCAACCTTGAAGAAAAACTTAGAAGCTTGATAGAGAGTCAGAAAGTTCTGTGTGAGAGACTGAGTTATGGGAGAGAGACACGTGGAAGCTGGCGTGTAGCTGGCAGCTCTGGGAGAAGCTGGAGTTGGCGCAGTTTCTCCAGGCTCAGCCTGGAGTTTTAGCCGCATAGAAAGAAACTGAAAGGAACACAGGGGAAGGGACTTCAGGCAAACCAGCTGGGCTGTAGCTGGCCGCAAATGACCTAGGAGGTGAAGGGGGAAGGGGGCAACCTAGGGTACTGGCCCTGTTGCTTCAGGCAGCCAGAAATGGCCGCAAATGACGGAGGAGTGGGGGAAGTCTATGCTAGGCTAGCAGGCAGCCTGTGAAAGACTGACCCCCTGAGGGAAAAATCACTAGGGACTAGAGTTTCATGAAAGGCTGACCCCTGGGGGAGGGCAGAGAGCAGAGATTAGGGTCGCCGCCATTTGTTGAGTTGGAGACACTGGGAAGAAACTTACACCAGGCAGTGTGTTAAAGACTGAAGTCAAGCTTTTAGAGGACAGGACAGTCTCAGCCTCAAGGAGTCTCCCGCTCAAGGAAAGAGTCTTAGAACGAAGATCGCAGCAGGCACTGTGGCCTTAAAGACAGAGTTAGCTGGAAGGAGCCTTCTCTGTGGAGCTGGGGGATGGGCAGAGTGGAGGCTAGGGTGTCGCCGCCATCTTGCCCTGAGCTGGAGAACACGTGGAGGGGAGGGGAGAGAGAGAGGAGGAGGACTAGTGAGAGACCTGCCTAGTCTTGTGAACTAGGCTGGAGTTACTCACGGTTCCGTGGAGAGGTTCTTGGCAGGCACCAGGGGGGCTACTCTTGGAGCTGGCTTTGCCCACATCCTCTACCACCTGTAGGGAATGATGTAGGCCCGAGACGCGCATGGGCAGTCACGGGCATGAGTCTCTGTTGCGTTGTGGGTCCATGTGTCTGCCATGACGCAGTAGGGTGGGATGGTAGTTCAGCATGGCAGGAGCTCACGGGATCTTGGCTGAGTCCATTTTATGCAACACCAGGGAAAAGGAGGGCCGCAGAAGGTTTGGCTGTGTTTGTCTCACACCGCCACCAAGTAGACACGGCCAGGCTCGTACTTGGACGGGGAACAAACTCAGTCTGGTTCCACGGGGGTGCAGAGCTCTTGGATTTGGGGTCCTTTTGCCTTGATTCTGCTAGGGACTGACTGGTCTCAAGCCTGGGCTCTGAGGCCTCGGAAGGACTGAGACGGGGGCATGTGGGCGCACGCCGGCCTACCCACAGCCGAGAGAAAAGAGGGGAATTGGGGATCCTTTGCCCGCAGGCGGCTAGGGATCGACTGGTCTCAAGCCCTGGGCTCTGAGGCCTCGGAAGGACTGAGACGGGCATGTGGGCGCACGCCGGCCTACCCACAGCCGAGAGAAAAGAGGGGGAGGGGAGAAAGAGGCCCTGGCAGCACCCCGAGGAAGAGATTTGGTAAAAGTACTTGCTTAACAGACTTGGCTGCCTGGATAGCTTGCTTGAAGATGTGGGTCCTGGTGGTTGTCTGAGAGACGGCTTTTCGGCTAGCTTGTTTGTAGTTGCGTGGCTGTTCGGAGCCCATGTTGGGCCCATTATGTGGGACAACGGGGCGACCGGGCCCACGCAGCAGCAGGCCCGGGGCCCCGAGGCAGCGCAGCGGCAGGCCCTGGGCCCAGGTGGCAGCGGTCCTGGGGCCTGCGTGGTGGAGGCTGCCTGGAGGCTTCCAGGCAGCCTGTCTCACATACCGGAGAAAGGTCCCAGGTTTCAGTGGCTGGAGGCTTTGGCTGCGGCAGGCCCGCAGGCCCAATGATGCGAGGAAGTCCTTGGTTCCAAAGGGTTTATTGACATGGCGGATGGTAGATGGATCTGGAAGTACCCCCCAAACTCAGGGCAGGCCTGAGTTAAATAGGGAGGGAGAAGTAGGAAGGTCTGGGGAGGAATGGTTAATTGGCTCCGCCCTTGACCTTCATTAGTATGTAAATCCCTAGGGCCTGAGGCCTGTAGCTACACCCTCTACCTGTGTACTTTGGGAGGGGCTGTAATGGCCTACGTGACTGAACAACGTAGGTCTATGAGACTAGACTGCTTTTCAGGACCCTGAATTCTGGGGACGTAGCCGAACTCCTGCCGTTTCTCCCTTGGAGTCTCGGGGTTCTAGGCCCATGCCCAGCCAAGAACCAGGATACCCTTACGCAGTCCCACAAGGGGCCACAAAGCTGAAGTGAACAGTCAGACAGGGATCGAGACCTCACGTCACTGCTGCTGTGTCTCTCTTCTCCCACAGCTGATTCTGAAGCCTCTTCGAAGAAAGTGTGTATCCTGTGGCAGTCTGGCCTTGCCCAAAGAGGTTATTTTCCATGGCATCAGTTTTAGGAAGATTTTCTACTCCCGGTTTGAAGTTAGATCGGACCCTAATCCAGCAAATTGATATACTGAATTGTCAGGACTCAGAATGAGGTCTTTTTAGAAATAAAGTCATGGGTGTAATTAGTTGAGATGAGGTTGTACTGAAGTAGCGTGAGCCTCTTCATTTAATGTGACAAGTGTCCTCTGAAAAAGGGACAATTTGAACATAGGACAGGCATGCCTACAGGGAAATGTTGAAAAAAACGTTGAGCACGTGTGGCAGCACAAACCTGCATTTCCAGGGGAGGCAGAGAGGCAGAGGTAGGAGGATAACTGCAAGTCTGAGGCCATCCTGAGCTACATAGCAAGTTCTAGGCTAGCCAGGGATACAGAATGTTGTCTCAGAAACAGATAAACAAAACCAAGGAATGTCTGTAACAGAGCAGAGGATTTTGTTAAAGGAGAACAGACTTGGGAAAGAACTTCAGAGTATTCTGGGATGGGCAAAAGATGGGGTTCAACTCAGATTACAGCATGGATAAACGACTCAATAACCATACAAATTTTTTGTTTTGTTTTGTTTTTGAGGAGCAAATCCTGCAGAAAGCCCTATGGTGTACTTGCCTCCTGCCTCCATCCTGTCTGGTACACCATGTATGTCTCATTACTGAGTCACTTGTTCCTGGTCTGTCTTTTTCTCTTGCCAACCTCACACCTGCTAAATCGATTTAACAGAACTGTCATTTTCTCCATATCTGGTCACCCTCTATATTGACCAGGTTTCGATCGAGTCGCTCTCTGCAGTCAACTGTCTCATCACCCAGCCTGTCTTTAGAGAGAAACATGTTTGCCTGGTACACAGAATCCTCTTTCTCCTGATGTTTCTTTAGTAATTTCCATCCTCTGCCTCTGGCTCTGATGCTCAACTACAACTTCCCTCTTGCTGCAAGAGACCCCATCTTTCTCCCACCCTGGAAGACCCCTGAAGTTTGGGCTGTTGTATGGGCTTAAATGAAATAAATCACAGAGTGCAGCATGAACGTTAGTGGAGATCCTTCTTGTGTTTCTCAAGGGAATTTCTTGGCACACGACCCTCCCCCCTGCCAGCCTGTTTAACTCTAAGCCCTTCTTGTTGTGTACATAAACCTCACTGACTCTTCTGTGCAGGTGACCTTGGAAGACAAGTAAATGGTATGTCTAAAGTCGGGGTTCTTAAAATCTGGCTGTGCGGAACTGGTGGTCTCTGACATCAGTGTCATCTGAAGACATGTGAGGAAGGTAGACACCAGGTCTGAACCCATCCAGATTCACTGACTGAGGTGTTGTGGGTGGGCCTAGCGTGTGAGCCTGACATGTGAGCCTGGCACGTGCTCAGGTGTGAGCACAGATATAAGGTGTTGATATTGCTTTTCCATAGGGTAGTATTCCCAGATGCTTCCTTTCCTGAGAAAGGGCTCTGTTTCTAGACTTAGATTTGGCCCCTACAGACTCATGTGTTTGAATTCTTGGCCCACAGGGAATGGCACTATTAGTGAGGTGTGGCCTTGTTGGAGGAAGTGTGTCACTGAGGGGCTGGCTTTGAGGTTTCTGATGCTCCAGCTCCACCCAGTATCTGACAGACTTTCTTCCTGGCTCCCTTCAGATCAAGATGTAAAACTCTTGGCTCCTCCAGCACCATGTCTGCCTGCATACTTCCATGCTTCCTGTTATGATGATAATGGACTGAACTTTTGAAACTGTAAGCCAGCCCCAAGTAAATGTTTGGTTTTTATAAGAGTTGCTTTTGTCATGGTGTCTCTTTGCAGCAATAAAACCCAAACTAAGATAGCCGACTCAGAACTTACTGTGTAGCTCAGGGTGGTCTCAAACTCTGGGCAATCCTCTTTGTCTTAGCCTCCTGAGTGCTGGGATTAGAGCTACGTGTCACTACACTTGGTTCTCAGATTTAGGGACAGATTTGGGGGGAAGTTATAATTCTTATGCTATAAAGTTCACCTTTTCACAATATTCAGCTGTTTTTTTTTTAATTTTTTTTTTATTTTTTAATTCTCCTTTATAATTTTCAGACAGGGTCTCGCTTTGTAATCCAAGCTGGTATTAAACTCACAGCCGTCTTCTCTTTGATTTCTAAGTGGTAGAATATAATGGGTTAAAAACAATCACATTCATGGAGTTTTCAATCATGGATTGAAACATGGAGTTCACCAGTGTTAGAACATTTCACCATCCCCAAAAGCAACCTTACTCCTGTCAGCCATTGCTTTCTGTTCTCCATCCCCTTTGGCCCCTTGAAACCGCTGTCTGTCTCTGAGAATTTGCTTATACTGGACATTGTGTGGGACAGAATCAAACAGGACGTGGCCCATTGTGTTTTGGGTCTTCCATCAGCTGCTGCTCTCCAAGTTCATCTATGCTGTAGTGTATATCAGTATTCCATTCTTTTTTATCACTCAGTATTATTCCATCATTTAGGGGGAGAACATTGGCTCTTTGACTGTTGATAGGCAGCTGGGTACACACTTGGCTTTATTCATCCAACACTGGGTGTAGCCATTTGAGTCAAAAAACTCTGTAATAAGGTCAAAGAGAGGACCTTATCAGACACTGTTATTTGTGTTTCTCCTTTCCGTACCCACCAGACTCCCACCACAGCAAGAACTACTCAGTGTGCCCATGGTTTGTTATCCATGACATTCTCCTTGGATGCTAACCTTGTCCCCTCCCCCTTTCTGTCTTCTAGCCCTTACTTCTTGGTGTCTGGGGCATGAATGGCTTTGACCAGTTAGCCACTTCCCAGAAGTGCTCAAGATACCACGTTCCAATGTGCAGTTCCCTTACAGACCGACCAACCCAGAGCCCACAATCTCAGCCACTTCTCACTCTGTTTTGGCTTTCACCCTCCAGCTACTGTTTGCCTACTGGCCTGATCATCCTGGGAACAGGCCGCAGACATCTGGAGACAGCCCTTATGCTCTAGAATTCACACAAGACTGCTAGCTAACAGCCCTAAGTCTGCTAGCTGTGTGGCATCCTCCGTCCCTCAGAAACCACCATGAGAGCTCCAGCCACTATTGCCTGGTTCTACTGCCTCTCAGCCACCTCACTGCTTCCCGGTGTGACCCTTTATGGTGGCTTGCTCCCTCCTCTTGGGATCTATGAGCAATGAACTTTTATTGCCACCACAACCCTTTCCTGATGTGTTGGCCCTGTCCTACTTAGACAAGAACAAAGCCTAACGAGACACCTTGCTCTGGCACACTGTCAGATCTCTGATATTTGTGCTGTGTCCCAATTAAATGTGATGTCTACCCAGTCTAATGAATGTCCTGCTGATACCTGAACTTGCCTTGTTAGATTCCCCTTAATATGAGGACACAGATATTTCTACATGTTTACTGTTGGAATTACCTATCAAATTGTTTTTCTTAGTGGTTTTGTATATAGATATTCTTTTATTTTACTTAAAAAAAATCTTCAGCTTCCAGTGGAGAAACAAGACTTTAAAAAGACCCAAATCCAGCCAGGCAGCAGTGGCACACCCGTTTAATCCTGGCACTTAGAGAGGCAGAAACAGGCAGATGTCTGAGTTCAGACCAGCTTGGTCTACAGAGCAAGTTTCAGAACAGCCAGGGCTACCCAGAGAAACCCTGAGTTGAAAAAGAAAAAGCAATGCAAAACAAAAATAAATAAAGACTCAATCCTAATATACCACCACACAGGACATGTTTTATGGGACAACATATGAGCCTCCTCAGGAGACGTGGTGACAGGTATGAGTGATCTTACTCAGGAAGGGTTAATGGCATTCTTGCAAGTGCTCTGTCTACAAATGGTCTTCAAGACCCCTGCACACATTCCAACAAGCCAACTATTTCTAGTAATAGCTTGCTGTGAAAGAGAGGGTGACCATTTTCCTTATCTCATTTGAATGTGTCACAGGCTGTAGCTCATGGCTGGTCACCCTCAGCCCTACTAACATTTGGATCAGATATACTTATTGGAGCACTGGGACAGAAAAGAGCCCTTCCTGGGCATTATAGAATTCTAATGTATGTACGCAGTTACTGATTTGTGAGATAAGGTCTCCATGTATAGCTTGGGCTAGCCTCAAACTTGTAATTCTGGGACTCTGCAAGTGTGGGGACCTGAGTTCGATCTTGAGGTGTCATCAACATGTTGTCATGGGAGTAGGCGAGGGTCACAGGACCCTACCCATCACTGAACACTCATCTGCAGGGTTATGAGGATGGAGAGACAGTCCCTTCTTCGGCACAGTCATGGACACACTGCTCCTGTAGACAAACCCTCCCAGTGTTCCTGTAAGCAACCATAAAGAAAGCCCCCAGCTACCAAGACATGAAAGTACACGGGCACTTGATGGGAAGAAGAGAGGATTGGTGGGAGTGGGAGGGAATGAGAGAGGATAACGGCAGAGGGAGGAGTGGATATTGTTAGTATTAAGCCTGAACTCAGTGAGTGACATCATATTTAGGTGATGGCAACTTCTACCTCATTGCTAAGACAACCGCCAAACATTCCCACAATTCACCTGACTACCTCACCTGGTACCTGGAAAGAGAATACGTCACAGCCCATATAAATAGGCAGAGCCACCGACCCCACTCTCTCTTTCCTTTCCGCCATCTCATCTCCCCCCCCCCCCCACTCTATCCAAATAAACCCATGCTCTCCCAGTCTGCTGTGGTCTGTTCTAAGCCGTGTGCCGTAACCTTTTAGATATGGTCAAAATTCATTATGTACATGGATGAACATGTTATAATGACAATCACTATCATGTAGAATTAATATATGCCAATAAAAAAACATTTAAGAAAAAGTCTATGCTGGGCGGTGGTGGTGCAAACCATTAATCCCAGCACCTGCGAAGCTGAGGCAGGCAGATCTCTGAGTTTGAGGCCAGATTGATCTACAGAGTAAGTTCCAGGACAGCCAAAGCTATACAGAGAAACCTTTTCTAAAAAAAAAAAGAAAAGAAAAGAAAAGAAAAGAAAGGAAAGAAGGAAGGAAGGAAGAAAAAGAAAAATATGGGCATAGTGGTGTGTATGGTCGTCTCCGTGTGTGGAGTCAGATTTAGGAAGATCTCTGGATCCATCTGACGAGCCAGCCTAATCAATGAGCTTCAGGCCAATGAAAGACCCTGTCTTGAAAAATAAAAAGTGGATGGTCCCTGAAGAACGAAAGCCTCACCCAAAAGTTGACCTTTGACTTCTACACACACACACACACACACACACACACACACACACACTCACTCAACACTCATACACACACACACTCACTTATACACACATACACATATGCATGCACACACATACCTACCTACCAATATACATACATACATACATACATACATACATACATACATACACACACACAGGCACACACACATACACATACTCACACACTCATACATACAGTCTCCATCTTGATTGCAGCTCACACTCTGCTTGCTTTATAAGAACTTGACAAGCATCCCTGACTTTTGCAGGTAACGCCCATGTTTTATGTGTTGATAGCGGAGGTATTTTATCCTGTGGCTCCCCAGTGAAAATAAACAAAAATGTTTCTGAACATTGTCAAATATTTCTGGAAGTTGAGGGGACAAGTGTGGTGGTAAAATCTCTGTGGGTAACCAGTATGCTAGTGTCTGAAGGAGCCCTGAAATGCAGCAGCCTCCTTGCTGGGAGGAAGCCCTCTGCGCCATTTTCTTGGTGGAGATGGTCATTAGCAAAGACTAGGTGAACAGCTTCAGTCCACTTTCACTTTTTCCCCTTGAGTTGACAAGCTGGAGCTGCCTTGTAGCATCCTGTATTTCCCAGCAGGCCCCAGCTTGCCCCGGTGATTGCAGAGCAGCCCCGGGGGTTCTGTGGAGGAAGGTGCACTGAGAAAGGTGGAAATCTCAGGGGCTCCGGCGCACGGATAGGGGCCTGTAGTCATGGTTACATCACCCGCGGAGCCTGTTGCAAACAGACAGTTCTTTCTGACTAGGCAGAATGGTCCTCTAGACAGACTTGACTCCTACTAGCAAACACACTAGCTTAACACGCTAGCAAAGAGGAGGCATGTGCATGCCACACGAGAGTATCTGCATACTAGAAGGTGGCCCACTGCAGGAAGAGGAGCACATGCCTTCATATCCATTAGGTGCGTTTCACACGTCGGTTAAAGCAGGAAGTACATTTCCCGCTTGGACATTGCTTTTAGAGTGGGACATTATGACATTTTAATATTTAGAGGTCCTTTGAAGGTCCTGCATCTGGACAGGCAAAGCCTGGAGTTCTACGCTTTAAGGAATCCTTCAGGTACTTTTTATGTACACTGATATTTAGGGACTATCACATTAACATTTATAAATATGTTTAGAAATGCATATTGGGTGTGGGGAGTGGGATGGCCCAGCAGCTAAAGGTGCTTGCTGCCATGCCTGAGTTTGATTCTCAGGATCCACACGGTGGAAGGAGAGAACTAGTTCCCAAATGCTGTCCTTTGGTCTTCACATGTGTACCATAAATTCACACACACACACACACACACACACACACACACACACACACACACATAAATAATAAATTTTAAAGAAGTTGAATATATTGGGGCTGCGTCTGTAGCTCAGTTGACAGATTGCCTGCTTAGTATGCACGAAGCCCTGGGTTCAATCCCAGTCCTTTGTATTCTGGATGCGGTGGTGCACATCTGCAGTGTCAGCATGGGAGAAGTGCAGGCAGGAAGAGGAGGAGCTCAAGGTCATCTCTGGCTGCCTAGGCTATGCGAGACGCTGCTTCAAAAATTGAAAAGTTTATTGGGAACTTTTATATGTCTACACATACACACACACACACACACACACACACACACACACACAAACAATTTTTTTCTTATATTTTTATTGTGAGCCTAGCCTTTAACGGCTGAGTCTTCTCTCCAGCCCAACAATTTTTTTTTTCTTAAAGAAACAGAGTCTAGCTATGTAGAAAGACCTGTCCTAGAACTGTAATCCTCTTGTTTCTGCCTCCTGAGACTTGGGATTACAAGTGTGTACCACCACACTGTATTGTATTTTTTTGGTGCAGAAAATTTTAAAAATATGAAAAAGGAGAAGGAAAGTAACACAACACATAGAGCTTACTACACAAGGCTGCTATATCTTCTGATAGATTTTGTTATCTGAGTCAATTTACTATTTACAATTTAAAATCTATTTATTATCTATCTATCTATCTATCTATCTATCCATCCATCAATCTATCTACCTCTATCTATCTATCTATCTATCTATCTATCTATCTATCTATCTATCCATCCATCATCTATCTACCTCTATCTATCTATCTATCTATCTATCCATCCATCAATCTATCTACTCTATCTATCTATCTATCTATCTATCTATCTATCTATCTATCCATCTATCTTTCAGTCTAAGAATTACTCCTAGTGTTCTGTACATATCAGGAAAGTCATCCTAAAATACACACAGCTAAGACTCACAAGTACCAAAGGTTTAGAAAGGAAAGCATTAATTTAGTCTCCTACTTTTCTCTGCATTCTGGTTCCTGAGGCTCTTTGTTAGGAGTCTATATTAGTTTTTTATGTATTTACTCTTCTAAACAATACGGTCATATTGCACATTTAGTAGTTTATTTTGGAAATGTTCGTTTTGACTTTCTAATATAGTTGAGGATTTAGTTCATTTAAAAATTTTTATTATCTATCTTTTGAGGCAGAGTTGCGGTTTTCATCAAATCACATTAAAAAAATGGATTTTAAGCATGAGAGTTTAGAACAAGAAGCACTCAAAAAGATACACTTGAGAACATGGGTGTGGACTTCTCTGAGAGTTCAGGATTAGCTCTCTATGACACCCTCTCTGTCTTTCTTCCTCATCCTGCTAACCTGGTGAGCTCCCCCGAGGCACAGGGACAAGTGATAGTCATATCTTCCTATTCTTGGGTCAAATTGCTCATTGTTTTGCTTTTCCTGGAGTTAACCAGTATAACAAGTATGTCAATTAGAAGTTTTTAAAAATAGTTTCTAATGGGTCTACCATTTATGAATGGTATTAGGATGAAAATGGATCGTTTATGTTTAATTCTGACAAAATAATAAAATCAGGAGCTCTTGGAGATAGATTCTCATGTTATGTACTTATTGATTGAGAACCATCACAAAAGACTGTACACTCTTGCACAAATGCCATGGTAGTGTCACACAGACACTTCTGTAAGGGCAACTGCCTGAATACTCTGGACCACTGCCAACCTTGTTATTAACAAAAGAGTTAGCACTCAAAACCAACCACATAGTACCCCTGATTTCACATTGTCAAAATGTTCCTTGCTTTGACATATTTGGATATGCTCAGATGTTCCTATGGTACATGTATCAAAGTTCATTTTTGAATAATTATCTCTGAAAAATACCTTCAATATTTAGCTTGACACTATACACTCAATGTATTTTTATTCTAACCACTTCAACAGACCTCTTCCATATAATTTCTTGTAGTCGCCTTCCAAATGCTTGAACACATCCCACAACCCAAGACAGCTGGGATGCCTGTGAAAGCTCCTGTTTGTCCTTCTCTATCTTAGTTAGGGTTTTACTGCTGTGAACAGACACCATGACCAAGGCAACTCTTAGAAGTACAACATTTAATTGGGACTGGCTTACAGGTTCAGAGGTTCAGTCTATTATCATCAAGGTAGGAGCATGGCAGCATTCAGGCAGGCATGGTGCAGGCAGAGCTGAGAGTTCTACATCTTCATCTGAAGGATGCTAGTGGAAGACTGACTTCCAGGCAGCTAGTATCAGGGTCTTAAAGCCCACGCCCACAGTGACACACCTATTCCAACAGGGCCACACCTCCTAATAGTGCCACTCCCTGGGCCAGGCATATACAAACCATCACACCTGCCATGTTTGCCTTGACTGGTCCAGGTCTTCTCTGCGCAAATGTGATTTCCTGATCTGTGTTCAAGTCTTCTTTACTGTTTTTGTTTCTAGAATTCACATGAGATGGCTGATGTCCTAGCTGGATTCCTAATTTTATCCCTCTTCTTCCTCTTACTTCCCCTTGGGTTGACTTTCAGTCAGTTCTGTCTAACAAACAAAACTTGTCTTGAATTAATTTGTTTCTGCTCCAACTTTGTAAGAGCTCCTTCTTATTCATGCTTCCTTCAGTAAGTAGGCTGGACCTCACACACGCTAGGCAGGCACTGTGGTACTGGACTCTGCCCTCAATCCAGTTTGTTTTTATCTTTCCAACTTTCCAGTACCTTCTAACTATGTTGCATGGATGCTGTCTTCTGTCTGTCTGTCTGTCTGTCTCTGAGGATAGTAATTGATATTTTCTTGGAGTTTTAATCTGCTCCCTACATTGATTGCTTTTTCTTCCATTTTTCTGATCATTTTATTATTTTGTTTATTTACCAGATACACATGTGCCAGGGATTATTGAAGATGTTAGAGACACGTGTCAAGGCAAATAAGCTAAATGTCCCTGCCATTTTGAATATCACAGTGTAGCAAGGGAGGATAATAAATGAATGAATTGGATTCTGACTGTGAATAAGGACTATGCTGGCTGAAGTTATTGTTTCTGAAGTGGAAAGAAGTCTCTGTCTTAGACTATCACTAGTCTGTTTCCTGCACTGTGATGCAGGAAACAAAAGTTTCAAAGTGTGTGCTCAGCTGAGCCTGCACACTAGAGTTTCCACACACTGTGGCTTTACGAAGCCTGGCCTTCTTCCTAGCATGGTGGCTATTATCCAAGAGAACAAAGTTTCCAAAGACTGAGCTGTAGGGTCTGGGTTATAGCATGGTCATTAAGGCTGACCCTATTCAGTTTGGCCTTGAGAGTTAATAATATTTCATTATTCCTTCACAGCGTCACTGGGGCTGGGCAGGGTCAGGGGATAAATGTACATCATTAGGCAGCTGTTCTGGGGACGTGGCCCACATGTGTGGCCTGCAGTGGAAGCTGCTGAGATGGGCACAATGGCAGATCTTACAAATTCCTCAAGTAATATTTCTTTTCCCTAACCTTTTTGTTCCTAGTTTATATCTGTAGAAATTAAAGCACAAAGCGACGAGGTAACCATCCTGAATGTCCCTCAGGGAGCTGTGGAGGGGGTGGCATTTGCAGTCACTGGATTACATGAAAACAAACATAAAAATAACTCATTGTAGTTGGACATGGATACATGTTGCATGTTGATAACCCAGAGTTTAGGAAGCTGAGGCAGGAGGGTCCCAAGTTTGAGTATAGCCTGGGCTATATAGGAAGTCATTGTTTCAACAAAACAAAACAAAACAAAACAATCCTACCACTCACCCATCTACTCAACCAATCAAAACCAAAACCACCACCAAACAACAATTTCTAGAAAGTTTTGAGAACAGGAATAACAACAAACTTCCTGAAAGGCCTAGTTAGAGGTAAACAAACAAACAAACAAACAGTCCAGGAGCTGGTGATTTAGCACAGCTAATCTACCTTCAGTTCTGTGGGTCTTTAGTATGCCAGAGTGCCTTCTGATTCCCCAAAGAGGGGGAATTGAGAGCCTTGACCATAATTGTTTAAATTCATTCACAAGAAGTTCTGAGAAGGACCAGGTCACGCTACCCTTTCACATTTGGTAACAATTTCCAACAGAGATCTGTATGGATAGTCAGTGCTTCCATAAATGACTGAAGGCTCCTTGCTTTTTTTCTTTTCAAGATTTGTATGTAGGTATGTGGATGTGAAGGTGAGTGTCTGCAGAGGCCAGAAAGATTATATCTCCTGGGGCTCCCAAGATGGGTGCAGGGAATTGAACTGGGGTCATCGCAAGAGCAGTAAGCCCCCTTAACCACTGAGCCATCTTTCTAGCGCCCAGATAAATTTGTTTAAGCAAGCAATTTAACAGCCCTCCACTCAGATCTGTGAAGCATAACAGAGGAGACTCTTCAAAGCTGGACTTGCTATTTCAGGATTCTGAGTCGAAAAAACTCTTTTGTTAATGAATACCCTACTTTACAGGTGACTTTTTCTGTCTTAGGCTGTTTTGAGTCCTTTGCATGAGCACTAGGGACTATTTCACCTTTGGCCACCAGATGGCAGAGTGCTGCTGTGCTATGATATTTGGATTTTTTTTTTTTTTTTTTTTTTCTTTCCTCTGGTGAGTTTTTATGACTGGAAGACCAGTGTCTTGAATCCTTATGAGCAGTTCTAATTTTGGAAAACTTTGAAAGTTGATTCTTTCTTTTTTGTCTTGTGTTTTTGATGCAAGGTGTCACTTTAAATGTATCATCGTCTTTACCCTTTTGTCTCGGAGTTGGGATTATAGACCAGATTATAGTATCACCAGGCTTGGCCCTCCACCTTGTTTTGATGTTGTCTATTCCTATTTCTTTGTTGATACTTAGGATGGTGTGATTGAGCTACAAACAGATTTGATCGAAAGGACTTCATTTTTTTTTTTCTTAATCATTTATCAACTGCTGCTGTTTATTTACTTGATGGTATTTGTTGTTTGAGCCAGGGTTTCACTATGTATCCCTGGCTGTTCTGGAACTTGATATGTAGACCAGGCTAGCCTTGAACTCACACAGACCTGCCTGCCTGAGCTTGTTGCTTGAAAACCGGCTTTTGATTACAAAACAATTACTATGTGTGTGTGTGTGTGCATGCGCACACACAGGCGCAGAGACACACATTTGTGTCATACCAGAGGTCAGAGGACAACCTAGGTGTTGCCTTCCACCTCATTTGAGGCAGGGTCTCTCATTCACTGCTGAGCTGACTAGGCAAGCAGGCTTGTGAACTTTCCAAGTCCTAGGGGTCTACTTGAGTTATGGACAGGTGTGCTAATAGATCGGCTTTGTACATGGGTTCTGGGGACCTGAACTCAGGCTGCTGGGTTTGGACAGTAAGCCCGTATCCTTATCCTGCCTGCCTGCCTGCCTGCTTGCCTTTCTCTCTCTCTGAGATATGGTCTCACTATATAGCCCTGTCTGTGTAGACCGGGTTGACCCTGATCTGAGAGATCCACCTAGCTCTGTCTTCCAAGCACTGGGATTAAAGGCTCACAACACCACACCAGGCTACTTTTTTTTTTTTTTTTTTTTTTTTTCACTTTGAAGGAGTAAGTGAAGAAAACTGTCAGGTTTAAAAACCTTCATTTTACCTTACTTGTTTAGGATGCCATGTTGCATCCCGAGGGACCTTTTGAATTTATACCTTAAGAGCAGAGATGTTAATAAGGATCTACAGAATAGGCTGACAGGAAGCTTTAGTTTTTCTAGCCAGGATCTCTATTTTTGGAGAGAGACAGGGATGAAGATTCGTGTACACAGACAACAGAAGTCTCCCCTGTGTGGTTTGGCTAGAATAGTAAGATTATAGGACTCACCAGAAGTCAGGGAGTTGTACAGAGTCCAGACCACTTTGAGAAGAGTGAAAGTCTCATACTATAACTGCAATTGGTATGCAAGGCTTCTACCTCAAGCTGGTGCCTGAGGATTAGAAATGGATTATGCCGAGTTCCTCGAAAGGAAAGCTTCCTCGCCTCTTTATCCTCTTGGCCCAGCTCATGAGCCCAGTCAGTGTGTCAGAAGCCCCAGACCGGGCTTGTAAGGAGAATGCAATAAAGAATGTAGTTTCCAGGATCCAGGAGAGGGCGAAGCAACCAGGTTGTGTCCTTGCTGTGAAGGGTCTGTATGAGCAGCAGTCTCCCGAAACTGCTCCCTCTGGTGGTCAGAAGTGGCATTTACTACTAACCTGGCGCTCAGACACCTTTTCCCCACCGCTTCCCCTTCAACTTTTCTTGGGCTTACTCATTTCACCGGGAGGGCTCTGGAGCTTAGTGGATTCTGCCCTTGACTCTCAAAGTTTCTCCTCCTCCTATGGCAATAAAAAAGCTATATCTTGTCACTCTTTACCCTGAGTGTATGTTCTCACCCGGAAGCCAGCAGTCCCTGCTGCAGTCGGGGCCAGGGGTTTATGAGGGCGTCTTGTTTCCTCCGAGCTCTCTAGTGAGACGTTGGAAGGATGAACGAGTTGCCCTTTCTTAATAATTCGAACTTTCAGCTATGTTTTGAGACCCTTGAATTGTCAAGGCCACGCAAGTGGAAAGCATTACGATTATTTATTGCCACAATTGCTGTCTGTCGGCTTCTCCACTGACACCCAAGGCCCCTCATCCATCTCTATGAACATCAAACAGATTACCAATGCTTAAGGAGAGAAGTGCTGTCATGTAAGATTCATAAAGAGATGCAACTTGCTGGGACCACCTCCTTGGTATCTGACATCACCCAGGGGATTGACATAGAGCAAACTGCATCCACCCGCAGATGCTGGGAGTGAGCTTCGGTGCAGTACTTCTGAAAAGTGGGGTTTTTTCTTTTCAGAAGGCATTGTCTTGGTGTAGACGCGGCAGCTTTGTTTTCTGACACCTTGTCTTGTCCTGAAAGACACATCGGTTTTACCTTCCCCGACATCAGAGAGTTTGCTAAAGCCTGGTTGAAGAGAATCATAATAAAAATCTATAAGCACAGGCTTTTATGTATTTCACTTTTATTGAATTCCTTTTAGTGTGAAAGCAGCCTATTTTGTAGCATTCAGCATGGTGTCCATCTGCTGATGGAATACTTCACATGAGCACTGAGGGGCTGCAGGCAGATAAGGGAGAGGAAAGGCCAGGCTGGGTGGAATGGAGATGCTGTATCTGAGGGTGGATGACGCCTGCAACTTTCATTTCCTTCTCGGGTTTCTTTTGTGTATGTGCTTTTCTTTTTTCTTATAAGGTAGAGTGAGTTACTGATACAGCTGGAAGGTATCTTTAAGAGAAAACTCACACCAGACTATTAATCAAATAAATCAAAAAAAAAAAAAAATTGAATGAACACAGCATTCAGTTTGCTCCTGGGTAAAAGCTTTACGCAGAGTGTCTTGTTTGTTTGGCTTCTGGAGACAGGGTCTTACCATGTAGCCCAGGCTGGCCTTGCACTTGATGTCTTTGTGTTTCAGACTTTTGAGTGCTAGGATTACAGGCTCTTTCAGATTGTCAATTAATATGTTTTAAAGAGATGATCTCTTGCAGCTCAGGCTGGCCTCAAATGCTTTTTGTATAACTGAGGATAACTTTGAACTTCTGATCTCCCTGTAGTCATCTCCCCTACTGCTGGGGCTACAGATGTGAGTTATCAGACTTGCTCTAGCTGTTTCCGGGATCTAGCTTCCTCCACACCCCACCCCCAGGGCTGGGCTCTACCCACTGTGCTATCTCCACACTCTCATTTTCTCCTTGAGCATGGTTTCCACCTCTGTGGACCCAACCAATGCTGCCACAGGTGCTGGGAGAGGCCTCACTATGCCTCCTAGTGTGGGGGTCAGTGGTGGCTGTCTCTCCCCATTGTGTCTAATAGTTACTGTAATTACATAATCATGCTCCCTGTCATGTGTGCCCTATCTCAACACAGGAGGGCAGGAACAAGCCATAGGGTGACAGGGGTGTGGGCAGGACACCACATCCTCCTATGAGGACCCCAGTATGAAGCCTGTTGATCTTATTTGTGGTAGTGACCTGTCCTTTGTTTTCAGTCACTGCTTCAGAGCAACTGTGACTATTTGCAAGGGACCCCAAGATTCTGTTTGTTGATTGTTATTCCCTTATAGAAGTAGGGGAGTGGGTAGGGTTGATTAACTCTCACCTAAGAATCAGGCCACTGCCTCCTGTACCTTCTAGCCAGCTGTATGTGATTCCACAATGACTGCATATGGCCTGTGGCCTCAGGAGGTGCTAGGGCATATAGACCATAGAAGTTTGACTCTATCTGTGTGCTTATGGAGTAATCCACAAACATGTTGGGGTGAGCCTTGTCAGTGGTAAGGCTGCTTTGGGGTCATCCAGTACTGTAAGCAACCCCTCATTTGGGCCCTGTAAGCAAGCCCATAAACTTGTTAGTTCTCAAAACTGGACTCTGGTTTATCATTGGTCCCTGGTAAGAAGGGGTTGTTTGTTTAAGTCTTCCCAAGGAAAGAGATCTGAAACCAACATTTTATCTTCTTTCCATGGCTGGCTCCTGCCTGTAAGTTCTCCCAAGTAAATTTGTCAGATGGGGAACGGGTACTCAAGAGTCTGACATGCTAAGAGTTAGTGGGCAAGGAGTGCTGGCTCAGCTTGGCAGGTGGGTGGCATGTTGGGTAAGATACCAGCCTTGGCCTGGGTTGCCTATCCTCGGTCAGTGTGATGTCAATGGCCTGTTTTATGGATGGAGAGGCAAAGGTAAGCTCTGTGAGTGCACAGGCTGTCTATGCTTTAGACAGGGAATGTGTGGGCTTGTCTCTGCAGAGTAATGTGGTCTGGGACTCCAGAAGATACATCTTCCCAGCTACAAGTCCAAGTCCTTGACTGCTCTTGGACAAGGGCTTGTCTACTTTGTTCCTGGGGTACCTTCTGGGCTGACTGTGGCCTCTCCCTGCAGAAAGTGTGGTGGTTATGGCAACTGTCATCTGCAGAGGAGAAGACCATGGCCTGAAAGGTGTGCTCAGCTCTACAGGGCCAGACACAATTCTTCATGCTCATCGTGACATGTGTCCTGCTGTCCCGCTGGGATCGTTCTAAATTTGATATTTCAGTACAACCTGTTTCTAGTGCTGAAAAATGTATTTCTTTTACATCTGTTCATTATCATGTAGGGAATTGTCTCTTCTCAATTATTCTGATGACTTAGAGGCTGGTGGCCCTGGCTTTTCTGCCTAAATCTTAATCTCATGATGTCAGTACAGTAGCTTTGTCGTCTTTTTCCTCTTTGCAGCTTTTAAGGTTTCAGGGAATAGTGTTATCGTAACATTTTTCTGAACATTTATTTATTTCATGCATGTGCGTGTGTGTGTGTGTGTGTGTGTAGGTCAAAGAACAACTTGCAATAGTCATTTCTCTTCTCCTATGTGTGTTTCAGTGACTGAATTCAATACTGTCAAGTTTAGCAAGTACTGTTACCTGCTGAGCCATCTCCCCAGTTGGAATAGGAATTACTGCAGATAGGCCTTGTGCCTTTTTCTCTCGCACTTTGCCTGAGGCCACTCCCAGCCCTCTTCAGAGAAAGACTGCAGTGACTGGCAGGGAGAGAGGATAACTGGTTGGAGAATGAGTTTCTGAAAAATTTTTTTAATGCTAGTGATTGAATCCAGGGCCTTGCTTCTACAAGACAAGCTTTATACCATGGAACTGAATACCCAGCTCCAAAATCTTGATTTAATTGAGTTCTGTGGACTTTAAAATCTCCCATAAATATTTTCCCATAAGATATGTTAACTGCTCTGTTACCTGTAATTGAAGGCCGAGGAGGTCTCAAGAGAGACACCAAATGAGGCCTCTTCTCAGTTCCAGGTTCATGACTCTTGAAGAAAGAATTCAGAAAGGAGACAGAGTAGGGAGTTTATTTCAGGGCGAACACTGTATTCAAGTGTGAGTGTAGGCTTCTCAAGAGAGAGTTGTATTGTGGGACTTCAACTAGCTTGTGTTCTGGGCAAAATTTAGTGGAAGGATAGAAGAGACTGAGATTTAGATAGAAAATCTAGGGCCACCTGCTGATGATCTAAGTCATCAGGGTAGTTGAGACCATCCTTACATGATAATGAACAAATGTAGAAGAAATACATTTATGTCATTTATGTCTGTTTGGTGACTGTGGTAGGTGACTAGGAGGTCCCACATGCGAACACCTTTAGCTAAAAGGAAATTAGTAAATGACGCACAACCAGGTGACTGAAAAAGGGCTCGCTCAGACTTGTGTTCCCCACCTCCATTATGGCACAGTTTGCTCAGAGGAAGGAGACATGGCTAAAGGACTCAGCCACCGGAGTTGAGCCCAGATGAAGAACAATCCAAATAAGATAAGTGGAGCTGGGGAGATGGTTTAGTTGGTAGTGTTTGCTGCTCAAACGTGAGGACCCGAGTTTGAATCCCTAACACTCATACTAAAAAAGTCAGGTCTTGTGTTATGCATTGTAATCCCAGCATTGGAGAGGTAGAGACGGATTCCTGGGGCTTGCAGGACAGGTATCCTAGTTAATCATTAGTTAAAGCCCTAGTTTATATGGTAAGGGATTCCATCTCACAAATGAGTTGACCTCTGATCTCCACACGTACTTGCACACATGTGCACGAGCCGTCAGTGAACTGTGTATGTATGAGACACAGATGTTTGTTGTTTAGCATGGAGGCTTCATGGTGGCTTGTTTCATGTTTTACTGTCATATTGTGAATTGCTCTCCAAATTCATATGTGAAGCCTTATAATGATGGAGCTTTGGAGGGATACTTAGGGTCAGATGAGGTCAAGAGTGGTCCTTGGGATCAGTGCCCTCAGATCGTGAGGTATGGGATGACTCCTGTTCTTCTCCCTTCATTCTCTCACATTGGTGGGGGGGTCACGTGAGGTCACAGGGATGAAGCAATTGTCCAGAAGCCAAGAAGACGACCATGCCGTCAATTTGATCTTCGGTTTCTAGTTTCCACAGCTATGAAAAAAGAGTCTTGATAGATTAAACTCCTTCAATCTATGGCATTTTGCTATGGCCATCAGTGTAGACTGCCATTTATACAGAACCCATGCAAGGAGCAGAGTGAAAACCGGGGTGTAGGCAACTTAAGTCTGGTGTGCTCTCCACATTTTCTGTATCTCCTGTCTCCTAATCTCTACTATTACTGTTATCATTATTTTTTTTTCTGATAGAGTTTTTCTATGGAGTTCAAGGTGGCCTTGAACTCAAAGTATTTGTGTCAGCTTCCTGGATGTTATCATTTCAAGCTAGGGCCCCATTCCCTGTATACCTTAACTCTGCATGAATGCAAGCATGGAAGTTTACAAGTTTTCTCACTGTCTTTTCCAAGTTTATTCGATATTCTTGCCTTCTTTGTGACTCCAGCCAAATCTGGCTTGTTCACAGCAGCCTGGCTTTTATATGCTAGAATTTCTATCTTCTGATTATCTCTCACATTGCCAAGTGCAGCAAACCCTCTTATCTGTCATACATCTCGATTTTCAGGTCCAAACTGTGCTTCCTGGTGCCCCCTAATTTTATGCAACTTGACCCAGGCTAGAGCCATCTGAGAGGAGAGAACTTCGAACTGAGAAAATGACTCCATAGATTGGGCTGTAGACAAGCATTTTCTTAATTAGTGATTGATGTGGGATGACCAAGCCCACTGTGGTGCTGCCCATCCCTTAGGCTGGTGCTCCTCAGTTTTATAGGAAAGCAGACTGAACAAGCCAGCAAGCAGCAGCCTCCATGACTCTGCATTTGCTCCTGCTTCCAGATACTCACCTGTTTGAGTTCTTGTCCTGATTTCCTTCAGTGATGGACTGTGGATTTGGAAATATAGCAACAACAACCCTTTCTCTCCAAATTGCTTTTGGTCACGGTGCTTCATCATAGCAATACTAACACTAAGGTTGCCTTTTGAAATGTGAGACTTCTCTAACCCTTGCCAAGTTCCCAAAATAATAACTCTGAGACTGAATTATTTATGAATAAATTCCTAGGCCAAAGCTTTGGCTTTTTTTTTTCCTGCGGTTGGTAACTCAGTTATCCCATTTATTCTATGCTAAGTCCTGCACGAGGCTAGTTGGCTCTCCTCAGGTTCAGAAACTTTATCCATCAGTGTTCTGGGTGAATCCCTCCTGTATCTGACTGCTTCCCAGAATCCTCTCTTCCTGCTGCAACCCCCATCTCCTATTTCCTACCTAAGCTAATAGGACAACAGCTTATTTATTGACAGGTGATGCTTCCAAACAGTACACCAGAGATTCCCCCTACACCCTTTCCTTGCCCTTTCCAAAATGATAACTTAATAGAGAGGGGAAGAGTTTGAGATGCAGTCCTAACACAGGCTGAACATCCTTTATCTGAAGTGCTTTGGGTCAGAGGGATTCGGATTTGGGATTCACCTGCCTCCACCCCAGATTTGGAAATATTTACATGGATTTTCATTTGTACATTCCTAATCTACAAAGTTGAGATGCTACAAAGTCTGAAATTGTTTGAGTGGAAAAAGTATTTTGGACCAGGGATGCCACATCTACATTTTATGACTTCTTTTTCTAATTAATATATATTACATACATGTACAATTTTTGGGTTTGTGTTTGTGTGTGTATGTGTGTTTGACAGGGTTTTACTATGTATCCCTGGCTGGCTTTGTATTTTCTCTTAGCCCAAGCTGGCCTCAAACTTACAGCAAATCTGAGTGTTGGGATTACAGGTGTGTGTTACCATACCTGTAACAATTCCTATATAAACAGAACTAAAACTAATGCTGAAAATAATTTTATAGCCACTGTGATTAAAACAAAGGACCCCTGATCACACAGCTGAAACTTTAGCCGTTATGGGGTGAAGCTCAGTGGTACATTAGCTGTGAGGCTCTGGATTCCATTGCCAACACCACAAAAATTAGTAACAAAAATTTCAGGTACCACATTATATTTACTGGTTACTAGACTTAGGATTCATTAAAAACAAACAAACAAACAAACAAACCCAAAGCCAGGGGACAGTCCTTGAATTCTGACAAGGGAATGTATGATACTGTAATCAAAGAATGACTCCTGACTTTATCTTTTTTCAAGACCTTATTTGTAATCCATTTGGAAAATTAAATTGCACACTATAATATTAAGAATTAGGCACATAAACATGCACAATTAGGAAACTATGATTTTTATTTCTTTCAATATATTTTAACAGATGGTTTCTAAATATATATGTATTAAAATACTATATATATATATTAAAAATATGAAGATGTACCAAGTAGAATTGCAATGTAAAGGAGCTAAATATCATGTACACAATCTCAAAGGCTGCTGAGAGTATAGCTGGCTCTAGAGGATAATTGGTGAGAATGAAGCCACACGAGAGTGAGTGGCGGTTGAAGGTTTGCTATTGTTATCTGTGGGGTGTATTAATCCCACCTTCCCCCAACAGGCTTTAAGACACTCCATTCCGTTTTCTCTTTGGATTTTGCATGAAAAGTGGCTAGCACAAAAGAAGCAAATTGTTGAAAATAAAGGTGAGGGCTTAAAAGCCACAAGGAGCAGGGCGTATTTGGTACATCTGGTTGACCCTGAGCAGTTCTTTGGTATTCAGTCTCTCGATGAAAGCTTTTATCTACCCTAGTCCTTTAATCGCATCCACCTCCTACCACGAAGGGGCAGAGTCTTCCTGAGACAGGGTAGGAACTGGTCCCCTGAAGCATCAGAGTAATGTCAACAGAAAACTCTTTCATGCATTGATCCCACTTGAGCAAGAGCTGCTGAGCTCCGCCATGGATGAACCTGACCTTAGACATGGAGCAGGGCAGCAGCTGTCCAAGCAGGAGTGACTAAGCCTGTCCGTGAAATGTGTGCATCTCCTCAAACACTCGAAACAATACAATGAGTTAGTCACACAGGGAATCCATTAGACTTGGCAATTTAATTTCTAACTTCCTTGAGCTCTTTTCTTGAGGGCCTGGGAGGAGGGGTGTCCCTACTTAGCATAATAGATCTCATTAGATTCCGCAGGAACTCTTGACTTGTTCTTTGGCTGTGTATAAGAATATGATTTTTTTTAAAGTCAGTCTTGTCTGAAAAGAAAGCAGGATATAAGCTTTGATCACTTACCAGTTCAGATTAACACTGAAATGCTCAAGGTTGGAGATCTGTCAAATGGAGCAGCAGAAAATATCCTTATCTCCAAACAAGGGAAGTGCAGATGAACGATTTCACATCCAAATAACACTTACGGACTGTATGCTTTACTAACTGAAAATTCCCCATTCCGAGTCACCGAGTGTTCAAAGCTTCACAGAATAAATCTGTATTAAATGAAAAATAAATCAATTGTCATGGTCGTATAGCCCAGAAAATTTACAGCTGAACTAAGACAGAGAAAGTGACCCCCTCCCTCCCCTCGTCCCTCCTGCTGTCAATCTCCGGGCCTTCACACTTCAGATCAGGATGATGTGGGCACAGGCAGCAGAGGAGTGCATGGCTTTGCTCTTTTTGTTGGTCTCTTGTATGTTTTATCAGGAGGACTTTTGTGGCTGGGTGGGTCATAGGGTAGATTTATCTTTAGCTTTTAAAGAATTAATCCCAGTGGCTATCTAGGGGAGTTGGGCCAGTTTGGAATCCAGTCAACAGTAAGTGATGGCTTCCATTCCCCCTCCCCCCCCCATCTCTTCCAACATTCATTTTCGATCTTTTTGTTGATCTTTGCCATTCTGTCTGAGGTAAGATACAACCTCAAAGTTGTTTTGATGTGCATTTCCCTGATTACTATAGACAATGAACAATTTTTGAGATTTTCTTCCTTCTTTTAAGAAGGAAAAAAAGAGATCCCAGGCCCATTTTGACTCTCTGTCTTTTGAATTATTTATATATTCTGGATATTAATTCTCTGTCAGATGTATAGTTGGGAAAAATTCTCTCCCATTCCGTGGGCTCCTTCTCTCTGTGTAGCCCTGGCTGTTCTGGAACTTGCTCTGTAAACCAGGCCGACTCAAGCTTATGGAGATCTATCTGTCACTGCCTCCCACATGCTGGGATTAAAGTTGTGCAGCGTCACTGCTTGGCATGACTATTTCTTTAGCTGTGCGGAAGCCTTTTAGCTTTATGGAGCCCCACTTGCCTTAATTTTTGAACAAATGGAGTCCTGTTCAGAACATTCATCCCTCCACCTAGATGATGTACCACCTATGTTTTCTTCTAGTAGTTTCAGATTTCACATTTAGATCTCTGAACCATTCAGAGTTAGTTTTGTGCAAGGTGTTAGGTATAGGACCAATTTCCTTCTTCTGCATGTAGACATTCAGTTTTCCCAGCACCATTTGTTGAAGATGTGTTCTTTTCTCCAGTATATGTTTTGGGCACCTTTGTCAGTTAAAATGTCAATTAAAATTAAATGGCTGAAGTTATGCGCATTTGTGTTTGGGTCTTCCATTTTGTTTCATTGGTCTACACGTTTGTTTTCTGTGTTAAGTACCATGTTGTTTTTTATTACTATTCATCCTGTTTTCTTATATCATCCAGGACTACCTGTCTAGGAATAGTAACACCCACAGTGGACTGGGCCTTTCACATCAATCACTAATTAAGAAAATGTGTGCCAGGATTTACTCATAGGCCAATCTGGTGTGGGGTATTTTCTCAATTGATGTTCCTTCTTCTAGCCTGGGTCAAATTGATATAAAAACTAGCCACATACTCTCTTATCATTTTATTATTATTTAATAGATAACAATGACTATTAGTGAAGTAAACAAAAAAGCTAGTTGAAGTGGGAAGAACAAAAATGTTACATAACTTGCCATAAACATTTGCTGTAATTTAAAACATATACAACATTTCATGGATGCCAATGTACATATTTTTTACATTTTACATAAATTTCTCTAGAATTGACATTGTGTTGTAATCACTGTCTGCCAGGCAAAATTCAAGATATAGTTACTATTATCTTTTTTGGGAATGCAATTTGCTGTCCTGGTTGTAGGATTGGTCCATAGCAAATTTTCAGTGTTCTTTTCTGGTAGTGTTTTGGGTTAAACTCCAGACCTTGCACATCCCAGGAAGAACTCTGCTTCTGAGCTATACCTTCCAGCTCTGGACTCCTCTTCATCTCTTTAAGCCACAAGCCATAATGACTCTGTAGAAAGACCAGGAGTTCACAAATAATATTGCTTTGACACTTCTAGTAAGATAAAGCAAGTGATAGCATCAAAGCCCTTGGGATGATGGGTAGGGAGAAGGGAGGGAGAGCCTGGAAAGTCACTGTGGAGTACTCTTTAGAAACATTGCATGGTGCACTCAGGAAGTTGAACAAGACAGATCAAGGCCAGCCTGGGCTTCATAGTGAGACTTTGCTTCAAAATTCCACCTACCCAACCAAAGAATTGTTACTTTGCCATTACTTGACAGCACAGACGAGGATGTAGTGTTGAGAATTCAGAACTTCCACAGGAACACAGCAGGAAGACCTACAGAGTACACTAACCTGGGCCCATGGGGGCTCACAGAGACTAAACCACTAACCAAAGACTGTACTTTACACATTTGTAGCAGAGGTATATTGGTGTTATTGGGATGATGTTATACACACTCATTTATGCATTACCAATTGCTCCTACTGCTTTATACTGTGACAGAGGAGTTGGATATTGGTGACTAGGACATTATTTGGTCCTTTATAGAAAAACTTGTCATCCCTTAAACTAGAAATGGTGGCCTCTCTGGATTAGTATAAGGAGTGTGGAAAGAAGATCAGATTTGTAGGGAAAGATGATGAATCTGTTATACTGACTTCTCCTGTGGGCCTGTGTATAGCTATTAGATCAGGATTGGTGGAGAAAGCCGATGGGCGTGTCCACAAGCAGAATTGTTCTTTAATCAGGACAACCAAAGGACTGCAGTCTTTCCATGGAGGTAGACATGTGTGCATGTGGCACAGGAGATTGAGGTTTTAAAGGATGGAAAAGGGGGGACTTTGGAGGTAGAAGAGTCTATCTACAGGTCAGTTCTGCAGTGTCAGAGCAGTACATACCATCAGGGTTTGGTATATGGAGCTCTTTACCAGAAGATTCCACAGTGTTCTCTGTCAGGTTAACTTCCCTATCTGGAGTTTCTCAGTCCACCTGAGGCTTTTAGGACATCAAGTCTTCAATAGATAATCAATGGAGTTATTTAATGAGAGATCTCTAAATCAATAAAATGAAGAATGGTGCTAAGGCAAAGACATTTTGAATGGTTCTATAAGGAGTTTAACACAGACTTTGATGGTGGCAGGCTAGACGTAGGAGATGGTATTGGAAAAGCTCATAACAAAGGATTTCACTCTCAAGTGACATATATTGTGCTGAAACCAAACAGGAGCAACAATTCTGCCTGGAGTACCCAGGAAGTGAGGCAGGTTCATGACGATGGGGAGCGCGGGAACTTGGTCTTGCTACCAGCTGCTGTCTTAGCTAGGGTTTTATTGTTGTGAAGAGACACCGTGACTACTGTTGGAGTATTCGTTTTATTATTTTATTGGATTCTTTTACCTACCTCCCAAGCCTTATTCTACCCTAATCCCTTCCAATTCCCCAACACTGGGCAGGAAAACAAGATTAGAGGAGAAAGGGGGCATAGACCTCTTTAGACTACTTTCTCCTGATTTGGGGCATTTCGTTCCTTGGGGGCAAGTCCAATCTTCATTGTCAGGATATCTCTAAGTTCTTTTTGCCTCTTTGTTCATGAACACTTAACAAACTGTAAACAACAACAACAACAACAACAACCAAGAACAACAGGGGGAGCAGCCCTGGCCCCCCTCAGGGCTCTAGCATTTTTATACCCTCTCCAGAATCCCCAGAATTAAACTACCTGCAGCTGGCAAAATCACTCCCCTGAACTGCACCAGGATAATCATAATCACCTGCTCTAAAGCAGCCTCTTATCCCACATCTGGGATTAAAACAAAAACATATTCACATAACATAACTAGGTTTCTAAAGAAACCAAAATAGTCACTATAGGCAACAGCAACTCTTGTAAGGGAAAACGCGTAGTTGGGAATGGCTTACAGTTTAGAGGTTTAGTCTGTTATTGCCATGAGGGAAGCATGGCAGCATGCAGGCAGACGTGGTGCTGGAGAGGTAGCTGAGAGGTCTACATCTGGATCCAAAGGCAGTAGAAGGAAGAGAACAGTGAGTCACTGGGCCTGGCTTGAACTTCTGAGTTCTCAAAGCTCACCCCTAGTGACATATTTCTTCCAACAAGACCACACCCATTCCAATAAAGGCCTCCTAATACCGCCACTCCCTGTGGACCTATGAGGGACATTTTTATTCAAACCACACACTAGCAGCTCTCTGCAGATATCATGCTTAGGAGAGATCTCCAGTGAAACCCCATGGTCCTCACGAGGAAAGTCACATCTGAAAATTAGTCTTATTGATTATTCACTTGTCCCTTTGAAGGTGAAGTCAGGGGCTGTAGTTAGGTGACTTTTACTTGGAACCTGCAAGTGGGAAAACTGAAAAAAATTGGTAGAGCAAGGTACTCATCAGGAAAGGCTATCTTGCCTTCTGGTCCCTTGCAATGAGGATGTGGGAACGGATTTATGTGTAACACAAGGTCAGCCATCTCTGGACTCCAGAAGAATTGTAATGGTTGTCTGACGACTGCAGCCATCTTCTTTCCTGCCTGTCTCAGTCTTACTGCTATAGAAAGTATCTGGAGGCTGAGACAGATGAGGTGCAGGGTGTCAGGGATGCTGAATGTCAGTCTCTGTGTAGAAACCGTCTGGGATGCCTGTGGAAGAGAGGCCAATTGGATAACCCGATAAAATGGCAATTGAAATTCATTAGGCAACGTGAGTTCTGATCAAACAGAGTAGCATCATGTGCATTGTGAAAACAGCCAGGCCAGTCAGGGAAAGGAAAACAAAGAGATAAAGAGACCAGCATTTGCACCTTCAGGGAGGACTTGTTGGGACATTAATAACTCTCTTGAGCCTTTGATTTTTGTGACTGTCTCTGAGATGAACAATCTGCTTCATGTGGGATGAAGATCTGTCGATTGGACTTCACCGGTCACCCCAGATAAAAGGCTGGGCACATGTGGCAAAGCCCTCATCACTAGGGGCAGTGTCACGATGCAGGAAGGGATTGCTGGTGCCCTGTGTAGGGTTGGAATAGAGCAGGGGGTGCTGGGAATTAACTAGAAATTCCACTGCCTTGCCTCTGGGAGTGCAGGCCATCTCAATGCCTATCAAGTGTGGCAGTAGGCCATTTATTTCTCTGAAGAGGTATTAAAGTCAGTTACAAACATTTGAAATATGAAGGAGATAAGAAGAAAATGAAGCATTTTAAGCAGTGATCTTCGTTAGACAAACTGGCAGCTGTGACCAGCTCTTCAAGGTGACCTTTGCACACAGTTTATGAAAGTGTGGAGAAAGTCTGGTGTGTCTGGTAATCCTACTTCCCATGTATACATGGAATGTTGGTGGGCAATTTCTGAGCGAGGGGAAAGAGATTGAATTATTAATATATGAATTATTAATTATTATAATTGCATTTGTCATTTGTTGAGCACCAGCCATGCACTAGAAGCCGAGCAGACCTTCAGAGTCGCTGCCCAGTGGGGGGTGACTGTGGTAATTACATTTGAAATAGCTTCAATCATAGGCGCCCAGTATAACTTGTGGCATATACTAAGTGCGCAGCTGGAAAGTCTGCATTTACTTTTCTTACTGTCTCTAGAAGCATACATCCTCACGCGGCTTTCCTAATTTGTTTATGTAAAGATGAGGGATGTGCTATTTGTCAAGATAAAAAGATGCATCGGGTTATTTAATTAATATTTACCCTATCTTCCTAGTAACAATAAGAAACCAGATGAGGAGTATCTCCAAGCCAAGGCGTTTGCAAATCTTTCCTATTCTCCTGACTAGCCATCTCTTGAATGAGCACAGAGATCAAGAAGAGGTTCATATAAGGATGGAGGGGTAAATTCTGTTGTTGGAAAGCCACCTCTGGACTTTCCTGTGATGAATAAGAATCCTGTCTGAGACACTTTAGTACATATTACTAGTTCACTTTTAGTCCTTTGTATGCTAAGGCTGAAAGTGACGTCTTGATGTTACCTTCTCTGGTCCTATGTGGGGCACCCATGCCTGCAGTCCCAGGATTAAGGAGTCATAGGCAGGAGGACAGCAGTTTCCAGTTCAGCCTGGGCTGCATAGTAAAACCAAGTCCATCCTCACATCAACACTTGTCTTAAAACAAAACAAAACAAACAAAACCCAACACCCCTTCCCCCAAGTATCTCAATTCCCTCTAGTCAGAGACACACTTGTAAACATATCTACTTCCTTTAGAGAAGAAGCTACTACAGAATTGGACCCATGAATCTAAGAAGAGAAAAACGAAGTTCAGCCCTGGGCTCAAACCTTCTTGGTTTTCTAGCTTTCCCTTTCTCTATGCCAGAAAAAAAACATCCCCACAGTGACAACCATCATTATATTTGATAATTCTCCACTAGGGGGCACACGCCCATACAGCTATTCTCAATAGCTTGTTTCATATTGCGTGTGGCAGGGTGGGGGGTGGGGTGGGGGTGGGGGGAGGGAGCGGCCTGGAGGGAGGTGGGTGTCAGTTTCTGGACAGGGCTGGGAGGTTTCTGACTATCAGTGCTTTCCACATCCAGAACAGAAACCATCATTGTTTTTGGGGAGCTGCTTAGGACCTCTGCTCACTGGGGCTCCATCCTGTGACTTATTCTAGACTTAGATTAGGCCAGTGTTACCGTGTGTTCAGGGAAGCACGTGGCACGTGGAACCCAGCGACATCTTGAACTGGACTCTGCACATCGTTTTGATTCTGGTTGGAGCTGTAGGTGTGGGAGGGACCGCATCCGTGTTCGTCACTCCCGTGCCTTCTGGATAAGGAGGCTGGTCTGTCTTTTGGCCGACATGGGAGAAGGATGGCAAAATGATAATCTTTGGCTAAAGGATGTTCATTTTTTATTTTTTCTTCCAACATAGACATTGTGTGTTTGCATTAATTGTAATAATCAGTCTGCTGGGGATGGTGGGTAACCTCCTGCGTAAACATTTTCTTGTTTTCTTCTTCCTAGAAGGCTGGAGTGAGACATTTTAATTAAACACACACCTTCAGTAAATGAGGTATTTACTTACAGTGGGAGTCATAGTGCGTGGGCTATTACTTATAGGATGTAGCTAATATTACATGCTATGCATTTCTGGGAGGGCGCTGCAGTATTCCTAGAATCTGTGTCTTCCAGGTAAAGAACATTCTCTAGAACCTTTGTAGATAACTGCTCATGGAAGCTGGAAACATTTGTATTGAGGTTCAGATCCGAATCCTTCTCTAATTCATTTGCCCTTCAGTTCATTTTTTTCTTTTCTCCCATCTAGGCTTTAGAAAGCTTAGCTTTCTGCATGCTGGGCACAAGTCTGCCATATCAGCTTCTTACCAGCAAAGCCTCTCCTTGTACAGTTGACCACATTCCCATCCACTTTATAAATGCCTTGGCATTCAGAACACATATACATTTTATTGAATTTCCCTGTATTATGGCTTTTCCACTGGGGGATTAAGAGGCTAATTCAGAGCCTTATGATTACAGGAAGATGTGTGAGGAAAGCAATGGGGGATACTATTCTATAAGGTCCGCTGGGCCCGAACAAGGAATCCATATGTTTCCATTTCCCTAATAGGCAGAGAAAATAAAAAACAAAGCGGCCTAGAGACACGCACCTGCATAAGCAGTGAGGCAGAAGTAACCTATAAACACATGCAAGGCAGCTCTCAAACAATTCCATCTGCATTTTATTGAAAGGAACCTTTGAAAAGGAGAGAGAGAAGGTACAGTTTACAAGAATCATGGTATAAATCCCGCCACAGTGCCAATTGCTAAAAGCATTGGAGCCTGGGCCGGAGGGAAGAAACCCATTCATTCATTGCCCCGAGAAAACAGGCACCCAGGCCAGCCACATACCTCCTGAGCCCCGTGGGATTTACACCTCTGACTGACTGATGGCACGAATCACCTTGGAGTGATTGCTTCTATATCGAATGTTCCTTTATGCGTATATGCTTTCTCATCGCGACTCAGCTCAATTCCATTCTGCCAGGCTCTTTGGGACACTTTGCATGAGAGATGCAGGAGAGGGTAATGTTGTGTTTGCTGGTTTCCTCTGGTACATTTCAGGACTGATTTACTCTTCAGCTGGAGGCACAGGGAAATTCCATCATTCCCACCTCAAGCAAATCTTAAGTCAAGTGCCCCCCGCCCCCCACCAACTCCCTGCCTTCCGGTAAAGGACCCTACAGCTTTCTGTTTTCTGAATTGTTATTATTGTCTCAAGACTCCTTAGGGGCACACACACGTCCGTGCCTCCACCCCTGCTCCTCTCCTTCCTCTCCTTTTCCTCCTTTCTTTCTTTTTCTCACTTTCCTTCTTCTCTCTGCTATTCCTCCATCTTCTTTTTATTTTTATTTTTATTTTATTTATTTATTTTTTTTTGTGGGAAAATAATTCCTCACAGGATGTTTGTTCTCGGTGAGGCTGGGATTAACATGTGCTCTGGGCAGCTGAGTTTCAAGGTTTGTCTTTTTTAACTTTTGTATCTCCTCCTCTTAGCCCTTCTTACCATACTGGTTTTCCTTCTAGGACTGTCCAGCTTCTCAGGTCTCTCTCTCTCTCTCTCTCTTCTTCTTCTCTCTCTCTCTCCAAACAAAACCCCATTAAATTACTATCTTGTGCCTATGTACATGTGCCTCAGCATTCATGTGGAGGTCAGAGGGTAACTTCCACCTTGTAAACCATGGGATCGAACTCAGGTCTTTATGTTTGGTGACAAGCACCTTTACTTGTTGAGCCTCTCCCCACCCCCTTTCAGGGCTTTTTGTTTATGTGTGCAGTTGTGTGTTGTAAAGTTCATTCCTGGGACTGTGCCTGTGTCACCCAGGATCTCTTAGATTAAACCCTCGGATTATCTGAACCGACTACAATGGGTGGAACATCTGAGAGAACAGGTTTTAAGGCTGCTCCAGGGTTTTATCTACACGAACACCATTCACCAAACAAAGCACAGGCCAGGCCCTGGTGTTCCTGGTGACACACACTAGGTGGCATTCCAGGCTCACATACTGAAGGGAGAAGATAAGGTCAGGCTGCCTTCCCTGCCGCCAGCCAGTCAGGGATCCACGCAGCTGCCAAGCCAGGTCTGTGTGTCTCACGGGTGCCTTGTTTCCACGCCCTGGCCCCTTTTTTCAGATCCCTGCCTTGTGGATCTGTCAGGGGTTGCTTCAGGATGATGGAGGGCATAGAGTGGGCTGGCAAGAAAGATTTCAAGAAATGTTAGTCGTGCCTCCAGACCAGAACTCTTCGGTTCAAAAGCAGGGTACTGTGAAACACTTCTCCACATAGGTTTTGACCATTTGGAGGAGACTTTCTACAAACTGAATAATATAAATAAACAACAAACAAACTAAATAAATCCAATAACTTGCTTTGGGGAAGGCAGTTATGGGAGGATGGGCATGAGTGAGGCTTATATTTGAAGTCTGAGTTCATCGTCTTACAGCAGCTGGACAGGAGGCTTCACATCTAACCGCAGTTTCTGTCTCTGTAAATGGAAGGGTAATGAGAACAAACCCAAACCAGGTAATATGACACTTCTCCGTTTTCTGCCTTCATTTACAGGCTGTCGCTCTATCCTGTCTTCATTTCTTCCCTCTCTTCGCGTTTACAAAACCACCTTTGTGAGTTTTGTTAAATATTAGCGTTTCCTAGGTTCAAGACATATCCAACAATTCTTCTGTGGAGGTTGTTCTAAATATTCTCACGAGCTTTCCCTCAGCTGGATCAATTCCTTGGAGGTTTTGCTTTGTGTCCTGAGTCTGGGACTCCAGGATACACATCCACACAGACCTCCCAAGAGTATTGTGGACTCAGCCTGCTCGAGCCAGACTTGACAGCCACTGCCTTCTCCTACCCTGTGCTTCAGACATCCCTGCTTTCCCAGACATATCTGTTGCTACTAGGCTTCCAAGGGAAGTCCTGAAGAACTGTTGGTTTTCATAACCATCTCCCACATTCCTGTAGCTACCCAGGTGTGCTTTCCACACCTCCAGCCTTTCAACCTCTGCCACACTTCTATCCTCTCTGCAAACTGGAGTCACAAAGAATTTTCTAGAATGTGGATGTGCCATTGTAACTCTGTTTAAAACCTGTTGTGATTTTGATGATAAAGCCAAACTCCGTGCCTAGGGTGAAGAGTCTGTTAGCCTTGAACTCTTGTGACATAGTCCGTCGTTCCTCCAAACCAAGAACCTGAATCCTCTGCTGTGTTCAGCCCTTTTGGATGGGCAGAGGGCCATAGCTTAGACATCGGGTCGTGAGAGCTCTTTCACCACGCTGCCCATCATACTACACGGCTATTTTCTTGTTATCTCATGATGTGTTGTCTATTCTTCCTGCAGAGGTGAGAGTCCCTAGGCCTCTCCTCTCTGGAGTCAATACAGTGCCTGACATACATTATGAGCTTCTGGGGTGTCAGTCAAAGCACCGTGAATGGCCTTGCCACCAGTGAGAGACACTATGTGAATGGAACGTGCTGCTCTTAGGTAGAAGAATACCCAATGTGGGAATGGAAAGCTGAGTTAGACCTGGAGCCTGCCAGACAACCATTCCAACATGTAATGAACCATGGACACAGAGATCCTTCAGGCTGAAGTCAGGTCATGTTACAGCTTCCCTATTCACCTCTGTGCAGCCATTTCATGCCTGGAAAGCATTGAGAAGGTCTTTTTGTTTCTCTTGGATCAGTCTTGGTCTCGAAGGACCCAGATGCCTTCACACAAGTAGCTGACAGCAGAGGTGACGTACCAAGAGGGAAGGAAAGAGTTTAGACTTCTTAAATATTTTGAATTTGGGGTCTGTTGGGAGACATGGAGAGAACCAGAGCTGCAGGTGACTTTTCTGTGCAGCCATGGAAGGAGAAAAGATGCAGGAAAGTGTATGTGATATGGGCCACGTGATGACCATATGTGGGAGCTAACTTGTTCCTTCAGAGGAGTTGTGAGGCAAAGTCATACAAGAGGGTTATAAGGCTGTCCTATTCCACGAGCACACACGGAGACCTCATGTTTACAGAACAAGTGAATGTGACTTCCTGGTGGCAAGATGCATTTTCAGCTCTATAGAAATCTCCTGTTACCCCCTGGATGCCCAAGGTCTCCATCACATTCCATTAGAACAGTTTGGAGTTGATTTTCTGGTACATCTCCCAAGTGACATGGTGTCATCTATAGCTCAAGACTTTTCCTTATGATCAGCTTCGTTTAATCATAGCCAAGGGCCCCCTAGTTCATCAGGATCAATACCTTGACAGGATGCAATCCATCAGCTCAGGCAGTCAGCCAAGAGGTGGGCTGGAGCATCATGATGCCTCGGGTGACCCTGTGAGCTTTACAGTGTTGGTGAGGAGGCCCGTGTGCCTGCAAACGATACCTGCCTCAGGTCATAGGAGCACCCTGGCTCACCTATGTCCTTCCTGCTTCTGTCTGTGGAATGAGAGTCACAAAGGTCTCAGGACTCTTGGAGCAACTAGTGCTGCTACCCCCAGACAGAGATATCTTAGAGTGTCTCTTCCCTCTGTCTAGATAGTTTCATGGGTCTCGTGTAATGGAGTTTTGGACTTTTTTCCTTTAGGGAACAGTTGCACGCACAGAGCAACTGAGTTTCTGAAGGTGCGGAGCGTCCTGATGGGTGGCCCGTGGGGAAGGGAGTTCTCTGAGCTCACGTACTTTGCTTTTCGGAAACACCAGACAGACTTTCTCCCTTTTTCTCTTTCCTTCTTTAAAAGACACAATTGCACTGACTTGCCTGAACAATGGTTAGATCATTCCTAAGTATCAGAGTCCTTTAGAGTCCCCGCAGATGTAGTTTCTTCCCAGACTCAAAGCATTCTCCTTAAATCATTTTCTGGGAGGACAAGGTCTTATTATGTAGTCCTGTCTTGTCAGGAGCTTGCAAATAGATCCACTGACCTCAAGGCCATCAACCTGCCTCTGCCTTCCACCTCTACGGTTACAGGTGTGAGTCTTCCTCAGTCTTCTTTTGCAAGCTTGGTTATTGAATTCAGGAGAGAGGAAGTTTTAGGGATGTTGCTTTAAAATGTGGCCTAAAGGTATAGTGACTTGGAAGTAGACTGCCCTGGGCTTTTCCCTGTCCCCTTCTTTTATGTGGTACCAGGCATGGAATCCAGGGCCTTGAAGATGCTAGACAAGTGTAACCACTGAGTTACATCCCTAGTCTTGGATTCTTCCCTTTATAGCCATTGTGGTCTTGAACCACTGGAATTAATGTCCATGAGAGTCCAACTTCCTCATCTGTAATATGTGACATTACTAGGTGATTGTGTGATTGCCATGTGATTTTACCAGGTGGTTGTGTGTATTCAGCGTGATGCAGCACTGCAGGTAACATGCTTGGCAGAGTGCAGGGTCCTTTCAGGGCATGTGTCATTTTATTTACTCTATATATATTAGTCATAGTAGGGAGAACAGAGAGGCATCTGCCTCTGCTCTGGGAGTGGACTGAGGTTATTGAAAGGGCAAGAGACATGCCCCCTCACCCCTCCAGCCCCATTCCTTGCATAGAAAAAGGATGGTGAGGATTCAGCAAGGCTATGCTAATGGGGAAGTAATTCTGGGCCTGGCGCTTAGTGACACTTCACTTGGAGAACTAAGGAAAGGCTCTATGGTTAATGGTGTGTTCTTCCCCATTCACACCCTCTTCCCTGGTAGAGGCTGAATAGTGAGGTAGAAGACTCATTGTATATAGACTCTGTGGAGGACTTCATAACTTGCAATTTATGTGTCTCTGGTGATGGAGGGAGCTGTCAGAAAAGAGATTTAAAAAGGTGGTGGCCCTTGTCAGTCCCGGGCAAGGTCTCCTGGGCTCTCCTTTGTAGGTTCCGTGAGGTCCCAGTTGCTGTCATGTGGATAGGTAGTTTGGTACTTCGGTCACGCTGGTCCTGATTTTTCCACGTGGCTTTCTTTTGTCTCTAACAAGGCTCCGTTTGTCCTGTTTGCCTTTTTTATTTCTCTATGCGATCAGCTGAACTACTTTGTAGAACTTTATGCTCCATATTACACAACTGCTTTCACGGAATCTATGGAGTTCAAAAATCAGAAGGAACTTTCAAAACAAGGATCATGGGATCCCGGATCTTGGTCTCTCGTGGGGTGCGCAGAGGTTAGAAAAGACAGTTGGGTTTTCTATCTCTGTCACACCTACATGGTGAATCCTGGCCTTCCCAAAACTGATTTGCTTCCTTTCTAACTCAGATCTCTTGTCAGCCAACTTTCTCCAAAAAAGCCTGTTCTAGACTCAGGGGACACTGGCATTTTCAGTTGTTGTCAAGCATTTCTGTGAAATCTTTAAGAAGACTCACAATGCTCTAAAGCTGGAAGGAGTGGCCAGTGTGATTCTAGGGTTCTTTAATGGGTTAGCATAGCATTCCGTTTACTGGAATAGCACTAACATTTACTCACTAAGGGGTAGTCTTGGAAATTTCAGTCTTCCTTAGATGTTAAAATAAAATGTTCAATGGGCAGTTTTATGCACTGAACTCTGTTATTTCTGTCTCTCTGTGAACGCATCATGGTCTTTCCTCAGCCAAGCTTTGTGAGGTCACCGATTCACAGATCCGGAGTGGCAGGTCACCTGATTGCTCCTAACAGCATCCTTGTCTGTATCCCATAGCCCGGGGCCACCCAGCTGTTCTCTGGGTTCTTCCTTGTCAGTTCCCACTGTGCTGTGTTCTCACCAAGAGCCTCTCGTGTCTGCTCCCGGTTCCTCTGCTGCTTTGGCATGTTATTTCAAGGATACTGTTTAAATAAACATCACATATACAGGCATGTGAAAAAGTGAATGATTTTAATATTGTGAAAATTAAGTTCAGTGTTTTGGAAAAATTTCCTATTGATTCAAGTGTGAATGATATACTCAGGAGAAATTACTTTAAAAAAGTGAACCGCAGGAAGGCTCCGTGCTCAGAATGTTTACATGGGAATTTTTAACTTCCTGTCCTGCTTTTGAAAAACGTAGCAAGAAATCATGGGAGATGTGTTATGGCATGGTTTATAAAGGAAACATTCGCATACCCTGTACCAGTGGATCCAATACAAGACCCTACAAGAAAGTGATCAGTGAAAGTTCTTTGAGTTTTAAGTCTGTATAATGCTGAAGTCTTTTCTCTCTAAGATGTGATACTTGGCCCAGTGGCATTTGCCTTACTTGGGTATCAGATAGACTGAATTAGAATCTGTATTCTAGGGGCTGACTAGAAGAACACCTGCCTTGCATGGACAAGGTCTTGTTCTGTAGCACTGCTGGGAGCAAATGAGAGAGCAAGCGAGCATCTAACAAATTCCCCACATGGTTTGTGTGCACAGTGACGTTTGCCACAATCTGGCCTAAGCTATCCTTTATTATGCTTTGAATAGAATGTTCCCCACAGGATCATGATCATGTGGTCTTTATCTGGTAGCATTGATTTGGTAGATGGTAGAAACTTTTGCAGGAAGAAGTGGATTCCTGGAGTTATGACTTTAAAGATTATATCTGTCCTCCGTACCTTCTTCTTTCCGAATCTCGTCCACCATGAGGCGAACAGCCTCTGTCACATGTGCCTACTACGGTAGCTGGTTCTATCCCACCATGGGGTTCACAGTGAACAGACCTACAGCCTACGGGCAGAGAGCTCTGAAACCTTAGGCTGAAACAAGTCATTCTTGTCTTTAACTTGGTTTTCTTGGGTATTTGGTGCCATTGATCATGAGTCGTCACAACACAGGTATCCTTAAAAGTCTCTTTCTGTTTTCACAGAAAGAGTTCTAAGTTGTAAGTTCACAGGAAAACCAAGCAGAAAGGACAGAAGCGCTCAAGCTGTTCCTACAGGTCCTGTCCACTGTCAATAAAATGTACCAGAGTGGGGTATGTTTAATATGGTTGGTGAGTCTATTATGCAAAACCTTCAGTTGACATGATGTTCTTTCTTGATGTTTTGCATGATACTTATTTGCAATTACATTGTAATTTTGACACATTTACAATTCCAGGTATCTTTTGTTATAGAACCATGGAGATGGTTTGATGTCTAATATCCTCCATGTAATTAAATTAACCCATCCCTGTCCCATAGCTATCACTTTCTACTATTGTAATCTTAGCTTAATTTTCTGAGTAGCTCACCATCTCCAATGGCATCAGGTAAATAGCTTCTGCCACCTGTGTACCCTCGAGTGCAGGAAGAGTTAAAGAGGAGGCAGTAAAGTAGAGAAGGGGTCAGTGAAGACCCACTGGTTGGACGAAGAATGGCCTCTCTAAAGGTGTCCATGTATCATTCCCTGGAATCCATGACTGTTTATGTTATAGAACAATGTGGAAGTGAGGTTACAGACAGAGTTAAGGTCCTAACTAGATATCGTAGAAATAGTGATACTTGCCTGGATTATCTAGTTGGGCCCAACTAGTTAACAACAAAGTCCTGTACATGGGGCTAGAGGGATGCTGAAGTAAAAGATTTCAAGTATTCTACTGTTGACTCTTGCGAGGGTGGATGGTGGATGAACCACGGACTGTGGACCATGTCTGGAAGCTGGGAAAGGAAAAGAAATGGATTCTCTCAGAGTAAAAATGAGCCTCCAGACCCATTTCAGACTTCTGGCCTCTAGAACTGTAAGATCATATACTGTTTATTTTTAAACATCATGACTGTAGTGACTTGTTCCAGTGGAAAAGGAAATGAATGTGTATGCTTCTGTGAACTTGTTGTGTTGCTGAGGACCATTCCCAAGTGTGCTGGGGACATTATTTACACACTTAAGTCTTAAATGAGTTCATTGAAAAAAAGAGGGACATGTTCTTGATATTTTAAGCTTCAACAAAATACATGACATTAAAACAACCCCGCAGGTAGTATTTCTTTGCTGATTTGGAAGACATTGGCAGATCCTACATGTCCCTTGGTCTTCATTAAGCATGTTGATAGCCATTGGGCAAGCCTGCCAGAAATTTCTGCTTGAAAGGATGCCAAGCAAACAGAGAAGCATGCCATGGACATACACCAATACAGACAGAAGGTGGGCCCAGGAATTTGGAATATAAGACCATCACCTTCTGCATCTCTTAAGCTATGTATCTACATGGCCTCCCTGTTTATTAAACTGTTCATTGAGCAATCAAACAGATCACAGCCTCCAAATGCAGAGCTTAAAAGGTCTCCTCTTCCATACAGAGAGCATGATTCATGGAGGGGAAAAGGAGATATTAATTGGGGCTAGAACTAAGGTCACTCCCTTTCCCAATCCTTGCTAATGTTCTTCCACAAGGCCAAAAGAGTAGCTGCAAGGCCAGCAACCGCCTGTGGTCCACACTCAGCTCCTCTCCTTAAATACACATTTCCTCCTGTGTTAGTGCATTATCTGGCTGACCTGCTAATTAGTCCTCTGTTCCTGGTAAGTCTGTTTTATTTACAGGCTGGAATCTCTATGAGTACTCCCAGAATGGCAGTTGCTTGTTTTTGCCCATTGCATTTTTACTGTGGAAGAAGTAGAGGGTTTCCCCCCTCTTCTTCTTCTTCTCCATTTCTCTTTTAAAGGGGAAACACCCCCAACAAATACAAAGAATGTTGCTCTGGGTGTCAGCTGTGGGCCACGTCTTGGAAAACTTGATTAGGTCCAGTGGATGAGTGACTTTGTCTCATGAAGTGACTGTAAAAACTTTCTTCTGTTAGAGCCTACCCCAGGGACTTGTTGGCAGAGAGAGTGGAGACGCTAATACATTTCCAAGTTATTATGCCGTGGAGTTCTGAGAAGTCCTGGGATTTGAAAGAACATTTTTTATGTCAGGCCAGAGTGCTAAAAAATAACTAAACCAGTACAATCTCCGGGCATGCTCAACATCTCGGTCTGCTGGAATTTGGTTGACTGCAAAACAACTGGCTTACTTGGGTGTGTAACAAGATGAAGGCAGTAAATGATGCACACTCACTTGGAGGACAGGTGAGTGAACTGATCCTTCAACCTCCAGCAACTGTGGGCTCCTGCGGTTCAGGAATGTCTTACCATACCTCTTTCTCATTAACATTTGGTTAGTGCTCCTCTGCCCCTTCATTGTTAAGAACCAGTGACTCTGGGTTCTGTTGGAAAGTCAGATCATGGGGTTGCTAATGTTTCCTTATGAAGAAGCAAAGAAGCTTTGGGCCGGTTCAGCTGGCAGAACTCACCAGAGAGCACATGCAGCCTTTGGGTTGGAAAACAGATGTGCATACCCATCTGTGAGGCAGTGGTGGCCGCATCTGAAGTCTAGAGTGTGCTGTGTGACAACTTTCCCATCAAGAGCTACCAAAGAAAGCCTTTATGGGGCTTTGCTACTTGGCAAATGACCCTAGTTGGGTCATTGACTTTGTTTGACCTCTTTTGAGGTCAGGATGTAAGGTTGGTTAGTTTTATTGAATAGTTCATTAGCTATTGTTGTTGAGGTGGTTGAGGTTGTCTCAATTAGTGCTGATCAAGTCATGGTTGTGTTTACCAGAAACATTAAAACAGTTGCTCATGTCTGATTCTGACTTTTGATTTTGGTATGGGACAGAGGATCAAATCTTTTGGATTGACATTCACTACTCATTGGTTCCCGCATCCATCCCATACACACTTTAATTTTATTTCTTTCCCTGTAAATCTTGAGTACTAAGGCATTCAGTGGTTGAACTGTTCAAATCCTTCAAAAAGCTGACTTGCTGGTGGATTAGGCCCAGGGGTTTGGGGCAGGAAGGAGCTATTAGGAAAGGCCTGGGATGATTTGACTGGTTTCCATTCTGTGGGTGCTAAGCTTCAGACGGATTTCAATTAGCAGGACCGTCAATGACATTGCCCACTGAACCTTGTCCCAGCCACTTTGGGTGAACAAAAAGTTATTGTGACCTAATGAACGGGAACAAGATGTTTTCCTCACCACTAGGGAATGTGATTAAAGAGTCATCATCATTAATAAGGCTACAAAGAATGGGGACTGAGCACCTTTCCTTGTGGGGGTGGGAATCCACTCTTTCCTTTAGTATATTTTCGTTTTTCTTTGCACCTGTTACCGGCTCATGTACCGGACATTTTGCTTACTGTTATTTGGGGTTGGGAGTAGGATGAGGGTATAGATGTATCAACAGTGATGTGTTTTCAGGGACTAGATATAACACTAAAGCTCCCATTGTTTTGAATTTGTATTAGGTCCTTGGATCACACACAGTGATATACTGTCTTCTGCTTGGAATGCATATGCCTCTAGAAGGGAATGGGAATTTCTCAGGGGTGGGAGGAACTCCCACCAGGAAGAGATTTCCCAATTCTCAGCTTCTATAGTTACCTTGTGCTCAACTACCTTTGACTATTCTTATTTACCTTTTGTCTTACACACACACACACAACACACACACACACACACACACACACCAGAGAGAGAGAGAGAGAGAGAGAGAGAGAGAGAGAGAGAGAGAAGAGAGAGAGAGAGAAAGAGAGAAAGAGAGAGAATTAGAACACCCTTGAAAGGAAGAAGTTAATAATGTGCTGCTGATTGAGGTAGGATTCCACTGAGATAGGAGACCGATGAAAGAGAACTTCATTAAGAAATATTGAAGGAAATGACAACTTCTTTAATTTAAGTCACATACTCATAACAAAGACATAATCCATCAATATGTCCATCTATTTGTTTGTCCACTCATCCCAGAATTAGAATCCAGAAAAAAATTATCATTAGTTATATTAATGATATTTATTAATTATTTATGAATAATAGATAGTAAGACATACAATATAATTATAAATATATAACTATAATAATTATAAATATATTATTAATATAATTACTTATATTACCATTTGTTTAAATTAACAAGGTAAAATTGAAGTTTTTCTGACTTAATTAAGTCTGATCTTGTACTTGGGATGAAAACTAAGTTTGCTATTTCAAATTCATTTGGTGACTGAGTTGCTGCTTGGGTGATACTTTCCACAAACTGAAGCTAGGAGAAAAAAATGTACTTTCCATAGTTCAAGACTATGAGAAAATAAATTTATATTACTAATAACAAATAGTTAATATATTGGGAAATATACTATCTATAAATAATAATTTTATGACAAAATGTACAAAAGAGAAATCAAATATGAGGCTATGACTTCTACTTGAAGATAGTTTATGGGGTGCAGAGCACTGACAAAACCTTCTCGGAGACAGAAATCAGGGGTTCAACCTGTCACACAGACTCTAAACCAAGAAAAGGAACTCTTGGCTCCACCTCCTCTGCATTTTCATTGAGAGGCAGCTGGCCTTGGGGGTCATGAACACAAGGACTCTAGAGCCAGAATCTCAGCTTCAGGGCTCCCTGATGTCTTCCTCTCTTAGTAACATTGCACTTTTCCTCCAGCACAAGGATACAGATATGAGACTAGGCTTTGTGTCTGCCAGCATTCTGAAGACTAAGTAGGGTCTTGTCTGTGTGGCATGGTCAGGGCCTGTGAGCTGTCTCTCCAACCCTGGTCTAGTAGTACCGGCACTACAAATCCACTTTCCTTATTCCTCAGTTGTGTCTGAAGATCAGGGAAATTGAGTCAGCGATAGAGGAGACTCCAGGAACAGAAAAAAGAAGCACACAGATATTCTGAGATAGTCATGGTAGGAGTGGACACTATCCTCTCATCCTTTACTGGATGGGAAAGGACCCCTGCGGTACTTAGAACTCAACATGAAGGACCATTCATGGAAACATAATTAAATTAATAATAAAGAGAGGAGTGTCAATAGGTACAAAAGTTTGTTTCTCTTTAGTTGACCAACAGAAATTTTGTTTTTCGGAGCCGGTCCCTGTGTGAAGTTGTGGAGGTCAGCCTTGCTTGTATACTCCATAGAGAGGCCCCTTTGAGAAGAAATGCGAGGACCGATCACCATACTGCATCTTGCTGTGGAGCTGAGTGTGCCAGGAGGAAGAACTACACGGCTTCCTCACACAGGAACGCCCCCTGCACTCTAGCCTAGCTGTGCTGTACTGAGTGCCCAGGGTCAAGTCTCTGCACAGAGAGAGGGTTTTGATCCCGACTTGCATTCTGTTGCTCTTGGTCCACTTTTGGCTTCAAATCTGTTTTGATTTGACAGATCATTCATGCTAACAAGGTAAGGATTTGACATGGGGCCTCTTCTAGGACTGGCATATTGGGGAGTGTTGTTGAGAGGTACTTCATACCACTAGAGCAGTGGTTCTCAACCTCCTAATGTTGTGACTCTTTACACAGTTCCTCATGTTGTGGTGACCCCCAACTATAAGGTTATTTCATTCCTACTTCATAACTGTGATTTTGCTACTGTTAAGAATCAGTATAAATGTCTGATATGCAGATGGTCTTAGGAGATCCCTGTCATTTGAGCACCTCAAGGGGGTCACGACCCACAGGTTGAGAATTTTTGCAGTGGATGGTTTCCTGAACATTAAGTTTGCATGTCCACTGTAAACCAATGTGTTTTCTCTGTAAACAGGCAAAGATTTAGGACAAGAATTATTTGAAACTGATTCAATCAGCAGCTTTTCAGAGGCTGAATCTCCTTCCGTATAGTAATCCTTTTTCTTCTGTTGGTTCCTGTTTGGTTGGAACCCCTGCTCACCCCATACAAGCTGGAAAACCCTGTCTGCTGCTCTTCTTCCTTCAACCCCAACCACAAGGCACAAACCTCGGCTCTAACAGGTCTTCACCCCTCGCCTCTTATGTTTCTGGCAACCCACTCAAGAGTGCCTGCCCAGGGCCTCCGCTGTTGACTCCATATGGGCCCAATCCCAGCTCCTATAAAACACCTTGCTTTAGCCTGGGTGTACGATTTCCCTGGCCCTGTTCCTTCAGACCAATGAATCTGCCCTGGAGTAGCATCTAGTAAACCTGCCTTTATCTATTTTTAATCTGGTCTAATCTGGCATATACTGCCTTGGCAGAAAACTTGTTAGTCCCTCTCTCCATGAATTTTGTAAGCAGGATAAGCCAGGGCTAACATTTTCCTCTCCTGACACAGTAGAAGGCTTTTTCTTCTCTTTTTCATTTTTCCTGTTTCTTCCTTCCTTCCTTCCTTCCTTCCTTCCTTCCTTCCTTCCTTCTTCCTTCCTTCCTTCCTTCCTTCCTTTCTCTTCTTCTTCTTCTTCTTTCTTTCTTTCTTTCTTTCTTTCTTTCTTTCTCTCTTTTGTCTTTCTTTTTCTTTCTTTCTTTCTTTCTTTCTTTCTTTCTTTCTTTCTCTTCTTTTTTCTTTCTTTCTTTCTTTCTTTCTTTCTTTCTTTCTTTCTTTCTTTCTTTCTCTCGCCATGGTGACTAGGTATGACTAAGAAAGAAGCAAATGGTTTCCTATTCTTCAAGAAATGGGTGAAACTTCTCTAGTTTCATGTAGTGAAAAAATTAATGTTGGCACATAAAATCTGAAATTCCAATTTGTTTTTTAAATTTCTTTTTTGAGACAGGGTCTTGCTACATAACCCAGGCTAGCTTTGAACTCATAACCCTTTTGCTCCAGTCTCCCAAGTGCTGGGATTACAGGCATCACCATGTTTAGCTTCCTATTACATTTTTAAGCAGCTGCAAACATCACTTTTGTGAGGAGAATGTAGTTAGCTAATAGAGATTTGTTCAGTGAACCAAAAAGTAAGAATTCGGCATTCTTGAACTTGGGAATTCTCACCTCCTGGTTTCTGCTTTCTCTCATATTCATGCAAAGACTAAATGGCATTTCTACATCAGCACCAGGCCCTGAGATGCTGCTTTTTCAAGGAGAGACCTGCCAACTGGCCTCTTGGTATGAAATATAGCTTTATCCTCACTCAGAAACTTCTTGAGATGCATAGATAAAGGATTTGGGAGAAAGGCACTGTGTTGTTTCAGACTGCCAGGCAAATCCATGTTCTGTGAAACGGTTGGATGACAGTGTCCCAGGAGAGCTTTCACGGCTGCTAAGCCTCCCTCAAGAGTGACATTGGAAGAGAACCCGGGCCTGGCTCCTGACCAAAATGGCCATCCTGCCAGCAACCACTGAGATGTGCTTCCTGCCTGACCTAGCCAGTCCTAAGAGAGCTGACAGCATGCTCAGGGCGCCTTCTCCAGGCGGTGTTGACATATACTTCCTGCATTACAATAAACCTGGTTAACAACATGCATGGCAAATGATCACCAAGTCAGCAGAAATAAAACAGCAGGTTGAGCCATCACTAGGAAAAGAACGCTTTCTGATTCTATCAATTTTATTGAACTGTTTGCAACGGAGAATGGATCAGAAAAGGGGTCTCCTCCCCAACCCATGCCGGCAAGTCAGTGCAGAGCTGAGCCCTTGTGGCTCATATAAGTGGAGGAAGTTGTCACTGGAGGCCACTGGGCTCGTGTTCGTGGTTGGGATTGAATTCTTAATGCTCAACAGAGGTGGAAAAATCATGATGTTTCTGCCCCATAATGGAGCAATCAAACTGCAAGAGTGTGTGTTTATGTGTCTGAGGGTTTTAGAGGGAGGGAGAAAATGCACGCATGACTTATATGAAGGCAGGGACACAGGCCAGAGAGAGAAGCCTAATAGCTATTTAACCATTTTTAAACAAACCATAAAATCATATTGACTGAGGGCCTGCAGGGATTCTCTGTCTGAACATCTTCTAGGAAGTTGTTTCCCAAATGGAGGATTTATTAGCAAATACCCACTCACTGGAGTTGTCACAGGGTCTGGTGGGCTCAGAGCAAGCGTGCGATTCCAGGTTGGCCCTTGTTAATATGCTTATGTAACCCTCACTGACAACAGTTGTCTGGGGTTTCTACCTCAGAACCTTGAAGTGTTTCATGCTCTGTGTTCTGAGTCCCTGGGCTCCCACCAGAGGGGTAGCTGGCTGATCCCTGGAGGATGATATACTATCCAGTTGTTAGCACAGGAAGCCTTGAGATACATGGGAAAGAATTTCCAAAGACACCAGGGTAAGAGGACCGGTTGTGTCTCCTCCACATTCTGGCAGCAGGAGAGTTTCTGGAACAGTCTGTGCTGCACAGAATCCTGGTTTATGGAGAGCATTTTGTTGATTCGCCCATAAAAATGTAACCTATAGTGTGTTTGTCAAGGAGCCTGTGCTCTTTCCTTTTTTGTTTTGAAGAATGTACAAGCCTTCTGTCTGCACCCAGCCTTCCTACGGAGGCCTCTGTGCAGCTCCTGCTCCTTCAAGTGTTCCTTTGCCCTTTAAGGACTGAGGAAAGGGTTCCCACAGTGGCATCTCGTTGTTGCTGTCCTTAGAATATGCTAATTAGGAAGGTTAGCTGCTCCTGACACCTGTGACTTAGGACTAGGATTTCTTCCATTCCCTTATTGGGTTGTCATTGTATTTGGAAAAAGGGTCTTTCCAGCATTGATTTAAGGGAAGGGCCCTAAAACGGGGACATTATGTTGAGTTCCCAGTACCTTTATATGAGAGACAAAGAGGAAAAGAGGAAAAGAGGAAAAGAAAAGTCGCAAATCAGACTAGGAAATGCAGACTGTGGTGGGAGGGACCATGTGCTGATCACACTTTGATTTGGGTTTCAGGTCTCTGGAACCAAACATGATTATTTGTCCCAGCATCCATAGGAAGCTAATACTTCTCCTTATAATCCTACTCATTGTATGTGATATATACATACATGTGTATACATGTAGATATGTGATATATACATATATCTCAGGTTGTATACCTTTTATCCAAAATGCTTAGCTTTGAAATTAAATTCTTCCTATTTTTTTAAAAAAAGATTTTGGAGTATTTGCATAAAGCCTATCTTAGGGATAGAATTCAAGTCAAACATAAATTCTTTTGTTTTAAACACATACACACAGCTTAAAGAAAAATTTATATAGTATTTCAGGCAATTTTATGCAAGAAACAAAATTACATGGTATGGAATTTCCCACCTGTGGTGGCGTTGTGTTGATCCTCAAAGTTTTTAGGGGCTGTGGAGATGGCAAGGTGGTAAAGTGACTTGCTGCCGGGTCTGAAAACCTGAGTTCATTCCTTGGGGCCGTATGGTGGAAGGAGAGAACTGACTCCTGGAAGTTGCCTTCTGACCGTCTGTATACTGCACCGTATATACTATATATACTGTATATATGGTACAGTCATATACTGTAAATCCTGTACAGTATGTCTAGAATACTGTAATACACTGCATGCCCAACAGGACAAGCAAACAAATTCATAAATATAGACATGCAAAAGTAAATGCAAAAAATGTAAGAGAAAGCCCAGAAAGCCCGTGAGATGACCTAGCAGGTAGAGGCCTTTTCTGCCAAGCCTGACAGCCGGAGTCCCTTCCAGAGGACCCACACAGTCGGAGTAAAGACTCGATGCCTCAAAGTTGTCCTCTGATCTTCACACACATACTGTGACACACATGCTCACGGCATACATACAAAAATAAATAAAAATTTAAAAGGTTTTTAGATCTAGGAGCATTTGGAATTTGGAATTTTAGATTAGGCATGTTCTCTCATTCTCTTTCTTTCTCTCTCTCTCTCCCTCTCTCTCTCTTGCACACACACACACACACACACACACACACATACACATGTACTAATGCACATGCTTATGAACATACATGTTTACAGTGTGTCTTCCCTGTAAGTGACACACACACATCCTCTCTGAAAGCTCTACAGAGCTTCTTTGTTCTAGAAGCAGTTGGTTAGGCACAAAGGTTGTGTTACTATCTAGGAGTCTTGATCAGGTTCATTTTCTTTAACAATTGAAGAATTAAAGGGCAAAGAGAATCTCAGATATAGCAGGCATCAGCAGCTAACAAACTATTAAAGTGAAGCAGCTAACATGCACACACACACACACACACACACACACACACAGACACACAGAGCATAAGACATTCAGAGAAAGAGACTCCCACAAAGGGGAAATTGGGGGATCCAGAAACTTGAATCTATTTTCCTTGTGGAAGGCTGAGGGTTTTAAGTGTTTGGGTAGCCTGGGATGCACCCCCAACTCATTTCAGCTTGGTCAACTTAAACAAAGGGAACTCATAGCTTCAGGTTAGCAAGCTCAATGATCAGCCTGGAATATACTGGCCTGAATCAGTTAGCTAGCATTGAGACCCTGCCGGCAGAAGAACAAGCCTGCCAAACCTTTGTCTCACGTCAGAAGAAGCCGGAAGCTTGCCATCTTTATTATTTATCTGTAGCTCCTTTCCCTCTCTGCCTGTCTGCCAGGGATCTATCCAGTTCCCAGTCCCTTAGTCAGATTACCTTAGGCTTGAGTCTATGATTTATTAGCTCTGTGATTTTGGTGAGTTAAATAACATCTTTGGGACTTGGTTCTTTGAGGATTAAGTACATTAATCTGAGTGAAAGCAGCGTTTTGTCCAGGAGAAATCCTCCATGGACCCTGTGATGGCTTTCTAGGCGGCTGTGGCTACCAGCAAGGCAGAATCCATGGCACGATATAAATGCTTTCAGAGGAGAAGGGAAAAGACATCACTTTGTTGGGAGGGCTTACAGCATAATCTAGCACTCAGGTTAGACTTGGAGCCTGCATATGTCACTGGTAGGTGAGCAGAAAAACAGCCTAGGCTATTTCCATGGTCTGGAAGGAAGACGAGAGGGACACAGGAGACAAGGAGGGTAAGGCAAGCCAGGACCTGATAGAGGATACTGGAGGACTCCTCTGAATAGTTGTAGCTCTACATGACCATAGCACAGCCAATTAAGTCACAGGTAATTACCTGCTCAGCTAAAAGCATGAGCAAATTCTTGGCACAGGTCACTTAGTGGAGTGGGAGGGAAGCAGAGTCCTCTACCTGTGAAGTGTGAGGTGAAGGAGTGGCTAGACACTAAACAACAGTCTGATGAAGTATTGCTTTGGGTCTGGCAATTCATGCCCAGATTTTCCCAGTAATTGAAGTGGCGCCTCCTTTATCTGCAGGAGGATTGTTTTGCCCTGCCTTCAACTAGAGCTTTGGAATCTGTGCTATTTAATGCATTAAAGTGTGCCCATTAAATAGGTAAATTATGCCAGTGCCAGCAGCCTGGAACACACACACATGGCGTCTAAATGGGCTTTTTGTAAAGGAAGCAGTAAACCCCATGTCTCCCACACAGTGTGATGAAGTCGGAATGCACACTGCAGTCAGCCTTCTGGGATTTAGGTGCGGTCCATGCAGGAGTCAGGGTTTGAAACCATTGAGAGGTTTCAAAAGAGCAACTGGAGCAGGACAGCAAGCTAGTCTAGGTTGAAAGGATGGAAACACGGCAGCTCACAAGCTGACACAGTTCTTGCACCTAGAACTAAATTGTTGTGATGAGGCAATGCACACCTGCATTGGCCTCTGATTATCTAGGGTGAGATGCAGAGGTTACCGCCCACCTGTGAAGCGGGGGTGGGAGGGTGGGGGTAGGTGAGGGATGGGGGGTCCCGGGGATCCTTTGTTACCTGGGCAACACTGGAAGTAGTTTGCTTCACAACCAATGCTTCCGAGTTGGGCTGAGGTCTCTGAGATGTGGCAGGGGAAGGTAGATGAGGGCAACCTTGGCACCCTGACATAGAAACTGAAAAAGAAAGATTTGTCTCAAGTCGCAGTGGATTTAAAATTCTAAACACAGAACCAGTGGGTTTCCGATGAGGTGTTTTGAGTGGGAGGTAGCATCACTCGTCCTTGCTCAGCTGAAGGTGGCGGGGGTGGAGGGCATAAAAAGCTTTATTTACAGTGGAGGTGGGAGCTTTGGAAATCGAGGGAAGTGAAGATGTTTTTAGTGAAACATCAGGCTGACCTAGTGACAGTGGATCCTGGGGAAACACGGGAGCAGCCCTACAGCTGAAGGAAAATTGGAGCTGTTTGTAGCTCCATGTTGCTGCTCTCTTAGCTGTTTACCTGCATCTGTAGTTTGCTCCTTTTTGATTTTAAGTCTTTTCTGATTGGCAGATTTTCTGCTAATAACAAGACAGGTAATTCTAGAACAAATGTACACAAGCCAGTCTAAAATACACCCTGAAACTCAATCGTTTCCGGTTTTTAGTATGCCCTCAAACTTTCAGGTTAGCTTGGTAGCAACCTTTCCTTTAAGTAAACTATGGCTACATACAATAACATGACGATCACAATAATGACGCTAGGTGAAAGAAGTCAGTCTAGAGCACATCCTGTATCTTCTTATTTGTGTAAAGCTCTGGAAAATGGAAACCTATCTATAGTCACAGCAATTATATTAGTTCTTTTTTAGAGAAGTGTAGAGGCTAGGAGGACAAGAGACCTAAACATGTGTGGAGGTGAATATCTTTACTATCTTAACTGTGGAAGTATAAATATACTTGATTGATATATATCATCATGGATACATATATCCATGATGATCTCTTATACACACACACATCTCCACCAAATATATATCAGTAAGGCATATATATATATATACACACACACACATGTCATATTTTAACAAACTATAAACTTCAAATATATTATGTATGTAATAAGGCCATCAAATCTATATCAATAAGGCCATTATAAACCAATCAGGCTTTTTGGAAAATTGAGACAGGACCTCATTGTGTTCCTAAAGTCAATAGTCTTATCCTCCTTCAGACTTCTGAGGGCTGGGGTTACAGACATGTGTCACCATATCCAGCTCAACTTTAGTGTTGGAGTGTAAATTGATCATATGTGAGTCAAGACAAGGGAACATGCTTGTTGGTGATAATGCAGTGTGACAGGAACAGTGATGGAGCAGTTGTTCACAGAATGACACACAGCATGACTTGAGAGATAGAGAATAAAGCTATACATGCGTTGTGCCTGAAGTATGGCCTCCTGCCCTAATGCTAAATTCACCGTTTTCTTCCTGCCCAGCTACATATTCTCCATGGAAACAAGGGGGAACAGTTCCTAAGCCAGAAAGCAGACTGCATTGGTCTAGAAATCATAGACTTTATAGCCTGTTACTACCCACACTCCTACCCCATATACTGCAGAGCAAGGAGAGAGGCCAAGACTCCAGACTCCTAATGTGGGCCTTACTTTTTGCCTCTGCTCTTTATACTCTGAAGACAACACTAATCTCAAAAGCCATTAATCTAAGTGTAATAGAGCAGAGAAATAGAGGCATAGGCTCTATTCCATGACCTTTCCTGTTCTCCCTCCAACACTTGGTGAGAGAATAGGTAGAACGAGTCCTGTGGGTAAGAAGCTATAGAGGTTGTCTCTCTTAGCATTTACTGTTAGAGGGTAGAGAGAATAAAACTCAGATGGTGGCAGCGTAAGCTCTCTGTGTGCACTAGGCTCTGAAAGAACAGAGAAGATGCCCCAGGCGCTTATTGGGGACTAAGGGAAACTTCCTGGTGCAAGATTCTGAGAAGATACTTAAGAGTTTCACCTTTTGAATATTAAGGAAGATGATCTTTTATAGGGAAGGTTTCAGAGTATTCTCAAAACACTCAAGGTTTTAGAATCAAGTCCTGGAGTAGGGTAGAGCTCAAAGGCCTATGAGGTAGCATGGGGTCTACCTGGGAGGACAAAGCCCCCATATTAGAGCCTGCTGGAAGTGCTGGGTGAGGTGACACCACTGTAGCACACTTGGGCAGGGCTGTGGAGCAACCTCTGGGTACAGTGACAGGAAGTACAAACATCCTACAGCAAGGGATGAGAAACAAGTGACCAGAAAATGAGCCCAGGGTGTCACGAGGGCACACTCTAATCCCAAGTGAGATTGTAAAAAGAGGTTTGGCCAAGAGCTGAAGAGATGATACCACAGAAGGGCCAACTCATAATTTCTGTTCATTTGGTTTGTGATGGACCAAAACTTGAGCTGAGGGGGATGGAGAGATGGCTTGGCAGTTAAAAACAGTAGCTGCTCTTGTTTAGCCTAGGTTCAGTTCCCAGCACTGACATGGTGGCTTAAAGACCTCTGTAACTACAGCTCCAGGGGATCTGGTGCCCTCGTGTGGTCTCAGAGGGCAGTGCACACACACTATGTGGCACTCTCACATACATGCAGGCAAAACATTCAGACACATAAACTAAATAGCGAAAATGTTAGAGGAATGATTTACAGAAAGCCACAACTAATCAAAAGGCAGAGCTGCGGAGCTGGGTCCTAGTCAATAAATACATCAACAACTCCCGCCCCTAAGGCTCAGGGATCACTGGAGAAGTCACCGCTGTGCCTGAACATGAGCTGAATACGGACAACAAGAGATATATTAATGTGGATGGTGGGAAAGCTCAGGAGACCTCAACTCTACACAAAGAACTACATGCAACCATAGAGAGAATCTTTACATATTGTGTGGAAGCATCATCTATCAATAAACAGCCTGTGGCCAATGAGCTGAGGCAGGATTAGAAGGTGGGACATCTGGCAGAGAGAGATAGGATTCTGGGAAACAATTGGGGGTGGTGGGGTGGGGGTAGGGGAAGTTCACCCAGGAACTATGAGGAGATGGTTGCATGAAACTGAAGCCACATGGCAGAACTTAGACTAGTTTAAACGGGATAATTGAGTTATGAGCTAGCAGAAATGAGCCAAACCTGTTTGCCTAGGCAAATATTTATTCATAATAATTCAGTCTCAGAGTCATTATTTCGGGGAACTTGGGAGTGGGTGGCAAAGCTCTTGGTCACAGGCAACTAAAGAATGCTGTGATGGGGAGAAAGAAATAGTCTTCCCAGGGTAAAAGTGCACCAATTGGCTATCCAATACCACTGGTCAGCCCTGAGAACATACATACAATAACATTATACAAACTGAGCAGGTTATACTTATGTATTTAGAAGTACACACACACACACACACACAAGAGAGAGAGAGAGAGAGAGAGAGAGAGAGAGAGAGAGAGAACAACAATTAATGAAAAAAAGAAGCAATGGATTTAAAACAGAGCAAGGAGGAGTATATAAGAGGGTTTGGAAGAAAAAAGGAAAGGGAAAGTGGTATAATTGTATTATAATCTTAAAAATTGAAAGGAATAATAAAAACAAAACCAAAAAAGAATGTTATTTGTACTCTAAAAGTCTGGCTTAAGGAAGGAGAGGACAGGAAGATGGCTCAGTGTTTAAGAGTGCTTGTTACTCTTGCAGGAGACCTGCGTTTGGTCCCTAGCACTCACATGATGTCTCCCTACCATATACAACTCCAGTTTCAGGGGATCTGCTCTTTTCTGACCTCCTCAGGCATGAGGATCAGATATAGTACATACACTATACATGCAGTTAAAATATTCATTCACATAACTAAGTTAATCTAAAAAATTTAAAATAACCCCCACCAAAATAGCAGAGAAACTTCAGCTGAGGAAGTGTATTTGATTCACCAGGAGTAATCTTGGAAAGGATAAATACAATTTATAGGAATCATTGCCCCATAGACTGAGCAAGACCATGTTGGCCTGGGCACACTGTGGAACAGATAGCATTCTGCCCCATCCTGGTGGCCTGGAAGGTTGTTCTGGCTGCCTTGAGGGGGCGGCACTTGCCAATCTTGCACAAACTGCTCTTTCTGTTATCAGGATGGTCACTTTCTGGCTAATGAAAAACATCTCTCCGCTCCAAACATGACCTTGAAGTTTATCTGAATCGTTTGTTGCTCATCAGAGCAACATATATCAGAAGTGAAATATATGCCAAAAGACACTTCGGATGTGCCATTTATCTTTCCTGTAATTGATTCTCATGCAGGACAAATACCCTGAGGGGTTCACAGAGAGAGGGCTTAACACACTGCCATTATGATGATGACATCATCTTACAGAGCAGCCTCTCTGGATGCTCGGCAGATGACAGGGCATCTTCTGGCTTTAAGTGCTGCACACAGGGTCACATTAACTACGGATTACAAGGAACAGCTAACTATTCCCATCACACCTTCCACCCTTTATTTTCTTTCAGCATTGTGAAGCTAGTCCCACACTCCAATCAAAATGAAATTATTTCAAAATCCATACCCAACTGATTCCTCTTGCCAGAAGAAAGTATGTAACAATACATATCCATCGACTTTCAGTTTGGGTCTGCGTTGAGATTTATCGTCTCTGGGCAAATATTGAACTGGGTGAAGTTTCGGTCAGTTGTGTCCTTCTCAGTCGATAAATCTAAGTGTTGACTTTAGGGAGGAGTCAGTGGCCGTGGCTTTGTGGCTATGGATCAAGTATTTGCGTAAACTAATGTTTTAAAGGCTGTGAAGGGGAATGGAGCCACAAATCCTAGTTTAAGAATGTCTAAGGCTCATGGCTATCAAAGAAAGTCCTCACATGTGTAGAATAAAAGTGACTGTACCTAAAGGATGCTTGTGAAAGATGTTTGCAGGTAGCCACCACCTTCCTCTGAGGAATAGCCTGGGAAGAAAAGGTCTGTATCAATAAAAACCATTACATGCAGTTATACATCATGATTGTATTAATTACATAATCGTTGCAAATGGTCCTCCAGGATGTCATCCTCTGACCCAAGGGCTACTCTGTGCAAGATAGTTTAGCAATAATTGCTAGTTCCTCTGGATCTGTCAAATGAAGGGGGAGGGTAACCCAACCTACTGCCAAGATAATGTCTTAAGGTGGTCAGGGCCTCACAGAGACACCATCAAGATGACAATATCTGATGGGCATCATAGATTCATTGCAAATGACAAAATGATCAATCACCTGTCCACCTGTAAACTTTAAATCCTATTTGGTGTTAAGGTTTTAAAACCTACAAGTAGGAAGGCTGTTGTGTAACTGTTTCTTCCAGATTGAAGTATTCCAATTCCCAGAGATGCTCCTTAAAACAGAAAGTAAACAACTCAAATTGTTTCAGGAAGTACTTGAAACTGACCAGATTCAGTAGGCCCCTCCCTCCCAAGAATAAACACTTCCAGACAAGTTGCAAAGAAGCAGAGGTTTTTTTTTTTTTTTTTTTTTTTTTTTTCAGCCAAGCAACCTGAAAAGAAGCAGACACTGGCCAAGCACCCTAGAAGAGGTTAGATCAACTGAACCACTGGGAAGGCTGCTTTCCAACCTGTTCAGAATCTGCAGGCTGAGCAGTGTGCTTCTAATTTTCAGCTTTTTTGGGCGGTCACCTATACTGTGGCAGGCTTTGGTAATGCATCCATCTTTGAATCATTACTGCTCCTTTAAGAAATCCCTCAGCCATACAATTGTACCTAACCCCAATAAAACTCACTGGTTCACCAAGATGGACTTTCATGGTATCCGTACTTTGCAAAGTCATATGTGTTATTTCTCCTCAGGAAAAAAAATCTTTCACAGAAGAGAACTATCAAAATGTGTAGAGATTCTTAGCAGAGCCAGTGTTTGGTCTGTGTTAGTTATGATATGATAGGTTCTACCGCAGTAGCAAATAAGTCCCCCTTTCTGTGGGACCACACTATTATTTCATTCTTTTTGCTTTTTTTTTTCTCTCTGAGACAAGGGTTCTCTGTGTAGCCTTGCCTGTCCTGGAACTTGCTCTGTAGAGGAGTACAGCCTTGAACTCAGAGATCTGCCTGCCTCTGCCTACAGAGTGCTGGGATTAAAGGCTGTGCCACGGCCCAGCTTATTGTTTCATTCTTACTTTCTTGGCTTAGCCTTGTGATTGATTTAAAGTGGTGTGCTGGCTAGTTTTATGTCAACTTGACACTAGGGTTATCTGAAATGAGGAAACCTCAATTGAGAAAATGACTCCATAAGATCTGGCAGTAAGTAATTTTCTTAATTAGTAGTTGATGAGGGAGGGCCCAGTTCACTGTGTGGTGCCACTCCTGGCTGGTGGTCCTGTCTTCCATAAGACAACAGGCTGAGCAAGTCATGATGAGCAAGCCAGTAAGCAGCACCCCTCCATGACCTCTGTATCAGCTCCTGCCTCCAGGTTCCTGTCCTATTTCTTCCATGATGAACAGTGATGTGGAAGTGTAAGCCAAATTCACCCTTTCCTCCCCAGGTTGCTTTGGTCATGGCGTTTCATCAAGGCTGCAGTAACTCTAACTAGGGCAAGCAGCTTTTCTTTGTTGGACTCCTCCATCGAACAACTTGGGTAAAAGATCCTCCCATATTTTATTCCTAGATACAGTGTAAAGTTGGCCATTAAGGGGAAAGGGCTGGATGATCCCAGGAGATGTTATGAGGGTCAGGTCTGGAAGTGATTGTGAGCACGGTTGATCATGTTCACCTGGGCAGACCTTTTTGCAGTTATAATTCTTTCCCATCAAAATTGGGAATGAGAAGGGTTAGACTCCCTGTGAGATGCTGCCATCCTGTATGCCCAAGAAGATGTGAACAAATATGTCATGCCAGCCACAATATATTGGGGGTTGAACCCAGGACCTCAGGCATACCAGGCAAACACTTGATCTCCCAAGTCCTGCCACTTTTAAAAAGGAAACAACCTTTGGACAGGTTGGACAGGTCTGGTAGATGATGTTGGGATATTTTGCTCTAACACCCTTGACCCACACCTGCTGCTCCACAGGCCATTTTTTTTATGCATGTTGATAGGTTCCTACCACAAACATCTACTTTTCTCTGTCTCTCTGTCTGAGGCTTTTATCAGCTAGAGCCCAGGGCAGACCAGAGAAATATTCTTGACCCATGAGTGTTAGTAATTAGTGGCTGCAGACCCTTTCTTGGCTCTTCTGGGAACAGTTCTGGGGTAGAGTCTATGTTGTTCTTTAGTAGAACTTGTCTCAACATCCTAAGGATGCTTGCTCACTCACCTACCCTTTGTTGTCCTTTTCTCCTGTATCTTACTTTTCTGTCTGTCACGTCTCCATCCTGAAATGACCCTCAACCCCACAAAACCCAAACCAAGCCAAAATAAAACCCTGTTTACTCTTATCTTGGATCTGTTTGAAGGAGAATTCAAACTAAGACCCAATGGAAAGAGTTTAGGAGCCAGCTCAAAGAGTAATCCTACAGGGGTGGGCAATGGATTCATGCACATGTCTCTGCATTTGCTTTTCCGTTGTCATGAGGGAAACATGATACAGGCAGGGAGCAGCAATAAGATGGCTGAGCTGGGAATGGCCAGGAGTCTCTCAACAGGGATGATCTGCAGACTGGACAGAAAAAGAAATAATTGACATGACATGATTAATGTCTTTTTAGGCTGATGGGATATGGGAGACACAGGCTCATGAGCTCCGTATGCACTACTTATGCAGGACATGGTTCATCAGATTTTTCCAAAGTATGAACTGTTTTATTTGGACTGCTGCAGTAAACTACTTGAGTGGTAAGCTTATGAACAATAGAATCTACTGCTCATAGTTTTGGAATCTGGGAAGTCTGAGATTAAAGCACCTACAGATGTAGTGTCTGGTGAGGACTCTATACAGAATCTATGTACTCACCGGGCACAAGTGGGAGGAATCTCTCTGGGGCCTCTTTGTTAGGGAAGGACTTCCATTCATGAAAGTTGAACCCTCAAGACCTCCATTCCTCTCAAAGGCCGTACTTTCTAATACCATTGCCTTTGAAGTAAGGTTTCAACATAAGCATATCGAGAAGACAAATCAGCATTTGGACCAGAGCACAAACATTCTGTTTAAAATTCTCCATTTGTGGATGCTGTAAGCCCAGTAAAAACCCCATGGCTGAAGAGATCTCAGGTCCCAACAGGCAACTCTCTAGTCTTATTTATCTAAATTGACAAGGTACCCAATTGCCTTAAAAGAATGTATATTATATTTATACTCATGGAGAAATGTTAGTCTCAGTCTTAGTCAGAGAAGCTTCTGTAATGAACACAGACTCATTGCTGGCCTGGGTGCTGAGAATAACTGATGGCTGAGTGCTCAGCCCTAGTTAGTACACATTCCACACCCCCTCTGAGGCTCACAGAACACAGAGGAAGAGCGGGCAGAAAGAATGTAAGAGTTGGAAGACAGAGAGAAGGGCCCAGAAACACCATCTCTGGGCATGACACAGCCATTGCAATCACAATTACACAGTAGCTGTGGCTGCCTGCGCTGGGCCTGTTAGTCCTTAGTCATGGATCAAGGAGGAGCTCTCTCTACTCTCTCTTACTGAACTATTGGCTTCTGATGAGTTATGGGGAAGGCTGATCATTGTCCTTTTGGTGTATCTACTGATAAGTCCATCAGGTTCCAATAAATAGTTTCAAACCCAGGTTCATACAGATGGCCCTAATGGGCCACAGGGACAAAAAGACATGGATATGGGAAGGGGACCTGTATGGAGGAGTGTAGATGACAGGGATGGAGAGAGATGGGAGAGTAGTAAGAGTAATTAGAATAACACACACACACACATTTGTCAAAGAATAATTTTTATGTAAATTGTTTGAAAAATTTCCATTTACAAGATAGAGATTAAACACCTAGATTCCTCAACATGGCTCACAAAATCTCCATGATCCATTTCTACTTCATGCCTTTCTTTCCAGGTATCCAACTTTGCTATTGTTTGTTCATAAGGGTGGCTGAACTAACTGTGGTTTTGTTTGTTTTGGGGAGGTTTTTTCCATGTATCTCAGGTTGACCTCAAACTCCTGATCCTCATGTCTCAACCTCCAAAATGCTGTTCTACAAACTGGGGAAGTAGTGGCAATAACAATATGAGAGGTGGGGGGATAGATATAGAAACAGAGAGAAACACATCCAACACACACAAACACACACACACACACACACACACACACAAGATGGGGGGATAGATATAGAGACACAGAGAGAAACACACACACACAAAGAGAGACAGAGAGAGGGAGAGAGAGAGAAAGAGGGAGAGAAAGGGAGAGAGAGGGAGAGAGAGGGAGAGAGAGGGAGAGAGAGAGAGATGAAAGGAGGGAGAGAGAGAGCCCTCCTGCTGGTGTGAGGTTTGCATTGTGCGTGGGAAGCAGGAATGAGCATCTGTCCCCGCCCTGGCATCCTGAACCCCACAGACAATGGCTGTGTTTTTTCATCTATTTCTTCCTAGCATCTAACAGAGCACAGCTGTTAAACAAACATGTTCTTAGAATGGGGAGATGATCACGGAAGATCTCGAAATGGAGAAGGAATCCGTATAGAAAGGTATGCACTATTGTCTTGGTTTCCTTCGAGTTGGCCTCTGGAATTGATATTTCTGTTTATTCCCTTCTTGGGAAAAAACCTGCTGAGCTATTTAAGAGTAAGATGAAGGAGTGTGACTTTATACAACACTGTGGACATATTATGATGTTGAATTGTTCATTTTGAAGAAGCCAGAATAATCAAATTTTATATTAGGTGGATTTTGTTGCAATAACAGAAAAAGAAAGTGAGTGTCTTCATTTCATTTGAGAAAAAAGCACTCACCAGCAGGCGCCGCTCTGGATGTGGCAATTCATAGATAATTCACATGTGGTCCTGTCCTCCAGGGACCCAGCATTTTGAGCAGGGGACAGAACATGAGTCACAGGGCAAGAAAGAACTGTCAGGTGGTCCTGGGGAGAGCTTGGCCCACACTACTTTGGTCCCTAGGGATAGTCACTGGATTTAAATGCACTGGTCCTTGGGACATTGCAGAGAGCAGCCTCTTTATAGGGCTATCTTCATGTTTAAAATCAAACGATGGGAACATGAAGGAACATTTGTAAGAGCAGGATTCCAAGATGTCAGTTCAATGGTGGGCTGAGGAGCCCGGCCAAGCATGTGCTCACACGGGAAAGAGACTTGATTTTATGCACATCTTGAAGCAATCAAATACTCGAAGGCATGGGCGCACCACAGTGGCCTGATCTTTAGAGATGGAGCAGATATGTTTGGGAGAATTGTCATGCTAATGGCAAGTTGAGAGACTCAAGGTACAGAGGTCCTCAGACTCTTGACAGAAGGCAAAGGAAGGGTGGGAAGGCAGGCTCTTCAGGAATGCATGGCACTCTCTCAGATGGCAGCTGGGAGCCTTGCTGTGGGTCTGGAATTGCTCTTTTCCAGTAAAGATGTCTGAGACAGTGCTGCAAAAGCACCGATGTGCTGTCAATCACCTGAGTGTTTGTACCACCAGGGCAAGAGGAGAGAAGCAGATACAGATTGAAACCCTGAGGGGAATTGACCAACTGTGGGGGACATAGCCAAGGCAGAAGGGTGAATACTGTGATTTGCTTTCTACCTCCCAGCCATGGTGATGATGCACCTTTGGCTCCCTTCCTCCCGCTCCTTCTTTTCTTTTGTCTTTTTCCAGTCAAGGATGATATTGGTGAAGGGTGTTTACAAGACAGTTCTTGCCGTGTGAAGCAGTAGGAAGGATCCCAAGAGGATACCTGGGAACACTTCTGTACCTGTGTTCTTTTGGATGGCACTATGTGACATGTCCCTTAAGGGAGGTTTCTCTTTGGAAACCAGTGCTTACTGCTTGAAGGGGGAGTAAATCTCTTTGACTGTGTGTTCTGAGATCAGCTTAACTTATATATGTCAAAACTGACTTTCATTAATAAAAATTTAGTTATTTATTTGTATGTGTGTGTATCTGAGTGTGTGCATGTGTGCCATGCACATGCAGGTACGATGGAGGCCAGAAGAGGGCGTTTGGTCCTCTGGAACTGGAGCATAAACATTTGTGAACAGCCCGTTGTGGGAGTGGGAACCAAAGCCAGGTCCTCTGGAAGAATAGCAAATGCTCTTAACTGATGAGCATCTTTCCAGACCTCCACTTCTACCCTGCACTGACTTCCATTTAAGAAAAAAACAAAAAACATAGAGTTGCTTTTCAAAATTCCTCTGATCTCTCTGGATACTAGCCATGTAAACACCGAATAGGTGATCCTTGAAGCTTAAAGCCTCCATTTTCAAAGTTGTCAAATGGACCAAGAAGATCACTTGATTCATTGGGTGATTCTGGGCTCTTGCATGCCTTTCAGTGGTTTGTTGTGTGTAGATAATACTATTCACCCAATTATCTACCCACTGGTAACTTGTGCCTGTAATTACATTAATAAAGCCCCAGAGGCTGGGAACAAACACTGGGAACACCAACCGTGGGATCACTTGGAACCAGGAAGATAATGATACGCTGTATAGACGTGTTTTGCACACACACTGACTCTGACGATTGGTCGGGTCTAGGCAGGGTTTAGGAGGCTGGCTGGCGAGTCTCTGTGATAGGATAGTATTCAACACTTCTAGTTTTGAAATAAATACTTTTGGTTTTTATAACTTCTAGCACTTTCTCTTCCATTCTCTCAGTCCACATTTATCACTTCAGTTAATATTTATTGAGCATTTCCTTATGCACCAGGCACCTACGCAGGCCCTGGGAAAAGGGGGTAAAACAAACCAGAAATCTCAGCCTTACCACAGTGGGAGGTACGTTGTGTAGCAAGTGAAACTAGTTCATATTTCTGTGACTGCTGTAATGAACACAAAGCAGAGATGAAGTGAACCGAGGGAGCTGAGGTGGTGCTGTCGGTAAAGGCACTCCCCACCAAGCCTGAGGGTCTCAGTCTGATTCTTGGAATCCACATGGTGGAAGGTGAGAGCCAGCTTCTGCCAGATATCCTCTGATCTCCACAGGTACTCCCAACCCTGAGAGACAGACAGACAGACAGACATAAATAAATAAATGTAAAATAAGTTAAATGAAAGGCGTATTATAGAAGCAGTTAATAGGTGTCTCAGTAAGAGGAGCTGAGTCCCAGATAGGGGAACTTTTCTAGATCCAAGGACACAGTCGACATCCAGGGCCTGGGGTGGCGCCTCACGTGAAGATGGGCACTCAGATGGCTCTCTGCGTCCCTTGCTTATTCTTGCTTGAACTGTGCTGAGCAGGGCTGATGGAGATATTCAGTCATGGACAAAAGCATGAAGGGTTATTGCATTCCAGGCTCCTCTTACTTTGTCTGGGTCCTACCTGGAAACGAAATAGAGACGATCCCAGTTCACATGGACTTTAGGCTGCTGACCTACAGGGTGAGGCTGTGTAATAGCCACATGGAAATTGCCCTGATTCCCTCTACCCTTGGCTAGCTGTCTAGTTTGGATTAATGAAGTTCCTCTAGGGCTCGCTTTCCACATCTGAGAACAGCATGCATGTCTATATACAGGCTGCCACCTGTTTTTAGCACGGAAGTTCAGGGTTTGAGGACCATTTTAGACAACTTGCATTTACCAAAGAGATTGACACTTCCTGGTTCCATCAGACCCTTCTGCTAAGACAGGTTACCTGCGCTGTAATTTAGGACCAAGGGACTGTGCCCCTGGCTTTTATGTCACATGCTTGGTTACTGCAGAACAGGGCCAGCTACAGGCATTCGAGACGTTGAGATGTGTGGAGACAGGTCTCCCTTGACAGAAACCGTCAGTTTAATGAGTAGAATTAAAAATGCAAATGATAGGCTCAACTGTGGTATAATTAAACCACTGGATCAGCTCTCGCAGACACGGGCTCCCATGCCCTGTGTGTGGTGCCGGGTCCTGTTTATGTCTAGGCGGCTAGCTGGAGGCCCCTTCTTGCCTTGGGCTTGCTATGTGGGGGACCTACTTCACCTACCCACCTCCTTCTCGGGGGGCTGTGGAACCTAATGAGGGAGGCTTTGAGGTTCCCTGATGAAAGATGCTATAAAAACATAAAGTCCTATCATTAGGAAAGCCACATATTGGCATCTGTAACCCACCAGCACCAAAGAGAAACCCAACAGCCTCTCAGGCTTGTTCGTCAAGTGCCGGCAGCTCCCCTCTCAGGCACAGGTGAAGCAATAATGAGTAGAAACTGAACGTGTATTCAACGTATTTTAATAAAGTCGATAAAACACAGTCATACTTCCCCTTTGGCTCTCCTGGCTTGTGCTTGTAAACAGAACCCCTCCCCCTTCCCCCCCTCCCCGCTCCCTAGGGTAGGGGGTGGGGAATATGGGTTGGGTGTGTGCAAGGTGCAGTCTCAGAGCACAAGCAAGGAAAGTGCTTGGTGGATGTGCTTGAGTTACCATGGCGACCCGGGGACAATGCACTTGGGCACGCAGACCCCATGTTTGCAGCATTATGCTTCAGAAGGGGGATTTAGAGATGCAGAACAAAACATAATAAAGAAGCATCAAGCCTAATAAGACTAGGGACTGAAAGAAAGCCAGGGACTTCTGTTTAGACACCACAGCGTTCTTGCGTTGTGGGTCTGGGAAGTGATCCAAGACTGAGCCTTGTTCATTATACCTCCAGGCCGCAGGCATTCAGAAGGGCTTTCTGCATTGAAATTGCAACTTTTTCTCACCTGGCTGCAAAGAGAACCCACTGAGTTTAGAACAGTAAGCAAAGGAAGAGATTTTCTCATTTAAACAACATCCCTTTGTACCTGGTCGATAAGATACAAGGGGAAAAATAAATTAAAAAAAAAAAAATCCCAGCTTGAATATTGAGCAAGTTGCCAAAATTGAGCCCGGAACAACCCTGTGGTGTCTTTATTGGGTAACACCAATACCATTTTTGGATATGGCC